>JABSTQ010010422.1:0-400170 GCA_013358835.2 Ixodes persulcatus
CCCGCGCACAAACCCAGACACGGATAATCCGTTCATGGGAGCACGTTCCCGCTTCCAGCTGCAATTGTACGAGCGAAGATGCCCTAATCCTTTGCGTCCTTCCGACCATCCATGCCAGGGAGACCTCCTCTTTGTTGAAAACGATTTACTTGTTGGGGTGTCAGGCGCGTCAGGATACCATAGTCGCCGGCGAGGATTGTGAGTTGCCCTTCGGAGATTCTTATGTTGGACCCGGCGTCAGCGGCGAAGTATTCTTCGGTTCATCTTAACTTAAACCAAAACAATTTGTTTTTTCAGTGGCGTAGCACTAGCACTGCAACGAGACGCGCAGTCGTCCGGATGATCTTATCGTCGTGGTGCGAGACATGAACCCTTGACGGTCGGGTGCACTCGCTCAGCGTACTCTCAGAACGTCGTAGGATAAAGAGGGGCCAGTCATAACAATCCCAACTTGCCGAAGGAAAAAGAAAAAAATGAGGAGAGTTATAAAAGACCCTCTACCCAAGGCAAACCTCACATGTTTCGTCATGGACACCTAAGTTGCCGACACTCGCTTACCCGACCCTGCACAGCCTGTTTCTCAAATTCAACGCTGCCGATTCATCCAGCGCTTCGGTGGAACGCCTTTTTAGCGTGGCTGAGGACGTCTTTAGGAGGAAAAGGGGAAACCTCTCATATCAAGAACTTTGAAAGAAAGACAATTGCTTGTGCAAGCGAATAAACTATCATTTTGAACCAGCGCACAGGTAGACAGTTACTCAAAAAACCAACCACACAGAAAAATACACTCACAGAGCGCTGAACTATCAACTGATTTGTATTTCATACTTCCTCTTCTTCGACCCCAAGGAGTAGGTTGCCAAGGAAAAAAAAGGAAAAAGACAAGGCAAAGGGAGGAAAGGCGAAAAGAGAAGAAAAGGAAAAACAGATGAACAGAAAAAGGAAAATAGAAGACAAAGAAAAGGAAAATAAAGGAGAATAATACTAATATATTCTATTCTCCTTAATTTTCCTATTTTAATATATATTTTTCTTTATTTTCCTTTTCTTTGTCTTCTATTTTCCTTGTTCTGTTCACCCGTTTTTCCTTTTCTTAATTTTTCGCCTTTCCTCCCTTTGCCTTGTCTTTTCCCTTTTTTCCTTGGCAACCTATTCCTTGGGGTCGAAGAAGAGGAAGTTTGAAATACAAATCAGTTGATAGTTCAGCGCTGTGTGAGTGTATTTTTGTGTGTGGTTTTTTTTTTTTAGTAACTGTCTGCCTGTGCGCTGGTTCATAATGATGCCTTACCAACTCGCCCAATCTGCAGTATTAACGAATAAACTATATTGGGGAAAACGCAAGCCCTAAAATGACTGCATCTATTTTAGGCCCGCAGGGTTTTTCACGGATCAAAACGGCTGTTCATTTTGCTACCACAAAAATATAAAAATAACTTCGAAAAAAGTAACTCGCTACTTTTTACAGTAGTTAGTAGTTTACTCAATTGCTATTACAAATGCGTAATTTCTACTCTACTCCAATTACTTTTGGCGTCGATACTCAGTAACTCAACTACCTTTTTTGAGTAATTTGTACATATCTGCTCCAAGCTCACCGCACACTTTGCATTCATGAGAGCTTTCTCCAGCAACTGTTTCTTTTTATGAGACACTGCACCGCTCGCAGTGGCAGCTACTCTACGACACCTGCTCGCTGGTCCACAGCTGCCCGGCCTGGTATGTGGAGAGTCACGAGAACCTGTGGCGTGCACCTATTGTGACTCTTCCTTGACAGTTTTTTTAGCTTGGTTATTTTGCATGGCACCACGGTTTAAGATTCTCTAGCACTTCAGGGTCATGTGGTAACTGTGTTTTTTAAAGTGTTTCCGATATTAAACAGCAAGCACCCTGGTTGTGCTTCTCACTATGCCACAGTCACCTGTGTGGTGCATGAAGCAGTGGTTTGAACCATTGCAGGGTGCGCTGGTGTCTCTTAAGCTGTCCCGGGCACTCAACGGTAAATAATATTTGTGCTGGTGATCCAATATTCAACGACAAACATTGCAGCAAGAAGTTTCATATCAATGTGCACACATCACTGTTGTACAGCCTAAAATATTTCAACGGTGAAGAATAGGAGAGTGACTTGCTTCAGGCTACTGGAACACGTCATTGTGTGGGCCTTTCTTTTATGGCGGGGGAGAGGGGGAGGGGGGGAAGAGAGCAGAAGAGTAGCAAAACCAGGCAGGAATACAAATTGATAAAATCCACAGCGGAAAAAAATAAAAGCAGTGTGAAGAGTTGCGTTGCTTACACGTCAATATTTTAACCAAACTGGTGGCAAAAACGCAGGCTAGACGGAGAACGACTCATTAATCCGAGACGGGGACAAAAATAATAAAACGAAGAGACGCGCGTGTGGTTGCCCTTCACTTTTATTTTATTTTTTTCCCTTGTTTTGTTACTCCGCAAAGTCGACATAGTACGAGAAAACACGCAGAAGTAGGAGTGCAAAGAGGCTCCTGGGCGGGCTTTGCCGTCTCGCGCGGTTCTGGGGGGCTGAGGCCTTCGGTTACGTTTTCGGGTGCGTGGTTCACGGGGGAGTCGGTGCAACGGACTCGACGCGTATTGAAAAGAAGACGATTTATCCAGATTACGCAAAGCTCGAGAAACACCCCTTGCTTCACAAAATAAGTACGCTCGTAGAAAAGCGAAGCAAACGAACCGCATTTTGCAGATTGAAGACAAATGGACGAGTCGTCACGGAAACCACTCGGCATCAGCGGTTAATTTCGCGGCCGCTCGCTGCTCGAAGTAGCAAAGTGTTTCTGCCGATCCAAGACAAGCCAAATTTCACGGAGTCGTTATGACGCGATCATTAGCTCACGGTAGCATCGGCGGTTAATTTAGCGGCCGCTCGCTGCTCGAAGTAGCAAAGTGTTTCTGCCGATCCAAAACAAGACAAGCCGCATTTCGAGCGCTGTCCGCCATGTGGCCACCCGGCTTTCTTGAAGCCCCCGTGGCCCCCCGTCACTCAGTCTATCCACGCACGCACTTCCCTTTCTCTCTAATATAATCAGCGAGCGTCTAATAAAGCTCCGCGTCAAACGTCCTATCAGAGCGCGACGACTGCCTCGGGTTTATGCAAAGAAGTGGTCCGAGCATAATCCATGCTTATCCCTTTCCAGGGGCGGCAGTCCAGGGAAATAATCCCCTCTAATCCCCCTTTGAGGGGAGGGACCCTTTTTTTCGGGTCCCATCCATGCCAGAAACGTTACCCGATATTTGACAGTGTCAGAGTAAGGGTGGTGTGGCATTTTGATGTATGGAGAAAAAGTGGGTAGTTCAGCACCGCAGTTTTGATGGGGTTGCGGAAGCATACCAATTTTGTTTTGGACACATTAATGTCTATAAGGTTAGTAGCAAACCAGTTCATCAGATCTAGGGAGCAGGTCTGGAGCATTTCCATTGCTCTAGAGTAGCAAAGATGGCTTGTGAGCAAAAGAGTGTCATCTGCGTACTGAAAGAGCGTACAGTTAGATACAGAAGTATACATATCATTGGCATAAATATTAAATAAAATAGGTGAAAGAACCGAACCCTGGGGTACACCTGAATTTAAGCAGACTTTGGCGCTGCGAATTCCGTCAATTGTAACCAGTTGTGAACGATCTTGTAAAAAATTTTTCAACAGAATTAGAAAGGGGCCCCGAAAACCAACAGCCGAAAGTTTATCGATTAAGATAGAATGGCTAACAGTATCAAATGCTTTTGCTACATCTACAAAGCAGGCACAAATATATAAATTATGTTCGAACCCTAAATTTATGTAATCCGAGAGTGATTCCAAAAGTGGTTGTGTTCCTCGTCCAGGAACGAACCCGTATTGGGTGGGGGATATTAAACTGTACTTTTCTACGAAAGATGACATGGATTGATAAATAAAGTTTTCTAATATTAGAGCAAGGCATGGTAAAATAGATATTGGCCGATAGTTCTCAACCCGACCGCGTTGGCCGCTTTTGAATAAGGGTTTAACAATAGCAGTTTTAAATTCGATGGGGATGTTACCCGACTCAAGCATCTCGGTGAAAATAAGGAGGAGCGTATCTTGAATGTGTCTGAGGTTTCTACGGATATCGCTAAGGCGTATATCGTCATATCCCTCATCCGTCATATATATAGTCTTGAATAGTCATTTGAGGGAGAAACGCGGAGTTTGAGTTATAGAGAGGAGTGTATGATGTACTGGCTTGTCTTAACTTGCCTGAGAACGACACAAAATAATCATTGAATCTATTGGCTGTAGAAAGGGGATTGGTACCAAACGCACCATCAAAAGCGTTCGCTCGCGACCGAGGAGAACCAACACCGCGCAATTCGTTAATCAACGACCAGGATTTAACTGAATGTGATCGAGATTCGGAGAACTGTTTCTGAAAGTAACGCCGTTTAGCCGAGCGAATAAGTGCGCTCACTTTGTTCCTAATACTTCGGAATTCAGATAATAAGCTCGAGTTATGAGGCGACCGACGGCACCGTTTCCAGGCTATTTCTTTAAGTTTAATACCAGAGAGAATGTCATTATTTAACCAGCGGATACTAGATTTTCTTTGTTTAATTACGATTACTTTTTTGAGGCTTCAGAGAACTGCTTGAACAACTGAACAAAGCGGGGATAGAGGTTGGATGGTGTTGTAGATCTTTGAAAACTATGCCAATCATATGCTGAAATACATTTGTCTAACCTATGACGATCAACTATTTCAACCCTACGCTCTTTGTTTCGATCTCCTAAAGGCCGGTCGCCGGGGAATACTATGTGACAAGCCACAAAGTAGTGGTCCCAAATCTTTTGCGATATAACTGCTGTTTTTGTTGTTGCTGATGGTACTCTTAAATTTAATGGTCAATTGACGAAATCGCAAGAATGTCTCCTACGTATTCCTCCCTTGTGGCGGCCTGAATTGTAGGTTCGATTCCATGATCTGCCAAAATAGTAAGGTAGTCGCACACCTGTGCCCTCGATGGTTTCAGTAGGTCGATGTTAAAGTCTCCTATTAGGCAAATGGAAGTGCTATCCGGCAACGAGTGCAAGTATTCGCGAAGGTCGAGGAGGAAGTCAGAAAGTTTTTCAGAAGGCGGTCTATAGACTGCGAGTAAATAGAGGTCATAAGCAGAAGTGAGTATCCGTAGTGCGATTGATTCCGATGAGCGAACCGAAAACGGAACCTCCGAAAAAAATAAGCTTTCTTTTAAGAAAACAGCGATACCGCCACCGCGCTTCTTGTCCCGAGTAAAGAACGTGCTTTTGAAACCTGGTAGTGAAAATAGGTATACATCTTCATTATGAATATTAATCTCCGTTAGAACAAAACCGTCCGCTAAAGAAAGTATAGGGTTAATGACCAACTGAATTTCATCCCAGTGTTTACGAATGCTCCGTATGTTCACATGAAACAAGGTAAAGGAAGTGCCAGCGTTTGTTGTGAAACTTTCTAAGCAAGATTGTAGATTTTCGAGCTGGAAAAAATTAGTCATCTACGCCTAAACTATTTGCTCCAGTGCATCAGTGTTAGTAATGCGGAGGAGTGGAGAGTTCTGGCTTTGTTTAGCGAAAATTTTTCCTTGTCGTACCCATACAAATTTGAACCCCTTTTCCTTTCCTCTGGTTCTTGCCATCCAAAAAAGCTTCCGGTTGCTTTCAGTCAAGTTGTCGTTAAAATAGATTTTAGGGTGGGAGTCCTCTCGGCTAAGGGTGCCCAGCCGTTTACGACACGACATCCAACGTTCTTTCAGAGGGACTGACGAGAACCGAATCAGTAGAGGAGGCACTGTACCAGGCCTAGCGGGGAGGCGATGGGCAGCCACAATGTCCGCAAGCTGGAAGCTCTCTATGTTCAGTTTATCTGCTAGCCCGGTCATAAGATCGACAAGATTCTCTCGAGGGGAAAAGGGAATCCCGAGAATCTCCATGTTGCAGAGACGACGGGCTTGATCGGTGTCATTTTGATCAGCCTTGAGTTTCTGGATTTCACGGGCCTGCTCTAATACGATGGATCGCAAAGTGATCGTTTCGCTTTGAAGCTCTTTGATAGCTTTGTCCTGAGATGCAGTTGCCTTTACCAGAATGTCGTATTCCGAGGAAAAAAACGTAAGAGACTCTTGCATCGTGCCTATGGTGTCGCGCACAGAGTCGACTGTCTGCTGCAACAACAACAAAGAGTCAACCTTCGGGTGCAGTTCTTTAAGGGACTCAACAGTTTCTTTCAAAGAAAGAAGAAGGTCAAGCTTTTGATGGACCATCGAGAGCTGTGCCAAGGAGTCGCTGGGCTCAACTTGGGATGATGTGGCAGACTCAAGTTCAAAGCTTGCCTTCGGCACCCCTCCACGACAAGCTAGACTACGCCATTTTTCAATCTTTGCGGCGCTCATTCCTTTAAACGTGCTTTCCGCGATTCCAGAGCATTTTTTTCCCAGGTGGTATGCCTGTGTGCAATCACTGCACGTCATGAAACGACCGTCAGTTGGTAGTGGGTCGGAACAAAGAACACACAGGGTGGGTAGAGCCATCGCACCTAGTTCGCGACGACGACAAAGTTGAAGGTAAAGGTGGAAGCTTAGGATCAAACCAAACGCGAGCAAAAGAAACAAATCCAGGGTCACCCGCAATATAAAATCAATAGTATCGGCGTGCACGCGAGTAGCAGTCAAGATCCGTTGATCCCAATGGTAACGGGGTGAAGCCGGAGGCGGAACTCGATGCCATCAAAAAGCTCAGAAGAGGCTTGCTCGGACAGTCAGCAAATCAGATGTGGTTGCCCTTACTGAGTCAGCGGAAAGCGATGGTCGCAGGGAGAGCTCGTAGAGCCAAGGCGGGAATGGCCAGATGTGTTCCCCGGGCGGGATATCCAAGATGGAGACTGATCCTTGCACGACGGCCAGCCGTCGTTTAATGCGGATGCCAGGATTTCCTTGAAGGACCCTCTATTAGAAGGCTCATGACTGCTCCGGAAGGGACCGAGGTGCCAAGACCAGTTCTTGACGATCCAGTGTGCCCGTTAACGATGGATTTCAAAATTAGAAATTACTGACTGTGAGAGCTGAGATTGAGGGGTCCTTGCTCTCAATAATAATAATAATAATAATAATAATATTAATAATAATAATAAATAGTTTTATTCCGTGGTGCAAATATGTCTTTTCAGTTCCGGGACTGATCAAAGCCACAAAGGCTTGTGGGATCAGTTCCACCATTGTAAAATAAAAGGAAGAGGAAAATCACGCATTCACATGGGCATACAAAATATAAGAAGTCACCCGAAATGTCAGTCTCCTTAGAGAGAATGTCAGGAAGAGTAGGCTTGTCTTGTAGATGAGTCACAAAACACACGCACTCACACACAGACTTGTTTCACAAAAACTATCCGAAATAAAGTACAACACAATCGGCTCGCAAAGAGGAACGTGCGATTTGATTAGTCTGTGGATAATGTAATAGTTTTTCATAGCACGAACCCACTATGTACGCTATATTCATAGAAAAAAAATATCTACATGATACAGATACGGTTCTGTTCAAGTCAGAGAAGACTTGTTGCACAAGACCACACAAGTCATACTCAAATGTGAATTATACACCAGGAAGAACAATAAAGAGAGAAAACAATGCTGCAGCAACACTAAAGAGACAAACTGTTCATCAATTTCTTCAGTTGTGTTTTTGTACTGGCCTCGATGACGCTCTCTGGAAGTGTGTTAAAGATGAAGGGCACATAATAAGAGCGAACTCTTTTGCCGTAGCGCGTCACACAACGAGGGGTTACAAAATAATAATAATAAAATTAATAATAATAATAATAATAATAATAATAATAATGCTATAAGCTATGCCCAGTTTCATTTTAAATAAGATCGAAGTAAAGTCTTCATGGGCGAGTCCCGAGCTTTGACCATAGCTGGCATGTATGTCCGTTCATGCAGTGTAAGCGCTGGTCATATCGTCGCGTTTGTAATTTCCGCTTCATTCGGACTTAGGTGGGGCGCACTATAGACATATATCGTATTTGGTACAGTAGTTACAGGCTACGGTTTTGATCATGGCACTAGAAAGGCATAGAGCTCAAAACGTACCACAAAAAAGTTATCGTTTTTTTATTTTTTATTAAGGAATGAAATTAGAATGGCTTTTACGTGTAATATATGGAACAGACTCGGACAGTACAAATTTGTTGTGTCACATATACCAGCTCGAGTTAATTCTCAAATAAGTGCCGACGCCGTCTTTATGCAAAATGTGTCGCGCAGTGTATCTTCGAACCAAACATATCGAGCTTAAAATTCGGAGATTGCGCGCAGTGCAAGCCTAGCTAATGAGCGCCCCAGGGAATGGACACGGGAAGTTAACAATGACTAACATGTATGTATTTTTGTTTTGTTCGCTCCGAAGAAGAGGTCAAACAAAGGCCATTGTACAAGTGACGAACGTTCTAACAGCATTCGTCATTTCTAGGAGATGAGTTTTTGATATCCAGAAACACACTCCAACAGATGGTGGTCATTAGCTATCGTGAAGAATGTCAAGACAGTACCATTTTGATACACATTTCTAGTTCAGTCATTCTCAATACTTCCTTGCTTCATCAATGCCTAAGTGTGCCAGACACTGAGTGACTACACCCATGTGTTAGTGACGGTGGTACGCGAGGCTTCAGTATTGTCTCTACAGATAGGGGTCACCCTCACAGCAAAGCTGTTTGTGGTGTGCCTTCCTTGAAATTATTTGGTCAATTTCAATTTCGTAGAAACAACAATATTTATTTTTGTGCTTTGCGGCTACAGAAGGTTCGTCAAGGATGTCTCACCTATTTCCTAGGGCTAGCAGCATGCCAGCTGCTCTGCATGAGCCACTTGGAAACTGTTTGAACTGCTCTGAAGCATTTGTAATTGACCTTACCTTCCTTAGTCTGCCATGTCCATGCTAATGCTGAAATTGATTAAGTCCACTGAACCAAGTTTTCCTAATGAACAAACACATTCAGTAGAAAGGTTGACTGGCTTTAATTATTTTCTCAAAGTATACTCTGTTTCATACATAATATATGATGCTGGCAAAGTTACTTGCAACAGCAGACAACTAAGTGTATACTCCATTTCACTATAAATTGGCGAACTGTGGAGGCTACGGCTCCCGCAACCCAGTAAGATTGTCGGAGCGAGGCACGTGACCACACGTCACGGGAGCGTTCGTGTCACTGCGCCCGTGTCTGCGAACGTTAGCGCTCTTATAAAAAAGGTGACAAAAATGATATAGGTAACTACAGGCCAATCTCAATTTTATCAGTGTTTTCAAAAGGCCTCGAAAAAATTCTACTTTCGCGTATGGTACAGTTCGCAGATATACACGGTTTAATCACTCCATCACAGTTTGGTTTTCGCAAACACCGTTCTACAGAATTGGCACTTTTAGAGCAAAAAGAATACATTTTGAAAAGCTTTGAAGAAAAAAATGACTCTTGGTACTTTTATTGATTTCAGCAAAGCATTCGATCACTTAAATCACAGTCTGCTACTAAAAAAATTACAAATGTATGGTTTCGTGGACATGCATCAACTCTCATAACATCTTATCTTGCACATCGTAAACAATACGTTCATACCCTATCGAAAAAACCATCAGGGAAAATCCTGATGGTCCATCAGGCTGATGGTCTGATGTATTTTGGGACATTGATGGTCTGATGCCCTGATGGTGTGATGGTTTGATGGCTTGATTGTGTTATGGTTTGATGGTTGGATGGTGTGATGGTCTGTCGTATTTTGGGACACTGATGGTGTGATGGTTTGTTGGTCGGTATGAATTTCCAATCACATATATTTACCGGCAGAAGACAAATTCTATTACAGTCAATTGTGAACTTTATTCTGGGTCTATTACTATTTCAAAAAGGAACATCCGAAGCGTTACGGTACTTTCTGAAATCCCCCTAGAAACCTGAAAACAAAGTTTGTATTTAGGTTGTGGCATGTTATTATTTCTATTGGAAATAATTGAACATTGAATTATTAAACTGAAAAATAAAATGGACGAGAAAATGCATTTAATCCGCTCACTACTTTCGAGACTCAACGACGCGCAGTAATTTCATCGGTGTTAGTTGCGTGGCTATCTACACTCTGTCCCCATCGTCCATGCTGGGCATGACAACGCCGTTCGACAGCATGCAATACACTAAGCCTCGTTGGCCCGAGAATGCAGTAAGCCTCGTATTACCGCATTCGCGGCTTTGTAAACGTTTTTCACGCGAATATTTAGTTCACAGTACACGTGCACCTAGTAAATTAATTTCCTGTCAAGCAAAGTGCGTTTTTCGGCACATTTTCTGCCACTTAGATTGTACACATGATCTACTTGACATACAAAGCGGATCAACAAATTGTTTCCCCAACGGACAATAAAACAATTTAAAACAAAACTATGGTTGCAAAAACATACCTGAGTTTATAAGAAGGTGTCTTCGTTACCGTTCGAGTATCCTAGGACAATTGTTGAGGCGGATTATTACGGATTGAACACACTGTTATCGAGCCACGCCGCTGTCAGCTTTACACACCGAATGAAATTCAGGCACGCGCAACGACGTGAGATCATTAGCACCATCTCTCGGCCACTTCTGTAACCCCCCGAATAGAGTCAGGTTCTTTCCACCACCGCAAGATGTCATGAGAAGCACCATCAGCCTTTTTTCGTTCTGGTGGTCTATCGATATATCATGATGGTCTCACCGGGCGACATGCATCAAAACGTTTCGATAGTCCGTCAGTCGCCGCACAAACGTTTTGAAGGTCTCTCAGCTACAAACAGCAGATTTTAATTGTCCATCAGCCACCATCAGGAAATGTTTGATGGTCTATCAGGCACCATCAAGTAAGCCTGTCGGACAATGGACAGTTAATTCTGTTGGTATGAGCGGGATTACTAATACTGTGTTAATTGCCGTTACGAATTTCTGGCGGACCGTCAAACGCTTTGATGATCCATCAGGGAAGTCTGGTGGACCCATTGGAGCTCCTGATGGACCATTAAGACGCCTTTGATGGTCCATCAAATACCATCAAGGAAGCGTGATGGACCATCAAAATCCCTTTGATGGTCTATTTGGAGGGTGTGATGGACCATCAGGCGCCATCAAGGAAACCTGATGATGGGCCATCAGGGAAGTTTGATGGTCCATCAAGAACGTTTGATGGAGCATCAGATTTTCTTGATGGTCTTTTCGATCGGGTAATAAATGGTTATTCATATGATATTAAACCCATTCTATCTGGCGTTCCACAAGGAAGCATATTAGGTCCCTTCCTTTTTAATTTATACGTTAACGATATTGTCAATATAATAAAAGCGTTAAATACGTAATTTACGCTGATGATAGAAGTTTATTTTTTACCGGTAACTGCTGTCAGGAACTAGCAATAAAGGCAAATCAAACGTTGAAAGACCTAGCTACTTGGAGCCAATGTAATGCTTTAAAAATCAATGATAACAAAACAAAAGCAATTTTATTTCGCCCAAAAAGTAAGAATAATATTATAACTAGTGATCTTGTTTTAAATGGAACCCAAATAGAGATTCTATCTAGTTTTAAGACACTTGGCGTTATATTCACGGATCGAATGAGTTGGGATGAACACGTAAATTATATTTCGGTAAAATTGTCACGAGTCGCAGGCTTAATGTATCGTCATCGCCATATTCTGCACACAAATGTAAAATTAATTATTTATAATTCATTATTTCTCTCCCACATCCATTATTCCTTCTTAGTCTGGGGTACTACTACGAATACAAATTTAAACAAAATGCTTGTAATACAAAAAAAAATATTGCGAAGTATTTGTAACGTGTCAGACGATCACCCTAGTGAACCTCTCTTAAAAGTTTAAATTTGATGCCTGTAAATAGATTATATAAATATCGTTTCTGCGTGACCTATAAATCAGAAGTACAAACAAATCTTCATGCCCTTAGTGAATTAGCGACTCTCTCGCCAAGAGTAGCAACATATCCTACTCGAAACACGGAAATTTGGACGCTTCCTACTTGCAAAACTAACTACGTTGAACAAATGTTAAAATATGCACTTCCTCGACTGCTTAATTTTCTTGTTGCTCACAACATTGATATTCCCACAACATCTGTAAAAAATCTCCGAGCATTTCTTTTTCAAATGTGATTGCTTAGTTTTCATGTTTCATAACTTTAATTTTTGCTAAATTGAATAATGCTGTGCTTGCATTTACTTTGTTTTTGTTTGCCTCTTATATAGTCGCACCTTTTTGTAGTATTGTCTTGTTCTTATCTTTGAAACTGCTATCTTTTCTCTTGGTTTCTTCTTGGATTACTTGTACCACTGCTGCCATGTGTAAGGAAGGGGGGCCGAGGGCCCGTCAAGCTGCATGATGCAGCTTTTTTCCTCGGTCTCCCTCCGTCATTTGTGTTTTGACGGAAAATTAACATTATTATTATTATTATTATAAACGCAAGGCCCGGCCGGCGGACCCGGCTGTTTTCCGCTGGCCGAGGGTCATCTGCTGAGAAACCAAACAGCTTCGCATGAACGTCCGCCGTCGCAACATTGCCGTCCTGTAGGGTAGCAAATTCTTCAGGAGCACTTTTATGAGTCAACCACACGCTAAATTGGCCCACGAGTCTGTTGAAAACGCTAATGCTAGGGCGATGTTTTCAGCGGTAGCGGTCGATTCACGGCTGCGATTGTGCAAACATTGTTAAAAATTAATGTGTTTTTTTTTTTTCAGAAAATTGTTGATCCGTATTATGTGTCGTTGAAAAGTAACATGTCTTCGTCTTCCTTCCGTGTCGTGTGGCGGTCAGAAGAGTCTGACGGCAAAACTACTAAAAGAGAAAAACAAGCCTAGAACTATGTTTCGTCGCGGACGGCGCTGTTGCTGCGGTGATAAAGAGGCCTAGACTATAGAGTGTTTTCACGTACGTTACTCCGACGCCCTTATTGGGCCGGGGTGAGGGGGGGGGCAGTCTCCACAATTCTCCAAGTTATCGTGAAACGGAGCACAGTCTATTACCTGTGCACGCTATAAAACGAATGATATGCCAGGTGTAGCAACTCCCGCGGCTGTAGCCTTTATTGCTTGTTGTGCTTTGTAGGGAACAGTATAGCAGTGGCTCACATTTTGAGTACATAAAAACAGTTTACCGATACTAATCGAATTCGTTGCACTCTTGCATGTCATAAAAATAAAAGCATCATGCCTGAACACCTACATCTGTCTCTAAATTATTTCTTGGTGAAACGACAAATAAATGCACTATGAACATGAACCGATACAATCCGAAGCGGGTTTAAGAACAGGTCTGAATCAATAAATATGTACTTCAATCTGCAAGCGTGAAAGCAAGTATGTGTGTGCACCAAATACTCTGGCCTTTTGGCTATCTCCGGTTGACATCTATTTTCGAAATCTAAACATTTCGTCGATTTCAGGGCAGTTAAAGCACTGGTCAGGCAACATGCTCGTGTTTATAGTTTCGGCTGCACTCGCATAAAGAGTGAAATGTACTATAGGAATAAGAGAGGTGAGGTGTGCGCTCCTGAGTCAAAGCAGAAGTCTCAGGTTCCAAAGGCTTGTTAGAGGTGCACTAAAGCTGATTCTGACTTCATATTTGCATGGCTCAAACATAGACTTCCCACTATACCAAATCTAAGGATTCACAAATAATTTGTAAGTATGTATCCTGCTTTTTTCACTTTTGAAACTAATGGCGTACATAAAATATGCAATCACTCTTGTACTGTATCTGTCATGATGATTGAGCAGACAGAGGCTTTGTCTGTTTATTCATCATGGCAGATAGTTTCACAATTCTTTCTACAAGGTAAGTTGTATGTTGATAACAAATCATTCTATCTAAAGTATGTTGCAACTCAAGGAGGCAGTGCGAAAGAAAGGTAGGCCGGGCAGGAGGAAGAAGACGGAACGCTGGAGAGAGGAGGAGCTTGCCCCCTCTCCTCTCCAGTGTTCCGTCTGTTTCATCGGCTTCTTTCTCCCCCGCCTTCCTTTCCTTTGCCCTACTTTCTTGAGCTGTGACTCACTATAGTCACTATAGTTAGAAATACATGCTAAGAATGTTGTGGCGATGAATACTTGACTTTCCGTCACAATGTGCTCACTGAAATGATTCTATATCATCAGGACCTAAATATGTATAATAAACATTTCTTCCGATCCTTTTGAATTTGGAAGAATATTTCCTTCCTGCTACATGCTCATATTGCAGGGAAACCCGGAATTCCCGTTCACAAAAGATGCGGAATTCACAGCATGAGGAACTTTGGCTTCACCAGCAAAATGTTCATGTGTGTTACACAATAGGAGCATGCAAATACCTTGACGAAATAGTACATCTTGCAGAACTGTAAATCCATGGGGCTTGTCAGTGCCCAAGTGCGTTGTCTCACTATAGCCCTACTAGGACGATGCTAGGGCACGCCAACATGTGCCTTTTCTCTGTTCCGCCACAGGAGTGACAAAGTACCTGCCATACTTGAGCCATAACTGCCAAAGTATCGCCTGAATTGTAGATTTCGGACATGCCAAAGCTTGGTTTTTCTCTGGTCCACCCCTTGAATGCCTAAGTACTTCCCATACCTGAGCAATAACTGCCAAGGAAAATACTAATATAAGATTCGGGACATACCGAAGTTTGGTTTTTCTCTGGCCCGCCACAGGAGTGCCGAAGTAAGTGCCAGTCTTGAGCCATAACTGCCAAAGTAACGCTTAACTTGGCACTTTCAGACATGCCAAAGTTTGGCTTTTTTCTGGCTAGCCGCATGAGTGTCTAAATAATTCCCATACTTGAGACATAGCTGTCAAAGTAAATCCTAATTTGGGGAGTAGGGGCATGCCAAAGTTTGGCGTTTCTCTAGCTAGCCACTGAAGTGCCAAATATGTGCCAAAGAAAGCCCCGAGGCATGCCGAAGTTTGGCATTTCTTCTGTGGGTCATAAAAGCGTCTTTCACGTGCTTCATAATTAAATTAAATTGAATAAGGGTTCGAAACACAGTAGCCCGTTGTCATCTCCGTTCCCAAGCAGCACGGCGATAATTGACCTTTTCAAGCCAGTACACAAGTAGTCCACTTCCTCGGCCCAGGCTCTGGCCAGACTGGAGCGAGCTAGAGCCCAATTGGCTCAAGCCTGCAGAAGCTTGCTCCAAACTTGCCCCAGTATGAGCGAGGGAAGTGTGCTGCTGGGGTACAGGCCGACTAACGGTTCCAAAATAGCCCAAATGTCCAGTTTTGCACCACCACTTGATATCCGCAAGTATTGGCGTACCGTCGTTTTTCCCCGGCCTAGTGTTGACACGATATCGTGGAAATACTTCACGATGCGTCTGCTCTGTATCGTCCGGAAGTCGTGCAAGTCTGCGTTGTATAGTTCGTTGGATATCAGTTGTTGCATATAAGTCACATAACCAGGAAAACAAAGTTGTTTTCGATCGCTCCCAGACGTTTTTTAAACCAATATTACAAACAGCGTATTCTTGACACATTTACAAACGCTAAACATCTTTGTAAACAGACAGCCAAATTAATAAATATAATTAACACTGTTTTATGTCAAGAAAAACTTATGAATTAAAACACGAAAAACTGTGGTGATTGAGAGGGAAGCATGACTACTATCAGAAGAACGCTTGCGGTGTACTTACTCATAAAAGAGCCATAGCATGTAATCCTTGATAGATGCGTAATCCGACTCGGGCAGCACAAAGAAACACAAACACAATGTCGTCGGCGAGAAGCAGTTTTTTTATTTTTTTGTCGAAGCACGTCTAGCAAACACAGCACAAGAATTCCAGGGACTCCGGCAAAAAACGGCCAGTTCCGAATAATTGGCATAGACGTATTCCAGCCGCTTACGACGAAAAACCACGGCCGCGTCTGCAGCGCACGAAAACCACAGAACACTGAAAAACGTATTTGCAAAACCGGACATACGTGGACCGCCTATTTATATTTCTTGGCAAACGGCGAAGATTACAACGCCAGTGATCCTATTAACGCGAGAGAGAGTCGCGTGACAAATTTTCGTCCAAGGGTTTTTTTCGTACGCGACGTACAGAGAGACGTCGCGCGTTTCGCTCCACGGCTCTGATTTGCTTAAAGCGGCCGCGGCGCTCGTTGACAGCCACCCGAAGGCGCAAAAGCATGTGGGGTGGCTTAACAAAAGGCGAGGTTGAAGGGGTTGAACAATGCAGCTGAGCTCCCTCTGCCTTTTTGACTGAAGGGGGAGATAGTGTTTTGTAGGCGAGGCCTGGAATGTAACCTTGGATCAAACTGAAAGATTGTGAGAGAAAGGAGTGCCTGGCTTGATGATGTCAAATGCTTCACATGAACGTTAAAAAATCGTCGCTATAAGAATATCATTTTAGTCTTCCTGAGTATTAAGCGGGAGTGGTATCACAAAGCCACGGTCGCTTCCACTTTTTGTTATCGCTAGGCTTTACAGTGCTCATTGACAATACAATACACGCACAGAGCTATGCCCGCTTTTTGCTTTGCGCCGCCTAATAATGACATCTATTGATTAGACGTGCGCACATCAGTCTCGCCCAGCTCTTGTTCGATGACAGCAGTTTCGATAACGACGAACCAGTCTCACGGCGCGTCCTTATATTGGCGTGTGTACCTTCGCGCCAGCACAACCATCTGACACAATCTAGATTTCCAAAATTACCGTTGCCTGGTCCAGCCGCAGCAAAACACTAAGCCCACATTCGGCCAGGTGAAATTAAGGGACACAAAAAAATCAAAAGTTGCAAGCAGAATTAAATTTAATTTCTATGTATACCACCCGCGTACCACCAACACTTTATCAGACGAACTCCAAGGCAGTAAGCCTGCGTCTGGCACTTGTTTGGCGACTTTGGCCTATGGCTTCCAGATGAAAGCCGAACTACAACAAAGCGAAGACTAACTTTGGCGCTTGATTGGGGATTTGGGCCCAAAGGGGCCATATGGCAGTTGAAGTTGCAGGCAGTAAGCCTAACTCTGTCACTCGTTTGCTGATTTTGGCCCAAATGATGACGAATAACAGCCGAACTGCCAGGGAGTGCAGCCTAAATTTTCTTTCATTCATTCATTCATTCATTTTGAGTGGCCCAAAAACAGCCTGACGCCTTTTTAGTGTTGCACTCTCCAGATGATTAGGTAACAGCAGAACAAAATTATGAATAGGAAGATAAACTTGAAAACAAACAATATAATCAAGAGAATTTCTAGATATGCGAGCGTCATCAAAAATGTCAAGGCTACAATTCGCAGCAATATGTTTACAATGGTTATACGTTAATTGTAGTCGTGTCATGGTTTCTGCTTTATGCGAATCCACAGGACAAAACATTGAATGCTAATCTGCTAGAAATCCGAGGAACGCGTAAGTAAATGCAACTAAGTAATACAGATGAATCAATTATTCCATTCACAACCTTGTACAGAAACTTCAAATCATGTCTGAATCTTTTGTTATGCAATGTGTCCAGTTTCATCTTCTTTGGCGAATTAGGTCAAAAATACCCTGACTTTTGCCACAGAAGGTCAGATTTGGCTTTACGATTGTATTTTTCGGCATTTCAAGGCACAAACCTCCCAGACATTTGCCAAATTTTGGCCGAGGGCTCGGTGTTGGTGTAATTTTTTTATGTAAATTTTTTCCCAAAGTTACTTATAAATTATAGCGTTTGAACCAAATAACGACAAGCTTTGAAACTATGTCATTTGGTCCAGACTGCTTGTACTAAATTTGGGTGCAAACTGGGAGTTCACGAGTATATAGTTTAGCTTTTCAGTAAAGAAAGAACAACATTTTTGGGGGTCACCCTGTGAGAAATGGTGAGTGTGCAGTAATATCTAAAAGTGAAAAATGTACAAACATCGGTTCCAACAGAACATGTGCGGTTTGTGAGCGTGATGGCACACTTCCCGTAGCTAACAGCAAACAGCACTTGTACCATCGTAACGGTGTGCCGGGCACAGGCCTGCTACCTTTGTTGCCACAAAATGTCCCGTTCTATAAAATGACGATACATGTGTAGCAGAGTGATTTGGAACACGTTGTGGCAACAAGTTTAGCAGGGTATGTGTCCCGTAATTTATTTATTTATTTATTTATTTATTTACCCTCAAGGTCCGAAGACATTACAGAGGGGAGTGGGAAATACAAAGAAATAGCAACAGGCAAAATAAGCAGAGTCATATATAAAAAAAATAAAAAGTTAGATAGAGCTTCTTTAAAAATGCATAGCTCATCAATGGTGAAAATGTCATGAGGAAGGTGGTTCCATTCTACAGAAGTGCGCAGAATGAATGAATAAAAAATGCATTAGTGTTGCATGGAATGACGCCCAATTTGTTCTTATGATCTAAACGACGGAAAATATAATATGGAGGCGTTAGTAGATTGTGACGTATGGCCGGATTATGATAAATTTTGTGAAAAAGGGACAGACGAGAATATTGTCTACGCAAAGCAAGAGTGGGTAATGATAACGATAGTTTCACGGAGGTTACACTAGAAGTACGGTGGTAGTTGGAAAGTATGAAACGTGCGGATTTGTTCTGGACGACCTCCAATGATTGAACGAGATATTTCAAGCCGGGTTCCCAAACGGAGAAGAGAAAATTAAAAGCTAATTTTCTAACAGTGTAGCATAAGACCAGGAAAAGCTTTAAAAACGCAAAAATTTAGACATTTCGTGTGGCTTCCATTCATTCTGCAAAACTTAATAAAAAAAAGTAATACATCAGATCTATAGCTTTATTTCTTAAAATTTAATTATAGGTACATCACAGCATAATAGTTCAACGGCCTGTAGAAGGTTCCGCTGTCGTTCTCTTCGGGAGCACGTTGTCATTTCGGTCAGCGGCGAAGGCGTTCAAGTTTAGTCCTCTGCTTCTGTGGTAAGGTAGCCATAGTCACCATTCAACTTCATGCAGTGACTATCTCTTCTGTTTCAAACATCTACACATATTCATTCGTCACTGCACCCGCTCAGCGTTCCATCTGTCGCCTCTGTACACTAAGGGATAAAGTGAAATCAGAGGTGCGGGAACTTTGAATCTTATATTTTTAATTATGTTTAAATTGTTATCTGAAGTCATAAATTCTGGCTATACATATTTAAGCACTTCAATTTGGCATGGAAACGCTTGAACATTTGTGTTTTATGTTAAAGTCTATTATAGGAAAAAACATACACTGAATATCTTATTGTGCCATTAAAGATAAATATTGGAAAGTAAAGTTTTCAGAGGAGTTGCTTGGAATGGTTGGATTATGTAGAATTAAAAATATTAATTACAGACAACGGAAAAACAATATTTATACAGTTATACTCTAGTATTTTAAAATATTAGGTTGTGTTTATTTAACACCGGAAAACTCATTTAATATCCAACTGATTAAAATGATATTTAAGCACCATTTATAGGATGCATAAATGTAATTATTAATTATATTACACTCTACAAATGCAAAATTTATTTACCACTCTGTTTTTGCTTGTTTGCTAAATTACACCGCTTGTCAAAAATATACAACGTGTTGTGTGAACTACGTAGAAGTATCTCATGTAAACAAAAAACTAAGTTTAGTGCCTTAATCAAATAAACAACAGATTTGTATGAACCACTCAAAGTTAAGAGTTCAGCAGTCTACAAAAAAAAAAGATGTTTCTTCAACTGCTAAAACCCGACACTATCAATATGATATAAAAACTAAACGAAGCATTGTTTCTTTATTTACAAATATGAGGGCTTTTGGTTCAAGCTCTTGATAGCCAATTAAATGCAATTTTAATATTTTAATGTTTAAAAACTTAGATCTAAAGCGAAACAAAGTTTCCAGTGTTTACATTTCTAATTCGGAGGAAATAAAGCAAGTTCTGAACACCTCAATGAAAACGTCTTCATTATATGACGATCATTAAACCTCTCCTTGCAGACTGCCCCGAGCATTCCGTACAATGTTTATGGTTTAATAAAAGGAACAGAACAATCATAGGCAATTCCACCTTGCATTTTGTTTTCTTACGCTGGCTTGCTTTACTAATGAAAAGACAGTGTTTTATGTAAAAGATGATTCTGAAAAAAATTGCCGGTAAAAGGTTTTAATAATATTGAAATTACTATCTGATGGTTCATTTAATTCGGAACCGCTCTCTGATACTAGTCGATGCATTTTTTCAATACTTGCAATACTACTAATACTAACTAATAAAAGTATTAATGCATTAGCAAAAGTATTTGGAGAATGTGTCATCATTAATTACATTCTGCCATCATATGCAAGGACGTTGCGGTAGTTCGGTCGAGGGATACGAAGGTGTTAACTATGTTGTAAATTAAAAGGTACCTTTCTTCAACCTGCGCTTCAAGTATTTCCATCTAACATATGCAACACCTTGTTTAAAGCTTATAACCTAAACGTAAAAAAATGTGCCGTTTATGTGGAGCAATCTAAATGACATACGTTGTTGCCATAGAATGATTTTCTAAAAAAAATTATTATTCAGAATATTTCATTTTATATTATATTTATGAACTTTATTGTATAAGTCTAAAGGTGTCTTCAAACTACTCCACAAAAGAAAATATTTATTTACAATGGTCATAAAGTGATCTTACGTTTGTATCGCAAAATTCGGCCTGAATGGAATTCGCAGAACTGTGAGGGTCACTTGGTTGTTTCGATCCAGCAGAAACCGAATGGAGAAGGAAAAGATGTAATACTTTTTAATCTGTACAATGTTCTGAGTCTAGATGCTCTAGTAAAAAGAATTTGGAAGTGTTAGCAAAACTGTATCCTTTTTGGAACGTGAAAATTACAAGAATATGTATCATTGCAACAAATAGTAATGCTTCGTTTAAACAATACAACGTTGTTAAGTACAAGTACAGGTGTTCATTTTGTAGGCTTTGCGAATTGGTTTATAAAAGTTAGAGCTGCACTAATGCCCTCAGGTGGGTTATACGGCCAGGTGGACCTAGTGTAAGACACTAATCGTAACAATATTCGTGCATTTGACCAAACAAAAATTGCTATTAATTTTGCTTTTGTTATTATACTCAAGGTTTTAAATAGCCACTTGCTCAGCGTCAACGAACCCCACTAATGTCTCGTTCAAACTTGCGGATTCGCAGGCGAATCCGCGGGGACATTGACGCCGGGAGAGAGAATCCCCTCGCCGGCGACCGAAGATTCGACCGTGGTAGCAATCTCTCCGAGACTGATTTTTCACCGCAAAAAAATAGTTTCCACGCCCCGTATCCAATTTGAACGCATGGAGAAAATGGCGTTTGCCGGCGCCACATCGTGGCCTAGTCGCCCACGTCGTTGGGGTTGCCGCGGGAGTTGTTGGAGTTTCGAAGTTTTGTAAAAGCGCCGTCTCGCTGGTATCGTTGTGTTGACAGAAATGCTAATCGTGACTAAATTATTTAACCATTCTCGACAAGAGACATCTGAGCAACGAAGACACTGCTCACAAAAACGATGTGTTGAATAAAATTGGCGTGAGTGGTACGTAATCAAGTTGTCTTTGTTTGCAAGTTAATTTAATATTTACTTCTCGTACTGCCGAGAGAATGTTGAGCAGTATCTTGGCACTGCGGGTTAGTTGTTAACTGCAAGAGGAAGCATGCGAGAGCATTTTGTTTCGAACATCACTCAAGCCAGGAACAGTCCGTTCTGATATCCGAAAGAGACCGGAGCCCCGCAAACGCGACGCGTGATAGAAATGTGAACGGCGCCGTCTTTCGGCGCATATTAAATTCGGTTGCGGCAAGAGTATTTTTCGTGACTGTGATCCTGGCCTAATTTAGTAAATTAGTAATGCGCGTCTCCCCACCCCCGACGTACTCACGGTTAAAGCAAGTATGCAGGCGAGCTGGTTAAGGGTAGACATAGTAACCCTGGAGCTAGGGGACAAAATGGGGACGGACAGACATGAAACTCCGATTAATAACCGGGCCTGATTTAGTATTTAAATAAATAATTAAAGCGCGCGGGAGTTGCGCTGGTTTGTTAAACTTAGCAGTCGAGTTACAATTTATGCAATACTGGAGGTGCGAAAACAAGGATGATAGGCGCCCGGTGGTCTGTTTAGCGAAAAGCACAGGTTTATATTCACTAATCTTGAAGTTATTGCAAGAATTTTATTTATTTACAAGACCGATCTAAACCACTGTTCCAATGTTTTTTGTTTGTTTTTCACTTACCGTATAACGCACCCGCAAAGACCACAACAGTGCATTATAAAATCCTAAAGAAACACCCTGTAAAGTATATGCACACTTTAATTTGACTTTGAAACTTGCTTTTATAAAGTGACAGTTTCACGCATACGGAGGAAAAGCCGTCTGCTCTTCCGCGCAGGCCAGTTCCGTGACGTCACTTTGCCGCGCTCTGACTGGAGGATGACCCCAAGCGGGAGCTCGGCGACTGGGGCCCTAATCTGGACATTTGGCGAAAAAGTCGGCGAGAAATCTGGCGGCCGCGATTGGCCAACTCCGCGCTTGACCTTGGCGCTTGCCAATCAAAGCCGCCGGATTTCTTGCCATCTTTTTCGCCAACTGTCCAGATTAGGGCTCCTGATGGAAAAAACAAATCGGTGTGGCCTGTTCTCCACGGCCATCTTGGAAGGCCTTTTTGTGGCTCTCAGATATCCGCTGCTACTTCGTAAACAAGGACGCGGCATACGAGAAAAATGAACTGAAAATACCTAGAAGTGTACGTTACTTAGTTTGACGCAAAATAATTTACCCTGAGAGCGTACGAAGCACCAATATGCGTCCGTATATCCGGCAGTCGTAGGTTGACGTGAGCCCCTCCAATGACGACACAGTAATGTGCGACGAGAGTGATCTTTTCATATTTCTCATTGAGACCCCTTTTTGCTAGCAAGTGTCAAGGTGAATCCGTGAAGCATCGAAGTGTAACTCCAGCCCTTTTCTGCTAGCTGAACGGGCTGCCGAGCTTTCGAACTCCGAACTCCCGCAGCAGTGGTACCCAGAGAAGCGCGCCCTGTCGCGCCCTGGATACATTTTGTATCATTCAAAAACAGTTGCACGTCAGTGAAGTACAGCAAAGTAAAACGGGGAATGTTCGAAAAGCATCGGATTAGGCGATCGTTGCGGTACGACCAAGCCGAGTGCGCAGTCGTCGGTTTTTCGTCCCCCCCCCCCCCCCCGACAAGTTGTATGCCACCCGTCCAAGCAGTTGTTGTGGTAGGATATCTGTATGTGGGTCTTAAACCTCGCAGTCACAACTCACTGTTGGATGGTGGAATGTTAGTCTCTCGCACCCCAAATCCCCACCCCCCCCGAAAACAATTCCTGACGACGGTGCTGCACGCGCGCTATCATGCGCCGTCCGAACGTGGTAAACTAAAGAAGGACTGTTATTTTGGCGTGTGTTCAATCAGTCGCTCGCAACCTATTCGCTTCACCATAAAACGTGAGTGAGGCAAACGATGCGGGGGCCAGTATCATGTTTTCGTACCTGCCTATCAGTTTTCTTAGGTCCGCTCAATTGCAAGTAGTTGAGTTCCCCCTCCCCATCATTCCAGCAGAATCCACCGCCTGACGGACTAATGAAAGGGCTCTTCGCTCGAAGGATATGCTGCAGGCCCTCTATACTGCCATTGGCGCCCGTGCGACTCCCAGAGAGACTGCGCTTCATGGCCCCGCATCACCTGAGAAGTTCTACATGGATGTAAGATTATAAAAGAAACCACCATTTGAATTCAGAGACGGCTTTCAGAAGTTGTGGGCGCTGAATACAAATGCTGATCTCTACAGTAAAAAAAAAAAAAGTTTATTATTTTTTTATGATTTTTGCATTCATATTTTGCAAGCCAGATATGCCACGAAAGCCTCGTGTGATCTGAACCAGGTTGCTCAGGGCACTAAAAAGCCACCTGTTGCAGACCACTGTAACCTTGTGGTTTATTATACGTTTGTTTTTGGAATGCTGCTGGTGTTGTTTTGCTTTTGTTTGGACGTCCCTATCTTGGTCGTTGACGTGACGACTGTGATACTTGGGTGAAGTGAATTTGTCAATTATCTCTTGAGCCGTAGAGTGTTGTTGGCTTGTAAATCTCTCTTCTCATCTGGTTAATGTGGCTCAGATCACCGTAGTGCAGTCAGGCCGGTTGAAGTTCTCTCGGCACTACATTCTCACATCTCTGGCCGATCGTCCCGATCGCGCGCAAAACTCACACATCTCGTCTTTTCTGGTATTTCCGAATGCGCCGCAGTCGCCCGCTCAGCCTGTATGTTCAGTCCCATGGCCACTGTTTTATCACAACCTCTTTGACATGCCAAATCTAGCTTCTGTATTCGAACATCAATGCAGGTTAGTGTTCAATTTGTAAGCTTGACGCTTCAAGGTAACATTACGAGCTTCCTCCAGCATCTCCCAGCAAACAAGCAATGACAAAAACCAAAGCAATCTCTCCCAAAACTAAAAACCTAGGAGTATGAGCAAAACACGTACTAGCGTGTAATCTCAGTATTTATAGAGGTGTCCTTGAGGTTCTCAGCTTTAAAATTATTACAGTGCTTGAATAGGTTTAAGTTCAAGGACTCTCAAAAAGAATACAAAGTTCTTTGTACTGATTTCCGTCCCTTGGATGTTGGCGTTCAGTACAATGGGAATGAAATAAACATGTTCATTTATGCATTTGGTTGCCTAAAAAGATAGGCTTGCACTAATTTTCAGTTAGTAATGGCATGGGGAGAACAAATTCGCTGCTTGAGGGAGTGAACGGATTGTGTGACTACTGGGACGACTCTTTTACAGGAGACGACATCCTGTCCAGCACCTGCTTTACCATCTGGAACAAGTGCACAAGGGGGTCGCACTGCAAGCATATGGAAGTAGGGCTATGTGAGCTTTGGGTCAGGTTTGTACATCTATCAGTACGGAGTTCCTCAGTGAATGTCCTAACCTGCTGACTTGTACTGATGACCTTATGAAGTTAAAATTTCCCTGGATCTAAAGAGATAATCTGACTGCAGGTGAAAAAAAGTTGTTTCTGACTTTATCCTTTTATGACTTGAAAGTAATCTGCCTACTTCATGAACTTTGAAAATGCAGCATTTGTTTCCGTAACTGCCCACTTCAACGTAATGTGCACATTAAAACATGTTAATTTTTTTTCAGCTTTCCGTTGATGAAGGAAAACCAACGAATTCCTTTTTCTTGTTGCCATGAAGAGGCCCGTACGAAAATGTCAGATACAGGCCGAAATGAAAAATGCCGGTTCCGTCTGGACTCGAAATTGGGGCACAAGTTTGAATCCAGCCTGGAAATTCGCAGTTCCAGACGGGATACAAACTGGTGCCCCAATTTTAGATCCAGGCGGAACCGGCTTGTTCCAGTGGCGGTGCCCCAATTTCAGACCCAGGCGGTGCGCCGCCGTAATTCCCGCTGCGCTCACCACTGGACTCTACAAAAGTATTTCGCGCGATGCCCTTAGCCGTTAAAACCGAGAGATCGTCGCGATTTCAGACCCAAGCGGACTGGGTATAAAATCGCGACGATCTCTCGCTTGTAACGGCTAAGGACATCGCGCGAAATACATTTGTAGTCCAGTGGTGAGCGCAGCGGTAACTCCGGCGGCGCACACGGTCGTCCAGGCGTCGTCACCAAACACGGAGCACGGAACACACACAGCACGCACAAGCACAGTATCCAGTGTTGAGTGCATCGGGAAGTTCCGGCGGGCAAGTGGTATCCGTGTTGTCCAAGTATTGTCATCAAGCACACCAGCGCCAAGCGCATCCAGAAGCCGAGCCAAAGTGCAATGGGTCGGCAGCTTCACACTATATGAAGATTAAAAGCCGAGGTCAGTGGGTATCCATCCAGGGCAACGATGGGCGCGTCGGTATCCGTGCGCCCGCAGCGCGAACGTCGCCGCCGGGCGAGCGCCGACCAACAGTCCGACGAAAGCGAAGAAGAACCTTAACTCTCGGAGCACTGCCGCCGACTGCAACAGACAAAGCCAGGCGCGCCTGCGGAGAACGCCCGCTCGCAGTGCCTGCGTAGCGGATGCGCCTGTCCACAACACGTGTCCTGCGAGACGCAGCCCAGGCGGACTGCCTCTGCAATCGCGACGATCTCTCGCTTGTAACGGCTAAGGGCATCGCGAGAAATACTTTTCTTGTCCAGTGGTGAGCGCAGCGGTAACTCCGGCGGCGCACACGGTCGTCCAGGCGTCGTCACCAAACACGGAGCACGGAACACACACAGCACGCACAAGCACAGTATCCAGTGTTGAGTGCATCGGGAAGTTCCGGCGGGCAAGTGGTATCCGTGTTGTCCAAGTATTGTCACCAAGCACACCAGCGCCAAGCGCATCCAGAAGCCGAGCCAAAGTGCAATGGGTCGGCAGCTTCACACTATATGAAGATTAAAAGCCGAGGTCAGTGGGTATCCATCCAGGGCAACGATGGGCGCGTCGGTATCCGTGCGCCCGAAGCGCGAACGTCGCCGCCGGGCGAGCGCCGACCAACAGTCCGACGAAAGCGAAGAAGAACCTTAACTCTCGGAGCACTGCCGCCGACTGCAACAGACAAAGCCAGGCGCGCCTGCGGAGAACGCCCGCTCGCAGTGCCTGCGTAGCGGATGCGCCTGTCCACAACACGTGTCCTGCGAGACGCAGCCCAGGCGGACTGCCTCTGCAATCGCGACGATCTCTCGCTTGTAACGGCTAAGGGCATCGCGAGAAATACTTTTCTAGTCCAGTGGTGAGCGCAGCGGTAATTCCGGCGGCGCACACGGTCATCCAGGCGTCGTCACCAAACATGGTGCACGGAACACACACACAGCACGCACAAACACAGTATCCAGTGTTGAGTGCATCGGATGGTTCCGGAGGGCAAGCGGTAGCCGAGTTGTTTAAGTATTGTCACCAAGCACACCAGTGCCAAGCGCATTCAGATGCCGAGCCAAAGTGCAATGGGTCGGCAGCTTCACACTATATGAAGATTAAAAGCCGAGGTCAGTGGGTATCCAACCAGGGCTACGATTTGCACGTCAGTATCCGTGCGCCCGCAGCGCGAACGTCGCCACCGGGCGACCGCAGACCAACAGTCCGACGGGAACGAAGAAGAACCTACACTCTCGGAGCGCTGCCGCAGTGTTGCCACAGCTCTCAAGAAAATAGTAGTAGATTTCAGCTTGAAAAATAGGCAAAAATCAGTAGATATCTAAATTTCGGTAGTCTGTTTTTTTTTATTAGCTTGTTTGTGTTGTACGGTTATTGCATTGATTATTTTCACAGCACATATAAAAATATGACGAAAAAAAAACGGGAGCAGTGAAATAAAAGTAAAAACTGTATGCAAAGCAAATTTTCCAAGACCTCTTCCTGCAATATCCGAAGTCAGCTGCTGCGCGATGATTACAGGATTACCAGAAATTGCCCTGTCTTTATCGCTTAGTGGTCTGCTCAATGAAGTAGTTTCACAATTCTTGTTCTTTGAGTGTAAAAGTTGTTGCCGGAATGTTTCTTCAATGCGCCCCCCCCCCCCCCCCCCGCCCCCCAAATCCCGAGGTGATTTCAAAGGAAGGGCCCTCCAATAATTTTTGACTGGTCAAAAACTATCGCTGATGTAGAGCTCAGGCAACGTAGCAAACTTCCCGTTAATTTGGAAGTTATAAGCAAATTAATATCGCTCAAACCGCGATGCACGCGGCACGACCGATGGCAGGCGCGAAGCGAGGTGCGCCCTCTCAGATGGCCGACCGTGCCGTCGCTCTGTAGTGACTATAGCTTTGACAGGCCTTCCTCCCCTTTCCCATTTTGTACACCAATCCACCCGCGTTTAACTATCCCCTGCATAGTGTTGTCACCTGTGCGCGTACACTATTGGCTTTCACTTTTCCCCTCATTCCCTTTTATAACGCCTACACACACACACACACACACACACACACAAACACACACACGCGCACACACACACACACACACACACACACACACACACACACACACACTCACACACACAAGGGAAAATACCCGCCAAAGTGCGCCGAAATAACGAGGGGGCACGCCTTGGAGCAAATAGTAGTAGTTTTGGACCACGTTTAGGCAAGAAAGAAAAAAATCAGTAGATTCTGGGGTATTATCACTGAATCAGCAGAATTCTGAAAAAATCAGTAGACTTACTGATAAATTAGTAGGAGTGGCAACACTGCGCTGCCGCCGACTGCAAGAGACAAAGCCAGGCACGCGCGCGGTGAACGCCGGCTCGCAGCGCCTGCGTAGCGGATGCGCCTGTCCCTAACACGTGACCTGCGCGAAACCCCGGAAGCTCCCCGCCGATCCCCCCCCCCCTTCTCCAGTCACGCATGCCGCTGACTGGAAGCAGACCTCCACCCATCACCGTGCGGTACCAGTGCGTCGCGTCTCACTGGATCAGACTGGTTCAGACTTGGACGTAGTTCAACTACTCTACTCAAACTACTGTAGTTTAACTACTTTTCCGAGTAACTTGGTAACTTTCAATTACAACTTTATTTGGGTAATTAGTAGTTTACTTTAACTACATTTTTCAGGTAACTTCTACTCAAATTACTAACTACTTTTGAAATCGCCGGCAGATGAAGCGGCCTTCCCGAACAAGGGGCCCCCTCGCAGCCGTAGAGAATGCATCACAAGCGTCCTTGGGCCAAGGCGGTGATGAGCAGCCAAAGCATAATACCGACGCGCACGAACGCATTAAGAGATGCTTAACAAGCCTTGGTCGGGTATTGACCTAATCCGGTAATGCACGCAGGCGCCGCGCCTTCAGCTGCAACCGTGCAAGCAAAGACGGGGGCACTCCGAAGGTTGTTGTTTTCATGTTGCCTGCCCTTTGTGAGTTCTGACTCAGGCGGTTTGGGGGTTCTACAGGAGGCGCCACTGGCATGACCTCGCAGCTGGGCGCCTGTTCCCATCGTCTCCTCGTCGTCAGCGAATACTCGCTTGCACAGCCGGACTCCACCGCACAGAAACGCAGACACGGATAATCCGCTCATGGGAGCACATTCCCGCTTCCAGCTGCAACTGTACAAGCGTCAATGCTTGTTCACGTAATCCTTCGAGACCTTCCGACCTTCCACGACAGGGAGACCTCCTCTTTGTTGAAAACGATTTACTTGTCAGGCGTGTCAGGCGCGTCAGGATACCGTAGTCGCCGGCGAGGGTTGCGAGTCACCCTTGGGAGTTCCTTTTATTGGACCCGGCGTCAGCGGCGAAGTATACTTCGTTTTATCTTCTGTTAAATTTAAAAAAAAAAAGAACTTTTTTTTTCGGTAGCGTAGCACTAGTACCGCAACGATACGCGCAGTCGTCCGGATGATCTTATCGTCGTGGCGTGAGACTTGAACCCTTGACGGTCAAGTGCACTCGCTCAGCGTACTCTCCGAACGTCGTGGGAATAAAGAGGGCCAGTCATAACAATCTCAACTTGCCTAAGAAAAAAGACAAAAGGAGGACAGTTTGTTATACAACCCCCCCAAACGAGGCACCCTCACATGTTTCGTCATGGACACCTAAGATGCCAACACTCGCTTACCCGACCGTGCACAGCCTGTTTCTCAAACTCAACGCTGCTGTTCCATCCAGCGCGTCGGTGGAACGTCTTTTTAGCTGAGCTGGGGACGTCGTTAGGAGGAAAAGGCGCAAACTCTCCTATCAATAACTTTGAAAGTAAATTGTTTCTGCGAGCGAATAAACTATTTTGGTGAAAATGCAAGTCATAAAATGACTGCATTTATTTCAGGCTCGCAGGGTTTTTCACGAATCAAAACTGCTGTTCATTTTGCTACAACAAAATATAAAAAAGTAACTTCGAAAGTAACGTCAAAGTAACTCGCTACTTTTTTACAGTAGTTAGTAGTTTACTCAATTACTATTACAAATGTGTAATTTCTACTCTACTCCAATTACTTTTCGCGTCGATACTCAGTAACTTAACTTAACTACCTTTTTTGAGTAATTTGTACATGTCTGGACTGGTTAGACCCAGAACCGCGCGATACCAGATCGGATTCGCGAGGATCTGAACTGTCCACAAGTTTAGAACCGCGCGGATCCGAACTGGAACCGCTTCGATCTGACATTTTCGTACGGGGGTGTACAAGACTTATTGCAAATTTTATGTACTCCATCAGTTTCATAAATGAAAAAAGTAGAATACGTACTTACAAATTATTTGTGGGTAGTTTATGTTTGAGCTATGAAAATATAAGTCAGAACTAGCTTTAGTGCACCTCTAACAAGCCTTAGCGACCTGAGTGAGAATTCTGCTTTGACTCAGCAGCACACACCTTACTTCTGTTATTCCTATAGTTCCTTTCACTCTTGATGCGAGCGCAGCCGACACTATAAACACGAGCATATTGCCTGAGCTTTTCTTGAACTGCCGTGAAATCGACCAAGAGCCTAGCTGTCGAAAGTTGATGTCAACAAGAGATAGTCGGAAGGCCAGGGTATTTGCTGCACGCACATACTTGCTTTCAAGCTTGCATATTGAAGCAATTGTTGCTTGATTTATACTTGTTTTTAAACCTGTTTGGGATTGTATTGGTTCATGTTCATAGTACATTTATTTGTCATTTCACGAAGGAAAAAATTAGAGACAGATGTTGGTGTTCAGGTATGATGCTTTTATTTTTACAACATGCAAGAGTGCAAAGAATTGGATTAGGGTCTGTAAACTGTTTTTATGTGCTCAAACTTTCTGTCATTGCTATACTTTTCCATACAAAGCAAAGCAAGCAATATTATAAAGGCTAGAGCTGCGAGAGTGGCTACACCTGGCATGTCATTCGTTTCATAGCGCCCCCCCCCCCATCCCCTTCCCCCGCCCCACCCCACCCAATAAGAACGTCGGAGTAAGGTACGTGACAGCACTCCATGGTCGTGACCTTGTTATCACCACAGCAACAGCGCCGCCCGCGATGAAACATAGTTCTAGGCTTTTTTTATTTCCTCTTGTAGTATTGTTTCCGTCAGACTCTTTTGACCGCCGCACGACACAGAAGATAGACGAAGACATGTTACCTATCAACGACACTTAATAAGAATGAATACTGTCTGAAAAATGTGGATCTTGAACGATGTTCAAACAATCGCAGCCGTTAATCGACCGCTTCCGCTCAAAACATCGCCCTAGCATAACCATCCGCAACAGATTCGTGGGCAAATTGAGCGTGTGGTTGTCTCATAAAAGTGTTCCTGAAGAATTCGCTATCCCTAGCTGACGGCTATGTTGCGGCGGTGGACGTTCATCCGAAGTTGTTTGGTTTCGTAGCAGATGACTCTTGGCCAGCGGACGACAGCCGGTTCCACCGGCCGGGCCTTGCCTTTGGCGTAGTGACACGAACGCTCCCGTGACGTGTGGTCACGTGCCTCGCCCCGGCAATCTGACTGGGTCGTGGGAGCGGTAGCCTGCACAGTTCGCCAAGTTATCATGAAACGGACTATAAACTTAGTTGTGTCCTGGTGCAAGTATCTTTGCCAGCATCATATATTATGAATGAAACATAGTATACTTTGAGAAAACATACAAAGTCACTCTATCTTTCTTTTGAATGTGTTTGCTCATAAGTAAAACTTGGTTCAGTGGACCTATTACATTTCAGCATCAGCATGGACGTGGCGGACTAAGGAAGGTGAGGTCAATTACAAATGCTCTAGAGCAGTTTAAACAGTGTCCAAGTGGCGCATGCAAAGCAGATGACATGCTACTACCCCCAGGAAAGAGTGAGACATCCTTGCACGAATCTACTGTAGCCGCAAAGCACATAAAATAAATATTGTCATTTCTAGGAAATTGGAATTGACCAAATAATTCCAAGGAAGGCACACCACAAACAGCTTTGGTGTGAGGGTGACCCCTATCTGTAGAGACAATACTGAAGCCTCGCGTACCACCGCCGCTAACACATGCGAGTAGTCACTCAGTGTTTGGCATACTTAGGCATTGATGAAGCAAGGAAGTATTGAGACTGACTGAACTAGAAATGTAGATCAAAATGGTACTGTCTGGACATTCTTGACGATAGCTGAATGACCACAATCCGTTGGAGGGTTTCAAGATATCCAAATCCAATCTCCTAGAAATGACAAAATCCGTTAGAAAGTTCGTCACTTGCACACTCGCTTTTTTTTTTACTTAGTCTCCCGAGCGAACAAAACAAAAATACGTACATGTTAGTCATTGTTAACTCCTGTGTCCATTCCCTCGGGCGCTCATTAGCTAGGCTTGAACAGTGCGCAATATCGGAATTTTAGCTCGATATGTTTGGTTCGAAGGTAACACTGCGCGACACGTTTTGCAGAAATTATTTGGAAATTCCCTCGCGCTGGGTAATGTGAAACGAAACATTTGTACTGTCCCAGCCTGTTCCCTGTATTACACAAAACAAACATTAAAATTCATTACAGAAAAAAAACAAAAACGATTACGTTTTTTGTGGTAAGTTTTAAGCTGTATGCATTTCTAGTGCCATGATCAAAACAGTCGACTGCAACTGCTATACCAAATACGATATATGACTATACTGCGCCTCACCTAAGTGCGAACGAAGCAAAAATTACAAACGCTACAATGTGACCAGCTGGCACTGCGTGAACGCACATGCAAGACAGCTATGATCACAGCTCGGGACTCGCCCATTAAGACTTAACTTCGATCACATTTAAAATGAAACTGGGCATAGTTTTTACAGCCTCCGTGTGGTTTCGAGTCGAAGAGGGGTGTATATATTCTTAATTGTTATCTCGGGCGCAGCTGACCAAGCAGGCAGCGCGCTCGTGGCCTAAAGGTTATCGCGCGTGCCTTCCACGCAGAAAGTCCGGGGTTTGATTCCTGGCCACGGGGACGCTTTTTGTTTTTTGCTCTAACTTAATGTTTGGGTAAATTCGAGAACCGTGTTGCTTGTTCGAGGTCAGAATGTTCTACGCGCCGAACCTTCTGCGCCGTTTATTCTAGAAGCCCACGCGTGTTCATAAGGGGCTCCGCGTGGCGAGCGGAGTCAGTCTCGCCCCAGCGTACGATCCTGCTGTTACGCCGCCACCGACGCCCGCGAACCTTCTGTTTCCTTTTGTTTTGGGCACAAGTTCGCCCCATTAAACGTTTTGGTTTCTTCAGTTGTTATCGCCTCATCAATTGTCATTCGTGACAATATCGCCTGCGAAAATGGGGTTCGGAGCATCGCGAAAATGCTACCTTTTCAGCTGTTTTTCATATAATGGACTTTTGAATCCGCGACACAAGATTTATAAGCACCACCTAAAAGGCAAAACCTGTTGTGATCTTAAAGGAAGCACAAAATAACAAGAACGTTCCCGGCACCATCGCGCGGCGGTCTCATCGGCGCAACCGTTGTTTCAAGTCGCGAAGCTAGGCAAGAGCCTTCTTTTTGATGCTCTTCTCCATCTTTATCTTGAATTCTTTGAAATGCCTTGAGCAGACAACGGAGGAATCGTAAGGCGCACAAAGCTGCTCGACCTTGTGAACTCGGCAAATTCCAACAGGGCTACAATGAAGAAAGAACACACAATCGCCGCTATGGCACGGACGCCGTTACCGGCACCGATGTTTGTTTACCCCAAGCCTCCCTCCGGACATTTGCGAGGGCGGAGCTTAGTCGGAATCGTCATCAACCTGCTCTACCGCCTTCGCGCCTCCTTTCCCATGCGCAGAACATGTAAATGAACCCACTTGCGAGGCGTATACAGTCTTCTTCCTGCAGTGGTAATGGTCGACGGATTTAGACGATTGAATAACCTTCATTGTAAGTTCGTTACTGAACTGGATTCAAGAATTACCCTTTTTGGTTTGGGGGTAATGCTGTAATTGCAGTATTGGCTGCACTTACACTCAGAAGTTAAATAAATTTAAACTATTCTGGAAATACCTACCTTCTTCGAGTAATCTATCGGTCGGCTTTTGTGCTCTGGTGTCGGAAATCCCAAATCTGGATCCAGAACATGTTCCGGACTCCTATCTAAAAGTACCCGTGGAAGAGTGACGTACGCATTTCAGCAGCTTCCTCTTTATTTCGGTCGCCCTATGTTGATTTCAGTATCCACTAAGGGAGGCGTCCAAGGTAATGACGAATGAAGACGTCCGCAACACGTCTACGTCACATTCTTATGCACTGTACAGAACGGAATTTTCCGCCACCTTTATACGTGCTCATTCGGAATGAGGCCTTAAAACGCAAAGTGAAATCGATGAATACCTCGAGTCAGTTAGCGAATGAAAATGGTTTGACTTTTTAATAGAAAATATCAACACATCTAAACAAACAATAATTAGAAAATATTTTGATTAATCTAGTGATTTAGCTGAATTATCGTCATGTTAGTCCATCCTTTAAGTCTGCCGAGTCTAATATATACGTGGAGCACACGGTGCCCGTGCGACTTACATCACATTTTATTTGTTTTGAAATATACTCAAAGGCCCATTAATTAGGTTGCATCTTAATCATACCTCGTATGAACTTGATAATTGATGTCAATGAGAGCGATACTTAATAAACAACCATTCTTTATCTCTCAACGCTGGAACGTACAGAATGGCTTAATTTAACCTTTTAAAAAAAGAAGTACATAGGTTTTTTGCCTTTGAAACTCGATTAAATTAAGAGCAGCGCACACTTTGCTGAACATTTCACATTAATTTTATATGTTCCATGCACGCCTTAACTACATAAAACTTCAAATATAAATGAAAGCAACTCAACTCCTTTTATTGTTCTAAAAGTATAATCTGCAACTCTGGGTTACGTATCTTAATGATGAGACATCCAAATCGCAACATCGACTTTTTTTTTATACCAACCATATGGTAGTGTTAAATCTCATATTCGTGTATTTGTTTCCTGATAAACCTATCTTAGCCATATATTTTTACCTCGATTGCTTTTTATATGTTTATTTTACTTAATTTACCAAGTTAACTAGGCTCATTGGTTACCACGTGAAATTTGTTTATTAAATTATCTTATCAAGCAGACTGACAATATATTGGTAGTTTTGTATCACTGGAAAAATCTATGAATAAATTTATTCACAATATGCTTCTGTTAAGCCATGAGGTTTTAACAAATAAACCTTGATCGTTGTATTTGTAATACCCGTAAATTCTTTGAATATATTTGTCGACGCCAAATTCACTACAGTGCTGCTTCATGAAAAATTTTATCGTATTCATTATTTTTTGAAAGAAAAGTTCAAAAATTCTGTAAATCAAAAGTGTATGCGGTATGTAATTTCTAATTGGAGTGTCGGTGTTCAAAAGTATAGGAATACAACATCTCACAACAAGCTTGAAATTGATTCACAAAATGAGAATAGTTGATTTACTGTGCCTTCGGTTATGGAAAAGATACAAGCGGAGCATGTTGCGACTAGACCACAGGAAGTACAAATATAAATGTATCTACAGTGTTAGGAAGAAGAAGTGGCACCGCGGAGAGGCGCGCGCTCGACGAGCATTCAGAGAGCTCGGGCTGTTCCCGGACAAATGTTACTACTACTATCCATCTTGTATCATTCCTCATTAAGTTACAATTATAGGGTTACAATTATAGGGTGATTTAATTAGGAATGATACAAGATGAATAGTAAGTGGTGACATTCGTCCGGAAACAGTCCAAGCTCTCTGAATGCTCGTCGAGCGCGCGCCTTTCCGCGGTGCCACTTCTTGTTCCTAGCAACATGTAAATTTAATATCTTGTAGACTTCTTAATAAATATATAAATGTGTTTATCTATTTATCGCGTTCCAATTTATTATTCAGGTCACATTAATGAACAATTAAACCCATGTATTCTAGTGTCCAGAGCCGGAACTAACTGTAAAAATTAACCATGTAACATACATATCAAAACGTAATCAAAATCCCAAATCCAATACACTTAAAAAATGCCAGTGCATTGCATTTTCTTATAACTACGCATAACGCATTCTCTTTTGCCCAAGAAGGTGTATGCAGGGAATAAGCTTTGACGTTAGTAACTGGTAGGATTTCGCCGTCGCTGAAATATTGGAGTGAGAAGCAAAGGTCAGATTGGATGAAAATGGACTAACTTGATAATAAATACAATGGCATCAACGACCGACATTTCAAGAACGGTAATCACGTAAAACGCCATCGTAGTACCTTTGAGAGGAATTTGCAAGAATAAACGACAATGTGTGCTCATTTTATTTTACGTCAGAAGTGCACTATAAACTATAGTAAACAGAAACACCTGCGGGGTTTAGGTGCACTTTTGGTGTGAACGTGCTTTTGGGAAGTACACTTAATTTTTTGCTTTGTAATTTTTGAGTTGTTGTTGCAATAATGAGTCAGACAATATATGCGCAAAAGTAAATATTCCACCCTGAAAATCCCCTTTGATAACAAGATGAATGGCCACGTTCGGTCTATGAAAACAAACTCATGCATTTATCTGCAGCTACACATATGCTATTATAGAAAAGTTGGCTGTGGCAGCCTACGCAACCTTTCAAGTTGAGAGATAAAAATAAAAATAGACTAAATTATATGTGAATTAATAAAGTCACTTTAGACATGATGAATAGAGTGCGTTTTTGGGATTTATCGTTCGGTTCATTATTGAGCTCGTGTTACATTTGGTTGTATCGTTGGTGCCAATAAATCAAGTGCATAAACCGGGATCGGCTTCCTTAAAGACTTCGTCGGCTCCGACACATAAAACGCAAATATTTAAAGGCTATATGTGCCGTTAACTTCCCTAATCAAGCCTGAGCCCACAGCGTATAGTTGAGTGATGAGTAGCATAATGATTTCAATATTTTTTTTTCGTTTTTGATGACAAACAGTAGTGATTAACAAAAACGTTTAGGCCTAGCTAATGCGACCATGTGCGTACATTATCCAAAAATGGGCTTACAAAGAGATATTTCAGATTTGTCGGAGTATAGGCATCCGGGAACCACTCTCAAAAAAAGCGTAGAAACACCTGTTGCGAAGTGTGATCAATACACTGGAAATATTTTCGACCTTGTAGAGGTTGTCTATTTTAATTGTTACTTTGTTTTTTTCGACCGACAGGACGGCATACCCCGCTCTGTTTTGTTTAGCCGCCCGACGGCGCTTCGGTCGGGAATGGGGAGGCGCTTTGGGAGTCAAGTGTCGCGTTTCAAGGGGTCCCGCTCCGTTACCAGTTGGAATTATCCTTGGTTATGAGCTTTTCCCGGTATCGGGGAAATGGCCGCGGGCATGTCGCCCTCTTCGTTGCATTTCATGCGGAACCCCGGTTTTCGAACCCACGTGAAAACACTTATCTTGCAGACAAGAGGCTGCTGTCTCAGCCCCGCGCGCGTCTACCCCTTAACCCTGAGACGGGGGCTAGACGTAAAAGTTTGCCGGGGAACCCACGGCCGAGACATTAACACGTCACCGGTCGCCAGGTCGTTTGCTGGGAGACAAAGTGCTTCAGAGCTCTCGGAGTTGTGTCTCGGAACTCTTCCGTGACGCCCAGAAACCAGGCGCTCCCCATATATTCTGCATATGCCTGGCGTGTCTTTCTTTTTACTTTGTTTCAGCGGCATTTCATGGTAGCTTAGACGTGCCCCAGCCGACATGTCTCGGTGGTTCTCGCCGTTTGCGAATGTGTATCTTCTGTAGCAGATAGGAAAGTCATAAGTCTTATTTTATCCTCGGCTTCTGAGAACCAAGGCTTGGCTTTTGGTTCACTCTCGGAGCAATGACCTCTCACCCGATTGGTCGGAAGTGGGTTGTGTGTAGGCGTTGTAGTTTGGTTCCTCTAGTCAATGGGACCAGGGTCGAACCCTGATTGGCCTAAACGGGTTCTAGCACGCTGTTTTAGACCCTGGCCGGACAGGGAAATCTTTGAGTTTTGGAACGGGCTCGTGAGCGAACCCACTTACGTTCAACTCCCGCGGTGCGCCGCGTTACCTGTTGTGCGCGACAGCGTCTTCGTCTTCGCGGCTACAAGGCAGTCGCCGTCCTTACCGTGCGCGGTAGGACCATCTGACGCCGAGGCGTCCCCTGCAGTCTGTAAGCCGTGCGCGGCAGTTTATTACAGCGCGCGATCTGTTCGCATTTGTCTTTTATGTAACTGTTTGATTCTTTTTTTTTATCGAAGTAAAGTTTTGTTAATCTCGTTAACCCTCCGAGTTGTCGGTCGCCTCTGCATCACCGCCGACGCATCCAGCCCTCCAGCAACTAGCCTCATCCACGATCCCCCGGTCCTCGACGGCAACTTCAAGGTGGTCCATCGAGGTCGGGGAAAACAACCTAACCGTAACATCTACTGACCTCTACATATTTTTTGCGAGGTAAAGTCACTACTACAATGGAGCTCTGTCACTTTTTTTTAATTTTCGCTCTAACTCGAATTCTATATTTAATAGACATTCACTTAGTCGCCATTGTAGTTATTCTTTTGTACTGCGTCCAGCTTATATGAATACAAAGCTAAAAGTGATTTGATATGTGTTAATTATTACTCAGTGGCATTTTGCTAAACCGCTTACTGAATAGGACGTTGGTCGTTAGAGAGGAAGAATCTGACACACCTAAACAATTAGTAGCCACTCCCATACGAAAATGGTCAATGGTCGTCCATAGAAAAGTCTATGGTTAGCCATCACCGCCTATGGTCGTTTATGGTCGGCCATAGAAACCTATAGGACTGGTTATTGCCAGCTATAGAATATACTATGGCAGTAAAGCTAAAGTCCCGCAACCCTAAGGATTTCTTTAGACTGCTATAGAAAATAGTATTTCTCTGAAGCTTTAGACCAGAAACCGTTCAATTTTTATAGCCACCAATAGAAAATGGTATGCCTTCGAAGCTATAGACACGAGACCATTTAGTCGTCTGTAGCCGACTATAGGCCCCTGTATCACTCCGAAGCTATAGACCCGCGACCATTCATTCGTCTGTAGCCGGCTATAGGAGAATATATGCCTTCAATGCTATAGACGCACGCCCATTCAGTTGTCTGTAGCCGCCTATAGACAGCTGTATCTCTCCGAAGCTATAGATCCGCGACCATTCATTTGTCTGTAGCCGGCTATAGGAGAGTGAATCTTTTCAATGCAATAGACGCACGCCCATTCAGTTGTCTGTAGCCGAGTATAGGCACCTGTATCACTCCGAAGCTATAGATCCGCGACCATTTATTCGTCTGTAGCCGGCTATAGCAGAGTAAATGCCTTCAATGCTATAGACGCATGCCCATTCAGTTGTCTGTAGCCGCCTATAGGCACCTGTATCACTCCGAAGCTATAGATCCGCGACTATTCATTCGTCTGTAGCCGGCTATAGGAGAGTATATGCCATCAATGCTGTAGATGCATGCCCATTCAATTGTCTGTAGCCGCCTATAGGCACCTGTATCACTCCGAAGCTATAGATCCGCGACCATTCGTTCGTCTGTAGCCGGCTATAGGAGAGTATATGCCCTCAATGCTATAGACGTATGCCCATTCAATTGTCTGTAGCCACCTTTAGACCATTGTATGACTCTGATGCTATAGATACACGACCATTTAGTCTTCCTGTAGCCGGCTATAGAAGTTGCCTGTAGCCACCCATCAAAAAGCGTATTACTGCAAAGCTATTGATGCACGCACTCAGTCTGTCTGTAGCCGGCTATGGAAGAGAGTATGCCTTCATAGCTATAGATGCACGCTCATTCAGTTGTCTATAGCCACATATAGGAGTCTATAAAGCAACTAAAATTGTTAAATATTTTCTCATTTCAATTTAGCTGAAACCTACAAATCACCTATTCAGCTGTTTGTAGCCAACTGATCCAGATGCCTATGCATGGCTCGCACGTGACGTCATATCCGTCCTCCTTGCTGGTGACAGAAGCCTGCCGCTAACACAGTGGAAGCTGCACTCGCTCATTTCCGCTCTGGTTTCCCGTTTGTAGAATTAGTACAGTAAAGGCTGAGGTCGAGGTTGCTCAAACCACCAGAGAAGAGAATGAAATTAGGCCAGTGCAACCTGTCTGAAAACTTTCTGCCACCAAAACCCTCGACCATATAAAAAGTTTCCAATAAAAAAACATGTCACACGTTTTCTAAACCGCATACCATTCGAAGCTTCACATCCATTATTAAAAGGTGGTGCAATGAGTAGGGTCACTTGAAATTTTAGTTTTAGAACGAATTCGACTACTACATTACAGAGACTGGAAAAGCTTGATAATTGGATTTTTTATAGATTTTATTAAGAGTAAATTCAACATCAACACATGTGAGGCAAAGGAAAACAACTTAGTCATCTTTGAACATATGCTAAGACGTTACCAATTCTTTATTTCCACATCAGATGCAATCAGCATCCTTTGATTGTCAATCATTGTTCTCAATGTCCTCCAAAGACCCAATGTTCGTAACACTAAAACTTCAATGTTTTAGGTATACAATATGTGAGAAAACAATTCATACAAAAGGAACACTGTCAACCAAGAAAATGTACTCTGCCTACAAAGATAACAGCCACAATAAAGAGATCAAAACAGAGGCCAGGCACTGTTGCAAGAATGCAAACTGTAATAGCACACTATCTTTCACGTTTCTAAAGCAAACACAAAATTTAATGAAAACAAGCAACAGACAACATTAAAATCAAGACGAAATGTAGCTAAGAACAAGACTGATGCCTACAGTCAGCCAAGGCAAGCTCAAACTCATCTTAGGAGGCGGGCCGCATTCACAAAATGTAGATCCATAAGGGCCGGTACGTCGGCGGAGGGTGGCATTTGAAATGCTCCCTGTACTTTTCAAAAGCCCCCCATACTTTTCGAGCACAGGGGGCATTTTAACGTTTAGTTGGCTGCGTCTGGTTTCTGGTTTTAACAAATATGGGGCTATGGGACTTGTGATAGAGGTCGTCACCACGTCACCGCTTTCCACAACTATCAAGATCACTGTAAAAAAAGTGCTAAATTCTCTCCTTTTTTTTACTTATGCCCGATTGCGCGGGTTGCTAACAAACGCCCGGCGGGCCGAGAGTTTGAGACCCCTGCACTAGTGCATGGAGCCCAGTCAAGTTACTTTCAAAAGGTAACTTTTTAGTTTCCTTTAAATAAAAGTAATTATGTTACAGTTATTGCAATAAAAAAGTAAATCACTGCAGTTACTGTTACTACCAAAAAGTAACGTTACTCTCAAGTTATGTTTACTTAACAAAAAATCAAGGATAAAATGAAAAGTGCATTGTTGCCCCCAGTTCTCAATGTTTAATACATTAAATGGAAGTACAATATACCGGCTATTTCATGCTTTCCATCGCTTCTCTCTACTTTCTTAGCCTATCACTGATTATTTTACAATCGCTTAAGACGAGTACAGCTTGGAGTCTAGAAGTTGAAAGTTCAACAGCATTGCACACAAGGTATGAAATGAAGTAGTCAATGTACTCAGTTTTCAATGTTCCTGTTCAGAGGAGAAGCATATAGCTTGCCATCTACAGAAAATGCGACACACTTCTGATTCACAGAGCGCACATCAACAACTCTGCAATCACCCTGTACATCAAGTACATGCATTTTTGCAAAAGTATACCCCAAGTTAACCAACCTTGCTTTCACTTTCCGCAGAAAAAAAAATACACATTCTTTTTGCAGTTGCAGTTCCAGGGGCACATACCACACATAACGAGTACGTATTCAATTATGCCGAATGTGGTATCATGAATATGAACAACAGAATTCATTCGTGTGCTCTTGTTTAAGAGGTGGGCAATGAACTTCGTTCCATCGACTAACACTTCCTTGAATTTCATTACCATGCATGTAGAGATGCCAATGCTCTGGAGAGAGTGAACCTCCATGGGCGTTAGCTCGCGAAACCCAGTCCCAATAGTTATCGCATCAGTGTGTTTCTGCACATAAAAAATCCTCCTGTAACCGCGGGTCAAGTTTTCAAAGTGCTGAAGGAACTTCGGTTTGTCAAGAAAACAGTTGTGTGAGTTCGCGAGGGTGGGTAGACACTGCGAAAGCAGCAGCTTTCGGCAGATTTGTTCGGCTACGTGTTGAGTCCCGTGAAAGCTTTTCTTTATGATGCCATTCATGTTCTCAAATGGGAAAGCTGAAAATCCCCACAACGGACACTGATGATGCCGCACACTATGATGCCACACACTATCGCAGAAATGCGAAATCAAATCAACGTTGGAGGTCATCTGCGCACACCCGTACAGGTCCTGATACTCCTTTATGAACACTGCAACGTCAGCTTCGACAGTAGCAAGCATGTCGAGTGCAACTACATCGGCTAGGAGAGCATGCAGTATGTTGCTCAGTCTACACCAATTTCTGAAATACCTCACAGGCAGTACACCACTCAAAACAAATGGCAAGTAATACAGGAGCCACGCTCTCCATTCCGTCGCCTTCCAGAACTTGCGCTGGCACAGGGAGCGTGGCAGGTGCGAAAACTCGTACGGTGGGATCATGCTTTTGAGACGAGTGTTAATCAGTTCCTGCTTCCTTCTCAAGTAGAAGCTTTTTCGAGAGTGAGCACCTTTCAACCACAGGTTGGTGGTTGTTCTGACCACACCTAGACACATGGCGTGCATGAAACGACTGCAGTGTTGTTGGTAATGCTAAAAAATAGCATTAGCGACAATACTGTAGGCCCAAGCACGCCATGTGCCATGGTCTTTGCATCTTTTTGAAAGTCTGCATCCGTTCTTTTCTTAACCTTCATCATCTCATACACGTGAGATCGGCCTCTTCCTTGCTCCACGACACGGCCTGGGTGCAGACACCAGGAGCATCCATACTGCCCGTTCAACTGGGTCTTCTTGTGCAACATGCACCTCGCAACCGTGTCCACAGTCAATGGGCCAGGGTAGGCCTTACTTACATGGCTGGCGTCACTACTGTCTACCCAACTGAAAGCGTTCGTACTCAAATCGTTCATCTCTGCAATGAAAGGTACCAAAAACCCTGCATGTTTGGTTTCCTTGGCCCAAACCACAGACCCGCCAACAGAACATTGTTCATCCTTTCTTTTAAAGGAAGTTAGTTTATCATGACCTCCGGAGGCCACACACTGTACTCTGAAGAGTGGAAAATCGGCACCCCATCATTTTTCCACGTGAGAGTAACGTCATCCGGGTCTAATGAAAGTTGCTTATATGCCGGACTCTGAGTGATGTCTGCAACATCAAACTTTAAGCCAGGATTTTCAAGCATGTGGCTTTTTTTTGGAGAAGGTTACGAAGCTCAGCTTTCCAGTCCAGGCTTAAAACGTAATTGCCTTCACGAAGTAAAACCTTTGCCAAGTGCTTCGCTTCACAAACACAAGAAATCTCACCAGTACCTCCCACACCAATGTAAGCAAGACATGTGGGGCAATAGAACTGGGTCTCGAGCGGCTGCTCCTGTTTCCTAAAGTACTTCTCAAAAAGGTACTTTGTTTCAGGAAGTTCGGTTTCTTGCAGGATATGTGCGTGCAGTACGGTCAACAGGCTCTCTGTTGCCTCCTTAGAGTTGTGGTCGCGCAAGATATGAGCCATAAGCAGGAGGAGACCCTCCTCATGGGTCAGCTGGGCGCCGGGAAACAGGGGCTGCACCTATGGGACAAATGCCTCCTACATTAAACAGTGTTCCGAAATCAATCATTGGAAACTATGTAAAAAAATTAAAATAAATTTACAAAATATAAGCTTCTTTGATCACTTGAGGTCGCAGAGCACTCGTTCACCTTTAATGCTCCAAAACACTGGTCACCTGTTGCACCTGACCCCTAAGAACTGAAAAGTAAAACTTGACACCATATATATTCAAGGAATCCCAAATTAAGAAGTCGGCAACTCAATCCGAAGGTAGCTGTGTTTTACCTGATTCCAACCATTTGCTTTATAATTTAGTGTGTCCTTTCCAACCGGGCGTGCAGAGACAATATAGGAAAGAAAGAAAGCTGCTGCGGATGAAAACGTCCTTCACCAGTGGAGGCAACTGTGGAGACATTTACAGTGATGTGATTGGTCCGAGTCGTTTTGGAGCAGCTCTCAGAGCAGTCAAAAGGTAAATTTAGGAGCAGCAAAAATAGGTTTTGGATCATAAGCGCACACTTCTTTTTTTATTTGCACCACCGCAAAAATTTTATTAAGATTCATGCGTTAGCCTGTCCAACTAAAACACAATGTCTACTTTGCCGTCTCAGTTATCTGTACCCTTTTGTTAGCATCGATTGCACAGCAGGAGCGATTTCCTCAAACACAAAACTACTGGGTGTCTCAAATAGCCGCCAGGCTCTTTAAATCGACCCCGAAATTCGGTTTCTTAACCTATCGCGCTACGATTTTGTGCAGCCTACAGGTGGTGCATTTTTTCTAGAAAATTTGCAAAGAGCGAACTTACCCGAGGAAAAAGTAAAGGAAAGAAAAAGGCTTAACTTCTATGGAAACCCAGCGAAACCACCGGTCTTTGAACAATAGGGCGCCCTATGGTTTGAAGACCGGTGGCTTCCCTGCGTTTCCATAAGAGTTAAGCCTTTTTCGTTGTTTACTCTTTTTCTCAGGTAAGTTCGCTCTTAGCAAATTTTATAAAAAAAAAATGCACCACCAGTGAGCTACCCTGCACAAAACCGTAGCGCAGTAGGATAAGAAACCAATTTTTGCGGTCGATTTAAAGAGCCGGCTGCTATTTGACACACCCTGGAGATATGTTTAGTTACGTGTAGAAGCATCAGACGCGGTACAAGATGATTGATGAAGGACAGCACAAACTGCTTTTAATGGTTATTTGAGGTACGGAGTCCCACTGAAATAACGTTAGAACCCAATAACTTTCAGCGCCCAAATTTGTTTCCTTCGAGTTGTAGAGGTTGTAATAAAGCCGCAATTCTTAATCAGATTGAACCAAAGCATAAAAAATAAACCTACGGAAGATTCCATATGAATCGTCTCGCAATACCAAAGCACCCTTGCAAAATCTCGAATTGAAAAAAAAAGATGCCGCCAGGATATTGCAGTTTATCCTATAAAAACGTATTCACTGCCGCCCATAGCTGTGTGCACGACTGCTGAGCGCGTGCCCATGGTGGGCATCCACAATCATTTTGCCACGTGCATTCCAAGCTACCAAGACTGCCGGTCTTAGCAGCCTATTAATGTGAGCTCGTTCCGAGCATCCGCAAAAAATAGTATATTCAAATATGGCGTTCAGACCGTTCCAATAAAGAGCTTCAGGCGGGCGCCATCTTTGGAGCTTGTGCATATGGCGCACTGTTTCCTCGCTTCCAAAAACGCGAGCCCGTGCGTGCTGAGCTGTGAAGATCGCAGACTGGGCTGTGGATTTGTATACATTGGAAAGGTGTAAGCAAGCCGAGGTTTTATTTTAGAAATTGTGCGACGTCTTGCTCTGGAGGAGTGCTTGCTCCATAGCACGCGGGTGCACTGCAACGAAGCAAGACACAAAATTACGATGCCTACATTGCGGTTGCCGCTTCTCTGTTGTACACCAGTGCGCGGTGAGAAGCGAACTCAACGAAACTAACTAACCCGCTAGGATAGACCACGAACGCGAGAATTATTTATTGTGAAACGTCCGAGTACTGTCAGTCTTTGATACGAAATGCAATCGAATATTAACATTATTTTAGGTGATAATCAAGAGTTCTGAAAACTCGCTTAAGCTTATCGTAATGATCCAGCCCGGTAGCGAGGCCTGAGCTTTTCGGAATTAATTGAAGTGAAATTAAGTTTTGGCGCAATGTTGGCGCAAAGTCCTCACATTGTAGTAAAAAGTAGCAGGATGTAGCATGGTAAGCACTTTGGCGCAGTTTGGAACAAATGGCGCAGCAATCACATCACTGCATTTATACTTGAATGTGAAGATCTAGATTCTGCAGTGAGCGACACAGTAGGAACAAGTAAACACACTTTATTTTATAAGTCTTTTTAACAGCTGAAGAATGAATTAAAACTTCTTGTGTAGGTAAGCCAGTCAATATTGGCATTTTTTTTTGTTTTTTAGAGCGCAGCTCTTAGGCGCCCGTCGGCGTAACGGCGGGTTGCATGCAACTCAGGGTGCATGCAACTCGCGTTGCATGCAACCCGTCGGCGTCGGTGTATCCGCGAGTTGCGTGCAACCCAGGTTGCATTCAGTCCAAGTTGCATGCAACTCGCGTTGCATGCAACCCGCGGGAGTCGCTGGGTTGCATGCAACCCGTCGGCGTCGGCGTAATTGCGCGTTGCGTGCTACCCAGGTTGCATTCAGTCCCAGTTGCATGCAACCCGCGGGAGTCGCTGGGTTGCATGCAACCCGGCGACGCCAACGAGGTCACGTGACCCCCCCCCCCTCCCCCCGAGGTCACATGACCCCCCCTCAGTACCCTTCCCTCCTCCTCCTCAAGAGCTGCGCTCTAATTCGGCGTTACAGGGAGATGTCTTTCATAAACGGCTTTCATTTTATTGACTGGTTCCTTAACAAGAGTCATACGAAAGATAAAGATTTGCACTGTTCTGAAACTGACACACATCTCCATATTGTCTTGTTTTTTCCAGGCCCTAAAGCAAGCTGCAACAGTAGCGATGAGTCTTGACAATGATAACCACAACGAGAGTAATTCCTTGATCGTCCTAGAAATGTAGGTCTCCTGAAGGAAACATCAGAGGGAAGATTCACAAAACTTTCTTACTACAAAAAAGTTCTTAAATATAACCTAAGCAAAGTCTGTGAACTTTTCGGTATTCTCGAAGCGAAATGTTCTTAAATTATGTGCGAGTTAGGACAAAATCCTACGACAGGGGTTCAATTTCTCTTACAAATGTTTTCCTGACTTTTACAATAAAAATGGCTGCCTATGTCGCTTGGTGCTGGACATGCTGGATACTATGTCGCAGCAAGAAATATTTTATGGGTGCTGTGCACGTGTGTCCCAACTTAATGCATTAAAAGAAGAGATAGAAGCACTAGAAAATATGATTCCCAGAACCCGGAAAAGACAAAACAGCGAAGCCTAATGCTGCCGACGGCCCGCTAATTGCAAATTTTGTCCAATTAACTAACCACCCTCACCGGTCTCGCACTCAAGCTGACCGGGACCTCATCCAACTCACCCTGCACGACACTCCCCTCCCTCATCGTCCTAGCATCAAAGCACTCGGATTCCACCTCCTGGAGGATGGCAAAGCCACCAACCGGCTTCACCCCTGCCAACAACAGGCCACTAGCTCACTTAAATTATCAGAGGTAGCACACGCCAACACCAAGGCTTCAAAAGAGCATGACATCTCTTAAGGTCACAGCGCAAAGGACAAGCACACAAGGGAGACACACAGAGGGATCATTTGTGCTGTTACCATAATATATGAACCACCAACTCTCAAGCTTCCATCTTAGCAAGCACGACATCCACCGACTCACTAAGGCTCTTATTGACTCCCCTCCCAACCACAACTCAATAGAGCCCTATGCACTACCGCACACCTAGCTCTTAGAGTACTCAATTACACCCATTTTTAAATTTGACGAAACTAGCCTTCACACCCCCCTGGGTACACGGATCACTGCACCTCTTAGCACAAACACCTCCATCTCTTATACCACGTTCGACGTATCCTCCTCTATGGCGTCATTCACCTATCCCCAATCCCACACATGCCATCCCCGTGGGCCACATTGCCCTGTATTAACATCCCTGCGTTAGCCTGCAATGTGCACCCAGTGAACAATACCGGCCATGGGAAAGCACACCTTTGCACACACCATTATCGCAGCCCCAACCCCACACAGATCACCGATGCCTACGCTTCCTACCTTGACGAGACACAGGAATGTCATTTCATTAAAGTAATGCAATCACATTTCAACGTCATTTGCAAAAAAACAGGCAGAGAAATTGCCCTATTTCTCCTACAGAATTCCAGTGAACTCAACTGGAAACTTGATGAAGTGCGAAGTTAAAAATAATTTAAATTAATTATATCTTCATTCATGAGACTAGTATAATTAGATCTTAGGCATAGGCACTGGATTCCATTCATGTTTGCAGTCATTAGTGCGAAACAACAACTGCTACGTGTTAATCTCATTCACGCTGTGTTTGCAGTGCAATATACCCAATTGTTTTATTTAGCCGATCATAAAATTTTAACTTGGGAATTTCTTCAATGAATGACAGTAGTGATAAGCGTCCAAGAAGGAATTGGAGTCTGGAATGTTATGCTTAAACTTTATGTCGTATGTTCCAAATTCAGATGAGTGTATGCGCTCCCAAAATTTAAGCATCATGCTCTAGACTCAATGATATATTTCCGAATTAGGAACTTAAAAAGCTAACCACACATAGTGCACGGGATTCTGTCAGAAACTGATCGCAGCAGAGCATTAAGAGCTTGGCATTCCTCGATGCCACTCTGATTCAGTGGAGCCGCTCAGCATGACGACCGGTCAACATTTTTATTTTCCCTTGACCTCGTGCGACATACTTGATGGTATATATCCGAGCGTTCCAATTGGAGAAGAATTAGAATCGTGCAAACAGAATGTGCTTATAGTAGAAGTTATTACTATTATTTACCGGTTTTTGACCCGACCATGCCACACCTAATTATCCATGTCACCAGTCACAAATTGTGGGCCGGCCTAGATCGGCCCACAATTTGACGGCCTATATCGGTCCCAGAAGGCCGGCTTGCTATGGTGCGCGAGATCAGCAGCTTGTTTTGTGCGCGCGAGAAAACTCGATGGCGTCCATCTCCTTCACCGCGCACCGCCACATGTGTGTGTGTAGGCGTTGTAAAAGAGAGGGAGATCCGCTTCCCCGAACTGCCCGAACCACGAAGCGCCTCCTAGCCCGATCGGGCAGAAAGTCACGTGACAACATGACCTTCGCGCCATCCGTGCTGCCATTGGCTGCGGCCCTCCGAAAATCGGACAGCCGTGCGCCGATATCTAGCAAGTTCGACGCACGCCGGCGCCGGACGGAGGCCCCGTCCGACGCTCCGGTGCGACGAAAACCCTCGCCCTCGAATGTCGTTCCGGCGGTTCGCACGTCCGATCGGACAGTTTTGACGCGCATGTGTCTCGCGCTTTATCGTGGCAAGGAGAGGCAGCCATCTTGGTTGTCTACTCTCGCCACTCCTCCGCCCGCGTCCCCCCTTCCCTCTGACGGGCTCGCCCACCTCCCGGGGAGGAGGCTGGAGCCACCAGCGAGGGAAAGAGAGAGGGAGCGTGTCGTCTGGCCGCTCGGAGAGGGGACGGTTCTGCGGGACTTGAAACTGTTCGGACGTGGGGCCACGCACTCGGCTGCCCCACATCCGTCCAGGCTCTCGGGAAAGTGCGGCAAGGTAAGGACCCCCTCTTCCTTGCCGTTACTAGTCTTTTATCTTTGTATTTAACCGGAGCCAATAAACCCCGGGTGTCCCTCTATTCCACGTGTCCATGTACTCCCTTCGTGAGTCCCGGCTAGCGGGTGCAGCCAGCAGTCGAACCCGTCGTAGCGGTGACTCTGATCCGCTGCGGGGTGGTGGTTTCGCGGTCGGCCTCCTATCCGGACGCCTCGTACCCCTTTGAGACCCCCACATTCTGGCGCCCAACGTGGGGCCACGGCATCTATCGTTGTCGTGGTTTAGCGTAGACTTTGTGGTTGCCCCGCTGTTAGGGTTTCTTGAGCCATGTCCGCGGATCAGCCCGATTTCGGAGCTTTGATCACGTTGGCGGACGTGGCTACGGGAGGGCAGCCCCTGGCCGCCCCACTCCCACCTGTCGGCTACCTGGCCACCGGCTCTGTCGGCGGCCGCTGGTTTGCGCCGACCTTGGCCAGCGGACTCTCCCGTGAAGTATGCACCTTGGCTGAGGACCCCCTGACCCCGTCTCTTCCACTCTGGAGGGGAACGCCGTTGGCGACGTGAGCGGACCACCCAGTGGTTATAGCGCTCCGTCTCTTCATCCGCGCGACTCGGTGTCCCAACGGGCCGATGTCCCGCATGATGAAGCTACGTGGGCTTCCCCTTTGCGAGAGAGCATCCGCGCGCGCGACGCCGTCGCTGCTCCCATTGGAGCGAACGCCGCCGGCGCTCCGTCTCTTCATCCATGCGACTCGGTGTCCCAACGGGCCGATGTCCCGCATGATGACGCTACGCGGGCTTCCTTTTGCGAGAGAGCATCCGCGCGCGCGACGCCGTCGCTGCTCCATTGGAGCGAACGCCGCCGGCGCTCCGTCTCTCATCCGCGCGACTCGGTGTCCCAACGGGCCGATGTCCCGCATGATGACGCTACGCGGGCTTCCCCTTTGCGAGAGAGCATCCGCGCGCGCGACGCCGTCGCTGCTCCCATTGGAGCGAACGCCGCCGGCGCTCCGTCTCTTCATCCGCGCGACTCGGTGTCCCAACGGGCCGATGTCCCGCATGATGACGCTACGCGGGCTTCCCCTTTGCGAGAGAGCATCCGCGCGCGCGGACGCCGTCGCTGCTCCCATTGGAGCGAACGCCGCCGGCGCCCGTCTCTTCATCCGCGCGACTCGGTGTCCCTAACGGGCCGATGTCCCGCATGATGACGCTACGCGGGATTCCCCTTTGCGAGAGAGCATCCGCGCGCGCGACGCCGTCGCTGCTTCCCATTGGAGCGAACGCCGCCGGCGCTCCGTCTCTTCATCCGCGCGACTCGGTGTCCCAATGGGCCGATGTCCCGCATGATGACGCTACGCGGGCTTCCCCTTTGCGAGAGAGCAGTCCGCGCGCGCGACTGCCGTCGCTGCTTCCATTGGAGCGAACGCCGCCGGCGCTCCGTCTCTTCATCAATGCGACTCGGTGTCCCAACGGGCCGATGTCCCGCATGATGACGCTACGCGGGCTTCCCCTTTGCGAGAGAGCGTCCGCGCGCGCGACGCCGCCGCTGCTCCCATTGCAGCGAACGCCGCCGGCGCTCCGTCTCTTCATCCGCGCGACTCGGTGTCCCAACGGGCCGATGTCCCGCATGATGACGCTACGCGGGCTTCCCCTTTGCGAGAGAGCATCCGCGCGCGCGACGCCGTCGCTGCTCCCATTGGAGCGAACGCCGCCGGCGCTCCGTCTCTTCATCCGCGCGACTCGGTGTCCCAGCGGGCCGATGTCCCGCACGATGACGCTACGTGGGCTCCCCCTTTGCGAGAGAGCATCCGCGCGCGCGACGCCGTCGCTGCTTCCATTGGAGCGAACGCCGCCTACGCTCCGTCTCTTCATCCGCGCGACTCGGTGTCCCAGCGGGCCGATGTCCCGCACGATGACGCTACGTGGGCTCCCCTTTTGCGAGAGAGCATCCGCGCGCGCGACGCCGTCCCTGCTCCTATCGCAGCGAACGCCGCCGGCGACCTCATTGAGTTGCCGTCCGACGTCCGACAAGACCCGCCGAGGCACAGCATCCCTCCACTTGGAGGTGATAGTTCGCCGAATGGCCTCTCGGCAGTCTCACCTTTATCAGACTTTTCCCCATCACGGCGGGCGCCCATAGCGACCCACTCGGGCAATGATCCCGCGGGCTCTCATGACGCGCTGTTGCAGGAGGCGACACGAATCATTGAGAGCCTGTCCGGCGCGATGCAGGCGATCTTGCCAGGCCCGAGAGGCGTGCGATCGCCCGTACGGATCCCTATCCCGAAGAATAAGAGGTATGGTGACTCCATCAGCGCCACGGACTTCCTTGAAGACCTGCTACACTATCAGCAGGCAATGGGGATGTCCGATCAAGAGATACTGTGTCGCATTCTGCCCGTTGCCCTGACCGACCAGGCAGCCCGCTGGTTTCGCCTGGCGGGGCAACACGCGCTCACTCTCCAGGAGTTCCGGCTGTCTTTTCGACAGGAATTCCTCCCCGCAGACTATGAGCGGAAGATGCGACGAGAGTTTGAGCGACGGACTCAGCATCCGGACGAATCGCTCCTCGAGTACGTCCGGACCATGCAGGAGCTGTTTCTGATAGCTGACCCTGCGGCCCCGAACTCGGAGCGAGTCGAGCGAGTGATTAGGCAGGCGCATGCATTCACTGTTCGCCGCCTATCTGCGCGGCAGTCGGTTCAGCTCCCTGGACGATCTTGCCGTTGAAGCTCGCCGCCGTCAAGGCGATATCCTCGCCTCGCGCGCCTACAGGCCTCCGCCCCACCCGTCGGAGTCCCTAGATCCGCGCTGCGCGTGGAACGGAGACTTCGGGTTTCGGACTCGCCGCGTTGAGGCGTATGATGCATATGCCGACACGCGGGAAAGGGACACGAGAGACATTTCCGATCGTGCCCTGGACCCCTACACCTTTGGCTTGCGACGAGGCTCCACAGAGGCGCATGCGGCCCAGAGCAATCGGGACCGCCCGTCGGACACGAGACAGCGCAGGGGGGCGCAGGTTGACCACCAAGATGCTCCCAGTGGGCGCGCCGCCCCGCCGAGGAACGTGCGACGGATCCCACCGCGCGGTTCGGACGCACGGTGTTCCCGCTGCGGACAGCGGGAACACGCAGGTCCGAGAATGTACGGACCTGCGGACAGCGCCTCCCAACACCTCGGGAAACGGAGCAGGCCGCCGCTGACGAGGCCGGCGGCTCGGCGGAACGCGGGGGCACCCATGATCACCCTCGCTCCGTCCGCGTATCGGCTCGATTTTTCACCCGATGCGCCTGCTCCGTTCTTGGCCCTCACAATCGCTGGTAGAACGTTTGCGGCTCTCCTCGATTCCGGAGCCAGCGCATCGTTATTCGGCGAGGAAGTATTTGCACAATTGCAGACGCACTCTGTGCGGTTAAGAGAGTGCAACACGTCCTTCCGACTGGCCGCTGGCGGCACCGCCCAATCGAGCGGTGCCATGCGGTTAGTCGTGCGATGGGACCACAGAGTGAGGTGCCACCGTTTCATTCACCTCCCCGACCTCTCTGTACCGGTCATTTTAGGGCGAGACTTTCTTGCTCGAACAGGAATGGTGATCGACGTCGCTAACGGAGGTTACCGTGAGGGGCCCTTTGGACCGGTGAAACCCTTTTGAGAATCCCCGGCTGCCTCCACGGCCCCCGTCCCGACGAGCGCAGCGAGCAACCTGAGTCGCGAGGGAAACGCTCTCTCCCCGAAACCTGTTGCGGGCTGCGCGGCTGTGCACCCCTCCGCTCCCAAGTCGGCGCCTGCCGCCGGAGCGGGGGACCGCGTTGACCCACTGTTGACACCCAGGTGCGGTATCACGGGACTCGATAGGGCGCGCCTCTCGTCGTTGTTATATTCTCATGACACGATGTTCACGGACCGACCCGGCTGCGCTGACTCAGTGCGGCATCGGATCGACACAGGAGATGCTCGCCCCTGGCGATGTAATCCTCGTCCGGTCAGTTTGGCTAAGAGGAAGGTCATTGACGCACCCTGGATGAGTTGATCGACACCGGCGTTGTCCGGCGTTCAGAGAGCCCATGGGGCTTTCCGGTCGTTCTCGTCCCAAAGAAAGACGGCACATCACGCCTCTGCGTGGACTACCGCAAACTGAACGAAGTCACCCGCAAGGACGCCTACCCGTTCCAAAGCATCGACTCTATCATATCGAACCTCGGCGGAGCGAAGTACTTTACAACTCTCGACGCCAGCAGAGGCTACCTACAGGTACGAGTCGAACCCGACGACGCGGCCAAAACAGCCTTTGTCTGTCACTGTGGACTTTTTGAGTTCACGCGCATGCCGTTCGGGCTTACGGGAGCGCCCATGACATTCCAGCGACTGATGGACCGTGTCATCGGGGAAGCGAGATGGTCATATGCCATGGCGTACCTCGACGACATTGTCATGTACTCGGACACCTTCGAAGACCACATGCGTCATTTGGAGGATGTTCTTGAGAGACTAAGAGCTGCCGGAATCACTCTGAATCCGAAGAAGGCCCAAGTCGCGGAGACTCGCATTTCTTTGTTGGGGTTCACGATCGACAGGGGCCACGTCTCGCCCTGCCCGGAAAAACTACAGGCACTCCTCGAGTACCCGGCGCCGACGGACGTCAGCTCTCTGCGCCGCTATCTTGAGATGATAAACTTCTATCGTCAGTTTATCCCGGGATGCGCGGCTCTCCAGGCTCCCTTAACCCGTCTATTGAGGAAGTCTGCGAAGTGGGACTGGGGCCCTGAGCAGCAGGCCGCTTTTGGTAGCCTCGCTGATGCTCTAGTGGCCACTGCCAACCTGAAACTGCCTGACCTGAACCGATCGTTCGTGATCCAAACTTACGCGAGCGACCGGGGACTCGGTGCGGTTTTTCTCCAAGAGCACGAAGGCGCGCTCCGACCGGTTGCGTTTGCCAGCCGATCGTTGACGCCCGCCGAAACCCGATACAGCGTGACCGAACGAGAGTGCCTAGCCATGGTGTTTGCTCTCCGTAAGTTCGACATGTTTGTTGACGGGACTACCTTCGTCATTGAGACCGACCATGCCGCTCTAAGGTGGCTAACGCGCCTTCGAGAGCCTGCAGGTCGCCTGGCGAGGTGGGCGCTGACGTTACAGCGCTACGACTATCTGGTGCGCTACCGGAAAGGGAGCACGAACGTGGTGGCCGACGCTTTGTCTCGGGCCCCCGTCGCGTGCGTGAGCCCTTCCAAGTCAGAAAGCCGAACCAAGAGTGTGATTGCGTCCGAGCCACGCACAGCCCCGTCCAGCGGAACACCGGCCCCCCCGTGTTCCGCAGACGCGACCGTGAACCTCGTCGACCCTATAGGCGGCGTGGGGATCCCCTTTGGCAAACAAGAGCTACGAGAAGCACAGCAGAACGATCCGTACTGTCGAGAAGTTATCGACGGACTCAGGAAGGAGTCGGACTCGTTGGAGTCGGGCGGCGCGGCCGCCGGGCGATCAGCTGGTACTGCTGAAAACGCCGAGCGCCGGAAAGCCACTGGTGGTGTGGTTGACGCGTTGGATTCGTTCCTGCTTGATGCTGACGGGCTTCTTTTGCGGTATATACCATGTGAGAACGAGACATCTGATCCGTTCAAGGTGGTGGTACCCCGCGGGCTGAGAGCCGCCCTGTTGTGTTTCTATCTCGACACTCCCTTGGTCGGGCACTCGAGTAGCCCTAAGACTTACCGAAAGTTGTGTCACTCTGCTACCTGGCCAAACATGAAGAGGAACGTACTCAGATACGCCCGCTCCTGCCACCTGTGCCAAAGCCTCAAGCCACGAGGCGGCAAACCTCCCGGCTTGTTGCAGCCCATCAAAAGCCAGCAACCCTGGTCTCTTGCGGCTTGCGACATCGTCGGCCCCTTCCAAGGAGCCCGAGGGGTCATCAGTACCTGCTAGGTTGTCACGGACCACTTCAGCAAATGGGTGGAACTATTTCCTCTCCGAACGCTGACGGCTCGAGTGATCCTAGATAAGCTACTGGAGGTGTTCTCGCGCTTCGGGTATCCTCAGGCTTTGATAACTGACAACGCCAGCGTCTTCACGGCGAAGGTATTCGTGGACACCTGTGCAGCCCTTGGCATTAAGCACAATAGAACCACGACGTACCATCCCCAGTCGAATGTGACCGAGCGTGTCAACCGCAACCTCAAGCCAATGCTCGCGGCTTATGCGGAACGACACAAAGATTGGGACACCTATCTCTCTGAGATTGGGTTTGCTCTGCGATCCACGGTCAACCGATCGACGGGCTTTACCCCTGCCATGCTTACCTTCGGGCGAGAGCTCCCGAATCCCATGGACCGCGTGTTGGCGGCGAGTGATGGGGTGAACGACGCGCGGCCAGCCTATGCTGATTACGCACGGCAGCTCCAGTCGCGGATAACGGAGGTCTTTTCTAAAGCCCACCGAAATCTGGAAGCGGCAAGAGCTAGCCAGAAGGCCCAGTACGACCGCACGCATTGAGAGGTCCGCTATCAGGTGGGCGACCTCGTGCTGAGGCGCGCGCACGTGCTTAGCGATGCAAGCAAGGCCTTCTCAGCAGCGCTAGCGCCAAAATGGTCGGGCCCGTACCGAATCAAAGAGACATGCTCCCGCCTTGTCTATAAACTAACGAACCTGCAATGCAGAGACGTTGGGGGACCACTACATGTCTGCGACCTCAAACCCTTCACCAGCAGGGAGGGGGAGCCGACCGAGGACACCTGTTCCTCGCGGCAGAAGACATGCTCGCGGCAGCAGACACGCTCGCGGCAGCAGACACGCTCGCGGCGAAGCGGGGCCAGCTGCCTTTGTCCGCCTCCCCGCTGCCCACTACGGAGCCGTCGTAATTAGGGACGACGAAATACCGGTCTCCGCGCGACCCCTGGTTGCAAGGGGAGATCGTCAAATCAGTTCCCGATGACTTCAGTTTGCGTACGCAGGGTGCCATTAAATTCTGGTAGTGGCACCGCGTGGCCTGCCTCCCGAGGACCCTTCCGCTCTGCGGTTGGGCCGGTTAATGTACGCACACTGTCTGAGGCCAGCTATTGGCACTGGGGATCCGACGGCGAACCACGTTCTCGGAAAGCGATTGCTTTTCCTTTGCTGACAGCGTTTTCGACCGAGAACAGAGGCCAGGTCCACCCGGTCTCCCCTATCCACGGGCCGGGAGGAAGCGCCTGCGGGCAAGTTGCGAAAATCAGCCAGAGGATGCCCCACCGGCTTCTCTATGCCTGTTTCTTCGCCGCCCGCCCGGTTTCGCGCCCCACTTTCACCACGCGGGAGGAAGAATGGGGACAGGGAATGAGTTCTTTCTGCGCAAGACGCAGGAGGATGCCCCGATGTCCGCCTCTGAAGTCGGTCCCCCCCCCCCCTCCCCCCCCCCCCCCCAACGTATTGCGGGGGAGATTGGGGAAAAGAGAGGAAGTGGGCCAGAACAGTTGCGGCCACGACCTTTGCGGGGGAGAGGAGGTGGGGTGCCCAGGCTATCGAGCACAGGAGACAACGGAGGACCCACTGTGTTTTCAGTCTTTCTGTTGCAAAATGAGCGAGCAGCAGCCCGGCGCCCGGCAACGAGCCTCCGAGATCGGTCCTTCCCGGGAAACGTACTTTCCCGAGCGGGGACCGAGGAGGGCCGCGAGGCGAAGGCGTTTTTCAGGCCGCGGGCCGCAGCGGCAATTCGGGACCTGCCCGGGCCAACACCACCCCTCGGCTGACTGCGGTGGCTATGGGGGCCACCGGGACCGGGTCTGCGGGCCGCCAGGACGAGCGGCTCTTGTGGGGGCTGCATTTCCAGGTGCGCGACGAGACGGGGCCTGCCCGGGCCACCGCCACCCGTCGATCGACTGCGGCGGTCAACGGTATATTTCCGAATTAGGAACTTAAAGGGGTAGGGAAATGAAATTCCAGCGCTCATTTTCTAGCTTGAATGTGTTGCATGTTCCACCCTAACCTCAAAAACACCAGTCCACCGTTGAAAGGCACAAGAAAACTAATTTTAAAGCAAAATAAACAATCTTTCAATGTGCACCTGGTGGATGCATGCAGAGCCTATTTGGAAGGTAATCTAGCAACGTTGGGGAACTTGCTACGTAGTCGTGACGTAGCAGATTCCTTCGGAGCAGCGCCGCCCTTTGGTATTTCAAAATTTTCCTTCTTAGCTTCCCTCTTAGCTCAACTCACAAATCGCGCATTGTACTAAACGGTCCAAGAAGACGGAAAGGAAGGACTCCCCTCTTTCTCGGACCCTCTTTCGTGCAACCGGAAACAGCCATTCTCCCCCTAGAAGATTAGCCCGTCGCTCAAAACTCGAACAAAAGTTGCTTTTCCCACCCCAATCAGCCCTAAGCTGACAGTGTTATGGAAGCTTTGTGCTCCTTGGGCCAGCCACACACTCGTCACCCCACGGGTACTTCGAACGGCTCGGTTGTAACGCGCTGACGCTATTGACACCACCGCAGCGCTGACAACGCCACCAAGGGCAAAGCTCATAACCACGCCAGCCTTGCCACGTCACAAATTCGGGGAATCTTTTCTTTGTTTTTGTTTGCGCCGGATATCCCATGACGCATCGCGTTCTCCTGTTCTCTGTTCTCTTCTCTTCGAGCGCTTGCTCGAGTGCACCGTTTGGAACGAAAAATATAGCCAGTCGTTCAAAAAATACAAACGTGCGATTATCATTTACGGTTATTATCCGTCAAGCTTGACTCATTTCCGAACAAATTTGAATATTTCAATTTTTGTTTCCGTACCCCTTTAAAAAGCTAACCACGCATAGTGCACGGGGATTCTGTCAGAAACATTACAAGCTTGTAATGCAGAGCATTACAAGCTCGGCATTCCTAGATGCCACTCAGATTCAGTGGAGCCACTCAGCATGACGACCAGTCAACATTTTTCTTTTCCCTTGACCTCGTGCGACATACTTGAGGGTATATATCCGAGCGTTCCAATTGGGGAATTAGAATCGTGCAAACACAATGTACTTATAGTAGAAGTTATTCCTATTATTTACCTGTTTTTGATCCGACCATGCCACACCTAATTATCCATGTCACCAGTCACAAATTGTGAGTTTGACCAGACCGATGGCGGTTGAAGGCAAATACTCTCCCTACAGGAGGTAGATACTCTCCCCGAGGACAGGCCACGGTGACGGTTTTCCTAGGCACGAAAACCGCCTGTGCGTGCTGTGCAATGGAAATCTGTCGTTGAAGCTGAGTGAATGCCTCCTATACCTAAAGTGAGACGCTCAATGTGGACCTTCAAACTATTTAAGATGCTAAAAAAGAGTGTGAACCCTTGGAGCTTACATGACACTGGCCAAGTTGGCGCTAACATGCACTAAACCCTATGCATTTTGCTCTTCCGAGAACATATATATACAGGCAAAATATTTCTGCTGAATTGACATACATTCGTCGTTACTGTTCAAACTGGCCCATCTGCAAAGCAATCACCATTTTTCTGCATTTCTTTCACGCCTGAAAGGCATCCACCAGTCTACCACTGCCATAAAATGTGCTTCTGTGAACACTAACATGGAAGAATAAAATGCAGGAAAATAATGATGTGAACAAGTTGTGCTGTGGAACGACATTTCACACATACAGCCAGATTTTGAGTTACTAAATCTAAACTTAAATAGCAAAAAAAAAAAAAAGACCTACCATTGGGTCCTGAGGGGGTGATTCCATGCCTGTTGGGCCTGAAACTAGAGGTTGTGGAGGTTGTCCAGCAGGAGTGTCGTCCTCACAGGTGACAAAGCCAGCTCTCCCTGCGCGGTCTTCAGCGTCTCCCAAGCCTTCACCTTGGTTTTCTGCTGAGCTTGTGGAGGATGACAGCGAAACCTCGTCATTAGTTGATCTGTAAATAAATACAAACGTTCCCACAATCAATGTTAAAACTCTCAGAAGTCCGACATGTGACCAAAACAAACATGAGCCACAAGCTCCTGTAAAGTATTGTGTCTTATACAGCATGGTAACTTACAAATAACAAAAAGAGTTATACCCCTGTCAGACGGGAAAGTAAATGCAATTTTGATCGAATGTCATTCACCACTCGGCGAATCAGCTCGTGAGCCTGGTTCTGCTCGTGGCACGTGCACGCGCCGCGTGGCGTGGCGTATGACACACGCGGATTGGCCTAGCTGAATGTCATTCTGTTTAAATGTCATTTAACGTGCCCGTCTGACAGGGGTATTATTTGCACCACTTTTATTTGTCATGTCTGCTTGCAAAACAGCCATGAAGTATCTCAATTGCACACCATTTGGCCATAAGAATGAGCGAAGCAGGAGCCACAACAGTGAGTAGCATGCTTTGGGCTTGCCTGGTGTGCATGCATGCATATCCAGAGGACGCATTAGTCAAGAAAACGAACTCGCTTTTGATCCACTCGCACTTATGGTGAGATCAAGCATGCCCTTTGTGCACTGGTGTTTGAAAATTCCTGTACCATCAGCTGCTGGGCAAGATAAGAAGTTTGGTATGTTCCCAGCCCTCCCTCTTTCCGGGGGCGGGCTAGTATTCCCATGTTTCCTAGATCTTGTTAGGCCATCCGCAGAATCGTGGAGAAGAAAACAGAAGTTGGTTTATTGTTGTACCTAGAACTGCCACAATGGCTAGAAAAACTTAGTTTGAAAACTCCCAATTTTGCAGTTTTACTAAATTTTTTGCGAGTGTAAAGATGGATTGCAGTGGTGCAGCGTTGGGGACAGGGATGTAAGGAAGCTCTTCCTCGAGTCGTCTTTTCCGGTCTTTACTAAATCTCTGTGATGCAGATTTTTCTCTAGCTGGTACAGGCCATTGTTCTCATGCACGATGCAAATGAAGGCTTGTGGCAGCTCACGTACAGACAAACTGGAATCTGCAGCAGCCACTTTACGAAGAAAATCAAACCCCATTGCTACACGCCTCGGCGTATACATTCCCACAATCTTTCCTTCATACAAATAATGGGGCAATGTGACGACAAGGTACAATTCCAAAGATATGAACGGTTAGCGTAACTATGACAATTGGCATGACATTTGTCGCTGAAGTTTTCGAAATTAATATTGAAACCCTTGGAATATGTAAAGCGTGTATGGTCCGTTTTTTCCGTCTCGAGTTCTATGATGATATTTTGTCGGCTGGAGTTGGTTAGGGCGGTGCCGAACACTAGAAATAAATATCAAAGCACCAATGCGGCAGGACAATTGCAGCCTTTACACACTCCTTTTGTTCGCATCTTGTCATGCTTCTTGTCTTATTACGTGTGGAATGCTTGTAGATTATTATTTTATGACTGAGGACAGGCCACGGTGACGGTTTTCCTAGGCACAAAAACTGCCTGTGCATGCTGTTCAATGAAAATCTGCCGCACCCCTCCATTCTTGTAGCCATGCACAATGCCTTTGCAGGTGAGATTCACCACCAGTATAAGACCTGGCTGTGCTACAAGCTGCCCGGGTAAAACAAAGAGTTACTGTGATGCACAACTTAATAAGATAAATAATTCAAATCTGGTACACACAGCTGAAATCAGAAGTAGTAGCCTGGGTCATCTACAAGAAGCTATGGCACATTTCACCACAATCTTGCCACCTCACAGGATGTAGCGGCATGAAACATTTCATCCTGCACGAAAAATGCTGACGGCCTACATAAAGCTGCTCTCCTAACTTTGAAACTTAGAATTTGATGTCATTTCTTCCAAAGTCGTAAATGCACAAGGCTGGGCCACTCACGAGAGCTGCTGCTTCCACATGAGAAACCCATACATTCTTAAATTATCTCGAGAAGCTCTGGTACCAGAAGAAAAAAATAGCGGCGACATAGCAACATACTGGGAGCCCACGTGCAACATGTAATGAAATATGCATTAATTACACATTTTGTTTCAAGTTCCATTCCATACCTGTACCAATATTACCATAATAAAACACTTTCCTCAAGAAACACGAATCCCTCTATACCTTATTGCAGCATAACCTGACAAAAAGCAAAAGCTATGGCCTTGGCAGGACAATAAGAGTTGTGGAGCGAGCCGCATGAGAATGTGTATCCTCACTCTATTCATGCTTAGGGCTTCGTGTTTTTGGTGTTTATTTTTTTTTCTAGAATTTGGGGGTATTTTTTATTGGGGTTTAATTTTTCCCACAGATTCTGTATTTTGGTGTAAATTGGTTCAAGTCACACAAAAAACACCCAATCTGTAGAAAAAAAACTCATAAAAAAATACCCCAATTAAAAAAAAACAACTCGGAAAACACTGATTTTTATTTATGCTGTACAGTGCTGCTATTGCTTCACTCCATCGCTTCGCTTACGGGAGCCATAACTTTCACCCTTTGCTAAGTTGTGCTTAAATAAAATATAAGCCAGTGCAAAGCAAACCGCTCCTGGTTTCCGGCTAGCTGAGTACATTATCTGTCTGTGCTCTTCCCGCAGAAATCAGTTTGTTATACTTACACACTAGAAGCGTTTACATGAATGCGACTTCAGTGCATTGACTCCAATCGTTCTTCGAATGAAGCCAACATGGCAACGTTTACATGAATGTTTACCAAGCCCTACGCAAAGGTGGCACCACGCCGTATCAAAGCTCAAAGTAAAAGCTGCATTTTCGGCACCGGCTACACCACATGACCACAATTTTCCGGTGCATTGCATGTGAAGGCCTTTCGACGCTTCCGGCGAGTGTAAAGATCGTGCCCGCTGTCTTCGATGCTGTGCAAGAAGTTACAAGACGGAAGGAACATCAAAACACAAGCGTTTTCGGCTCTGGGTTGCGTCGCCGGGCCACTCTGGATCACAGGTGACGTACTTGCGCACGGCCTGGCGAGCGGGATCGTTTCCAACCGCCCCGAGGACGCCACTGCGCTTCACCTCGTTAAACCTTGCCAACCGCGACTGGACCCCGAGGTCGAAGGGCTCCGGCGCAGCCAAGGACGGCATTGAGGTAGGAGCTGCTTGTTCTGCGCAACCATGCGGTGTTCGGATCTCTCGGCGTCGTTTGTGGTTGCGCCGAAGCCTATAGGGACTTTTTCGGACACGCAAGTCGTATTTTGCAAGGCCTAAACGGGGGCGCCCTCACCGAGCAGCTCAGCTATATTCCGCTCACTTTGTTTGGCAATAAAAGCTCATGTTTCTTCTCGGGAGAAAACTGCAGGCGACCACACAAAACCGCTATCCGCCGTTGCCGACGAGGCTGGCCGCCCCCATGTTCTCAGCTGTTCACTCGCTCCCGCAGCGAGCGCCTTCCCATAATCCTTCCCGGTGCAAAAGGTGATGCGACCTACATTTACATGGGTTGAATGAATGCGCCTTCGCCGCCTCGATACACCTCTGTCTAGCGACTTGAGTGCAATGCGCTTCTCTAGCGCATTATGCCGTTTACGTGACCGCATTGAATGCGACAACTAGATTCGATGCGACTAAGTCGCATTTATGTAAACGCGGCTACTGTCTGTTCTCCACAATAGGCCCGTGTCAAATTGCGAAAACACTTTGCGTGTCATTTGGAACTCAATCTGCCTAATTGGTACTTGTAGGCCAGCACTGCGGCATGCGGTCACAAACGCAGCTAGCATATCGTGGGGACTGGCCTCTTCTTTAGTGTGATACCATGCGAACCGCATATCAAAGTGGTCTTAGGGGAAAGGTAAAGGATTAAATTTTGAATACAGAATAACTTGATGCAATGCAGAAAGTTCCAGGAAAAGCGGACGAGTGGGGGTTTCAAGGTTGGAGTTTCAGACTGTTTCTTCCCCTATGATTGTGACAATCCATCCTTGTATACAGGCACGTATCCAGGGGGGAGGAACATGGGGCCCGGGCCCCCCCCTGAAATCTTCTATTTTGCTGGGACCTCCTCTCCCCCTCCCCCTCATACAGCATTTTTTCATGGGCGGGCCCCCCCCGAAACAAAATCCTGGCTACGTGCCTGCTTGTATACATAGAAAATAATTACCTGGCGGAATCATTCTGTTCAGCATGTTGCATTTGTAGCGATGTGCAGAACGCCTGGGCATACTAGAGGTGTCACACCGGAGGTAGCTTTTGTAACCCTCTGCCTGCTCCATCTGAAAAATAAAATGGGTCCATTTACATCTAATGAACGCACACATATAATGCGTCAATAAATAATTGCAAAGGGTTCATGTCATTTCGACTACACACGTTTTGTCAACACACATTTCATAGACAACTTTTAATACATGCCTTGCACTTGTCATCATATGCACATGTGCCCTGTACCTTCAGCAGCATACATTTCACACAATCGAATTTGTTATTCTCGGCATGCCTTGTTGAAAGAACAAATTTGACAGTGCGAAATGTAAGCGGCAGAAGGTACGGGCACAGGAGCAATGGTATGGAGCAATGGCGACTGATGCGACGTCAGTGCAAGCCTGTATAGGAAAACGTTTCATTGGCACTGTGATGAATGCATTGTTGGAACACCAGTCCGGCCGCCTTGGGTATGCCTTAGCAAGGTATCATAGTAGGATTACCCTGCTGCCCCACGAGCAAGATGCAGCACCCCAAGACCGTACCTGCAAACGTGTATAGCCACAATGCCTAAACCACGACCGGCTTTATACGGGCGACCTGCTCACTCCGCGTGTCCCTATGGGAGCGCGCGGGCCAAGAAATATCACGTGAACGGCTTGGAGGGACCGAGTGTTCCGCTTGGCGCCGCCCTAGCTCAACACCAAAAGCGCGGCGGCCGCCATGGAAGGCAATGGGACCATGTTGAAATAATGTTGGTTTCGGATGATTTCTCTCGCATTTAATAGGCAGGCCCTAACACTAGCACATAGTGCATTTAGAATAGGGTAAAATGAGTCACTATATCATAGTTTTCTCGAGCAGAATAGTTAGTATTGTGAGCTAAGCATCTATAGGGTGTACGAGTGTACAGGATGGTGCATCCAGTCCGCCTGCTGGAGCCCACTCCTGTGATCGGAATAAAATATCGAGTTAGATGCTCCGCAGGTGGGCCGTGACGCTCTTGGTGAATGTTCGAAGTGAGACACTGTCGATTGGTGGTGAACTGGTGACTGGCGGAGGGACCTCCGAAGTTACACTGCACGGGGTGCGAAGGAGTTCTAGTGACGAAGCGTACGGGTTAAAAGGGGCTGTAGTCCACCAGTGCGAGTACGCCGCAGGGAGGAGGCAAAAAGAAGCGAGGAGTCCGGTAGCAGAAACGTGGCTAGGAGCCGCGTGGTTAAGGACGATGTTAAAGCGGGTTCCTGCCGACTGGACGGAGGAGGGGCAGTGCTCGATAGGATGATGTTCGGGGGCCAAGTTGAAGCCATAATGAGGTAGGAAGTGCGACGTTGCACCGACTCGAGGGAGGCAACAAGTTGTCTGGTTGCCGAATCCCACACCGAGCAGCAAAACTCCAGGATGGGCAACAGCAGTGCTGTGAACAGCAATCTGGGCACATCGCGACTGGCTTTTCTTGTGGACCGAATGACGAAGCCAAAGAGTCACCTTTCCCCGGACACGACGTTTTGGACGTAGCGATGGAAATAGAAATGCTGGTCGATGATGATACCTAAGAGGTGGATATGCGCTGTTCTTGGGATCTCCACTCGGTTCAGGAAAAGTGTTGGAGGGGTCGAAGGTTGGCACGGGGCAGTGATGTGCATGGTAGCGCATTTGGTTTAAGTTTAGGGGAAGCTTGTTATCTTTTGACCAAAGAAGAATGCGATTTAGATCAGCTTGTAGCTCTGTACCGAACGTACAATCGCAATAACGAGAAAAGTCCTTAAAATACAGCCGATTATTGTCAAAACGTCGCCGGTCGGGGAGCGGACAGACATAGATACACACGCGAAAGCGTTTGCTAGTGTGGTGAGCTACGGCGCCAGTAAAGCCGGTGGCGGTTCAGCAAACTAGAGAAAGTACTAAATAAGCAAAAGCAAATGCGGCACACTCGCGCTGCCTCAGGTGACCTGGGGGGCTATGTTGCACGTTTTGGACTCCCAGGAGACTAGGGAGAAGGAAGTGACGTCAACAACGCTCTTTGGTTGTTGATTGGTGGAGTCGCTTATGACGGTATCTGCAGAAGAAAACAAAGATACGCTCATTCACACCTACGTCACTTCCTTCTCCCTAGTCTCCTGGGAGTCCAAAACGTGCAACATAGCCCCCCAGGTCGCCCCTATAAAGCCGGTCGTGGCCTAAATCTAGACATGCACGGGGCGGCCTACATGCACCGCCAAGATTGTGTGCCAGAGAGGGCATGACAATCCTTTTTAGGATTGCTTTTAGGCAATGCATAATGAAAAAAAAAATGTGTCGACCAAACGTCGCAAGTTATGTCGACGAAAGAAACACGAGAATGGTGTGACCAAACGATTTGTCAATCAAACATTGCAGTGTTGACCAAACGATCTGCGGATGAAACGTTGTTCGATGAACTGACTGTCACTGCACTGTAAACTGTAGACTTCCTTGTATAATTAATGAGGAAACAATGTCGGTGTTTTTGATGCCAAGCAGTACACTGATAGGCCTAAAAGAAGCAGCTGCCATTCATCAAATTCCAATTCACACGTTCGAAAAAATAGCTGGTTGCTTGCAAGAAAACCGAGCCGTGTGTTTCGCAACGTGCAAATAAGCCAGACATCAGAGCGAGCTCAAACGACGCCAGAACGCAGCCCTAGCGGTTGAAGCGACATGCAGAAATTTCAAAACGTAGCGTTGTCGATTTCGAAAGTTATGCCATTTTATTCCAAATTTTCAACGTGAAACGTGCGGCAGACGGAGTCGCTAATACCGCGAAGGAGCCCCCATTTTCTGAATGAAATTTTTCGACAGCTGCTCATTAATTCGGTGACGCTATGTTGTCGTCTTGCTCCAACCGCTAGGGCTACGTTCTAGCAATGTGTGAGCTATCCGCAATGTTTAGTTAAATTTTGCGGTGCGAAAAACACGGTCTGGGTTTCTCGCAAACTCCCTGTAGAACACAACAAGTTTTGGAAATAGTAGTGAGAGAAATGCGCACTCACCTTTAGGCAAGCCTTGAACACCAACGATGCCGACGAACCCTAAGGCGACCTTTTCAAAGTGAAGCTCAGGCGCATAGCACGCGTGTGTTAAAGAACACAGGGATCGTTTTATCAACCTGATGGTGTAGATGCTGAGGTCTCAAAACATGTGTGCCGTCGACTCATGATCGTCTTCAAAGATCCAACAGAGCTCTGTATCAGTAGTGACGTTCCACCGATGACTCCGATGCGAGCTGCGGCCACGAGCGATGGCGAGCAACAAAACTTTGGATTGGGATTTGGATTTGGATTTTCTTGCGTCCCCTTTCAAAGCTTGACAAGATCGTCGGCCTGAAACTTTCCCGAAGCAAGATTGGCCCTTACCTTGGCGTCCTTAACCCAGTGTCTTAACCCAAAACGTTGTTTTTCTGTTTTTTATAATTTTCGTCTAGCCATTTTGGTGCCGCAAAAAGTCCAGAGCTCTCAGTGAATCTAAATACATCCGGTAGCTTGCGCCACCTAGCCTATTTTCTATCCTGTTTCTTAAAGTGTTGGTCTAAAATTCGTTTCCTATTCGATTAAAAATTGAATGATAGAATCAGATTAAATCTGCCTCCGCCGTTTCCACGGCGCTTGCTTTCGCTCCACCCCCTCAAGGTCTAAGCTATGTGCCTACATTACATGTGCGAATGCTGTTCTGAACGATGTGTGCGCTGCACGTGCTTACGTGCACCGCAGCCACGCGGGCTCGCTTGTGTAGTTTTAGGTGATAAAGGAAAAAATTGGGGCCGGGTCATGGGTCGCGTGACGCTCGGAGGGCGGGAGCGAATGCTTGCGCTGCAGAAACCATTTCAATCCCCACCCCTACCCACATCTATTTGGCTGAGCATCTTACCAACGTGCGCCCGTATCACTACTAAAATTAGTTGGGGAGGCGTTCACTCGATCGAAGATCGAACGACGTCACGACGTTTTATCAATGACACGTTAGCGAATGGCGCTATGCTTTCGGTGGCGGAAATTCTTTTTTTTTTCTTTTTAATGAGCCGTCTTATTTGATGTTTCGAAGTGGCGTGAACGGGTGGTCCGCGCATGGGTGAACACGTGTACCAGTACGCACAATCGACGCAACGTCCCTACAGTGTGCGGTCCGCGTAACGGGTTCCGACGAAACTTATGTCGATGAAAAAAACGGGGTCGACGAAATGATACCAGCCCTTCATTTCCCCCAAGCGATAGCGAGGGGTCACTGCTGTAGGGGGAACGCCGTATTAAGGGACCAATCGACAAAACGCTTATCTCAATCGCACTGGGATGGATGTGCGGTCGCAGTACTGTTGGCCTTCTTTCCCGGGAAATCAACTGTCCTTTCTCCAATTGAGTACCTTTGTTTAAAGCTCCCCAGGCAGCACACCAATGTTGGTCCGACATTGGCCTAACATTGGCTAACACCGGCCTCAATATTGGACAATATTGGAAGCGCTACCCCATCCAACGTTGGCCCAGCCATTGGCGCCAATGTTGGGTCACTGTTCAGTCATCGTTCGAGCCAATGTCGGCCCTATCGTTGGTGCAAATGTTGGGCCACTGCTAAACCATGGTTCCAGCCAATGGTGGTCCTACATTGGCAAAGACCGGCGGAATATTGGACAATACTGGAAGTGCGACCCAATCCAAGGTTGGCCGTCATTGGTGCTGACTTTTGCAATCGTTGCTCTCGCCCAGCTGTTTGCAAGTGCACTCGCCAAGTTGTTTGCAAAAAGGAAGGTACACAGACACAAGTGATATTTTTGAAATCACCTAAAAGTTTATTACACACAGCCTTTTCTGTAGAGAAGTACAAACTAGGCCATTTGTAATATGTGAAGAGGTACTACTCAGCTGTTATACAACTGAGAGCATTGCAAAGCAAACAACAACCGGGGTAATTGCTGGGTAGTGTCCAGTCTCCCGACAGCTGGCAGAATTTTTTCCCCGAAATTCTACCGGTAGTCGCCCCTCACTGGCGGTGCAATCAGTTCATTGAACGACATTTTATCGACAGATCGTTTCATCAACACGCGATGTTTCATAAAAAATACTCAGAATAACATTTTTTTTCTCTTTTGCAAAGAATTGTTGCAGACTTACCATGAAGCGGCGTAAAAGGGTGGGCTGGTTCAGTGAGCACGCGCCTCAGGAATACACGCGCTTTGAAATGCCCCTAGAGCGTGAAATTCGTGTAACGAATGTCGAGGAAACGTTGCGCCTCAGGAATACACGCCCGACGAAATGCCCCTACAGCGTGCAATTCGCGTAACGAATGGCGATGAAACGTGAATGTCGATCGACGCAACGCGTATTCACGAAAAGGTGGCCACGAAACGTGTTTTCGCGAAACGCAGGGTGAATAATGAAGTCAGTATTCTACCTGCAGTTTTGACATTATTTCAGACAGATAATGGCAGGCGACTGTCGGTAAGATTGCAGGAAGATTATTCTCCCGGCTGCCAGGAGATAGGCACTGCCTAGTTCTAGAGGTTATCCGGAAGAGTATGCCCGTAGAAGAACGGACAATGATCACCAAGTAGGTAGCAGCGCACTTACGTTGAAAATACCGGACTTGAAAGATGTAATGCGAGGTAGATGTCGACACGGGCACTGCAGACCAAGAATCCCGGACAAAGCTCACCGGACAAAAGCTCACCGGACAGAAGCTCACCGGACAAAAGCTCACCGGACAAAAGCTCACCAATTTTTTCACAGACCCGGACAAAAGCTCACCAGGAGAAAATTTCATGTTGGTCCTAACACGAGTGCGGACAACTTAGGTGCATGCGTGCGACACTAAAATGCAACAAGAAATTAAGTCTGACAGGCGCGTGATTTGTTGATTAGAGTAGAAACAAATTTATTTATCAAGTGGTTAGAAGCGAATGCAGTCCCTTACTAGCTCCAGCAGTCTTGGTAGATCTTGGTGTACCTGGAACCCCTCGAAAATATTTTTCAGACGATTCTGCAGTCGTAGAGCGGTTTTTCGCACCCGTTTCTCTGAGGGTTCACCTCTCCGGGCTTGTGTCAATGCCGTGGCAACGAGTGCCTGATTTTGCTGTAGGCATTCAGTCAGCCTCCAGACGCTTGGATGGGAGTGGCTGACAAGCTTCTGAAACCCGGCATTCCATCCTTCGCAGGTGTTGTTCGTCCGGTCTTTATCTTGGAGAGTGGCGCCATCCATACTCCACTGTTCCGGGGGAAACTCCGGTCGTCGTCGGCGCACACTCAGTCAAAGGGAAGAGTCGGCTCTCGGTGCCTCCGCAGGAGGAGCAGAAGCATAACGGAAGGGGCCGTTGACATATGTGCAATCAAAATAGTTCAGCAGGTGCCCGATGTCACCGGTAGACTTTTCCCTGAGGAAGGTTAGTCCTTCGGGCGCACGCTGTGGTGGAGGGACCGCCAGCCTGTCCAAAATGCCGCACAGCTTTCTAAATTGGTCATCTGTCTTGTACATGTCCAAAAGGCCCAACTCCCGTTCCTTCAAAATATTTTTAAAAATTTGCAACCCAATGGCTTGTGCACTACAGTTTTGCTTCAGTTTCCCTTCACATCACCTTTCACATTTTCCTAGCTATTCACTTCAAATATTACCCTGAACCTTAAGAAAACCCATGCATTAGTAGTGAAGAGGCATTGTGCCTAACCTTAATGTGCATGTTTAGCGTGACATAAGCACAATGAAAAATCGAGATCACCGAAAGGTGACTTCGCTTCTTCGGTCACTCTTCGGATTCGAAAACTTCGGTTCACGAAGTTTCTTGGGCGTGGCACAACTAAAAGGGTGCTCTGGCATACCATGAGTCAAGCAAGCTTGATTTTATCAGCTCCACTCAGTTTTGGTGACCTAAATTTTGGTCCCAAATCCTTGCTTCTCTGCCTATTATGGCTTATCTGTCGAGACCTTTCCATGGGATGGGATACCAGTTCTCCTAAAAATGGTGCAATTTCCATCGCGTCTGCACTTTATTTTACCCCGTGTTTCGCCCGGGTAGTGAAAAAAAATGAGGTGAGCTTTTGTCCGGGTCTGTGAAAAAACGGGTGAGCTTTTGTCCGGTGAGCTTTTGTCCGGTGAGCTTCTGTCCGGTGAGCTTTTGTCTGGTGAGCTTTTGTCCGGTTACCGCAGACCAACCACGCAAACACAAAAACATGAAGGAAGTGATCCGTGAAGATTCAACACGATGTAGCACACGCTGCCGTTTGCCGAACCGAACACTAAACGATTCACAAGAATGTCTTGCGCTTCTTTGAAGAAATCGATACGGGTAGGACTTTTCGAACGAGATACCATTTACCACAGAAGCGAAATCCACAGCAGGCCCGCAGGCCGCATCGCACGCGAAACTAGGTCCGGTCTTCACTGACATTCCGGGTTTGTCAACCGCTAATGCGTCATCTGTCAAATCACGTGATCACGCTTCTACCGTTTCCCGCGCACAGAGAGCGGACTCAAGCGATAAAAAGTATACGGTTCATTGGTCCGGCGAGTACGCACCGTCTACCACGCCTTCAGCTTAGGGAGAAAGAGAAATCGGGAGAAGGAGTAGAAAGGAAGCAGGCCAGAACGGGGGTGCGCTTACAAAGGCTAATCTTCAGGGGCATCTCAACAATGAACACAGCGAGATGATTTGTCACTTGTACCCAAGGTTGATAGTGCAGTGGATGTTATGCGTGGCCTTGGGGTGGCAGGTTCCGTGCTCTGCCTTATCACCAACTTCGATAGTGTAGTCACGTGACCCTAACCGGAGACACGATTGGCCTAAAACACGCATAGAGTCTACCCTGCTGTCAATACCGATTGAACAGGACAGCTCTTTGAAGGCCAGCTTTTGAACTTCTAAAGAAGCTGTTCAGCCCAAAAATGATTCTAAACGGGGCAGTTTGAAGACACTACCTTTTACGTCGTACAACCCACATTATTATTTAGAATGAAGAACTTAGCGCGACTATTTTTTGCGCATGATGTCCACAAATAAATAAATAAATATATATAAATATGTATCTATTTTTATCAATAATTTTAAAATCATTTGTACACTGTTAGGTTCGCGTTTTTAAACTTCAACATTTTTCACGAACGAGTTACTGTTAGGTCATAAAAGACACCACGGACAGCACATCGTCGGACTTTCAACACACGATGAATCGCCGACGCTCGCAGACAGAAGGTTCCGATGCTGCGCGGACGGTTTCTGAAAGATGCTGCGTAGGGTATACGCCGGGCGCAACGGCTTCACGACCGTTCGAAGGGCAAAGGATTCGCGACGACAAAGTAGCGTCTTGCAACTTCAGTAAGCTAACGGGGCTTGAGAGTCCCACGCTCACATTTCAGCAGAGCCAGCGCGGCCGGCCAGATCGAGGCGAAGTATGCCCTCGCGACACGATTGCTACGTCGTTGCTCTGCCTACACTGATGATATCTGCACTGGCAGTCGAAGCAGCCCTCTCGAGACTTCATTCGAGTCCAATAGACGACTTTATAGCGCTATAGACTCTCGTAAAACTGTGAGTAGAAGTCACTTTGGTTGCGGCGTAAGCCGGGGCTTTATGTTTGTTGACACGTGCGTCGACAATGACGAAATATGCACAGAAACATTAAATATAAAAAATAGAGCACGCAGAAAGAAATACAAACATGGCGGGAGCACGGGCAAAGTAGAAGACGTTAACGCTACGTAATACATATACATACGAAATACACTGGACAAGACAACAATAATTAAATCTAAAAACGGAATTAAGTTGTCAACGCCGAGGTAAGGCAATGCGAAGGGAGAGCAGCTGGCCAAAAAACTGCAATAGTCCTATAGGCAGCTAAGGATGTATTTGTGATCGCGGTTACAAAGCACCGGCGACGTACGCCACATGAAGTTGGCTAAATAAAATTCTTGCCCCGAGCGAGCGCATGAATGACTCTTTTCCACTCTCCTACCTCTGCAAGGCAAAAAGAGGGTCGTGGGTCTATAGCCTAGGCGACACAAATCTGGATAAGCCATTGGCTATGGCAGTACATTATTGACCAGCCTATACCAAGACATCACCAATATAGGAAAACTCTTGGCTTTGACAGTTTAATATTAACCAGCTTAAGCCAGCGTATATTCAATATCGGAAAGCCATTGGCTCTGACAGTCCAATATTCTGCAGGTTATGCCGGCGTATATCCAATATTGGAAAGCTATTGGCTTTGACAGTCCAATATTGGACAGCTTATGCCGGCGTATAGCCAATATCAGAAAGCCAGTGGCTCCGACAGTCCAATATTGGACAAATTATGCCGGCGTATATCCAATATTGGAAAGCTATTGGCTTCGACAGTCCAATGTTGACTAGCCTATGCAAACGTATAACCTATATTGGAAAACCATTGGCTTTGATAGTCCAATATTGTCCAATGTGATTCCAATATTGGGAAACATATGGCTCAGTTGGGCCATTATTGGGCCATTCTTTGCCACACCAAATCCAATGTTGGCCCGATACTGTGTACTGCCTGGGTCACTGACTCGGCTCTCATTAACCTGATCACAAAAAGTGCCTGATATGTTGTTTTATGGTAGGAATGTCGCAAAGACACGTTGGTTGCGAAGGTAAGCGCGTGGTGTGGCCGCATGGACGCGTGTCTAGCTCTGGTGGGGCTGAAGTTTTCCCAGGCAGCACACCATTGTTGGACCCCCGTTTTCCCAATGTTGGCAAAAAATGGTTCCAATATTGGTCTGACGTTGGCATTTTCGAAAACGCCACCCAATCCAATGGTGGTCCAACATTGGTGCCAATGTTGGACCACTGGTTTGCCAACGTTCTAGCCCACGTTGGACCAACGTGGTTTGCGCTTTTTTTATCCAATATTGGCATCGAGGTTTCACCGTTGGCTGAACCAACATTGGCATCCAGCGCCTTACACACTGGATCTTCCAACATTGGCTTAAATATTGGCTATTTCAATATTGGCATCCAGTCTAATACACTGGCTATTTTTTGCATCCATTGTCAATGCCATTATTGGATGTCATTTTTCAGCCAGTGTTCAAACCAGCGTCACAAAAACAGTGCTGAGAACGAAGCAAGTTTCTTGCGCTTTTTTCTCAAGCACTGTTTCCTTTCTGATACTAAAATTTAATAAATGCACCTATTTTACGATATTTGGACACTTTAGAAATCGTTAAAGCATGCAAATGAATTGTTCATAACGTTTGACAGATCATAATTTATTTGAATCAAATAAAAAGATTAAAAAAATTGCGCAAACAGGGGGGGGGGGGGGGCTAGGCAGACTCGGCGACAGGGTCGGCGGCAGGCTCGGTAGTGGACAGGGCAGAGGGCTGGGTGAAGGACTGGCCAAAGGGATTCCACGCAGGTTCCTGGCCACCGGATTCTGAAAGAGACAGAAGCGGGTTTTTGGATTCAGGTGAAGGGCTTCTAAGGCTCTCAGTTCTCTCTTACGCTTGTCAATAATGAATATAAAAATAAAACATAGCTTCACTCTTAATCGCCGCCCTTTAATTAACTATTCGATTAATCGGCTCAGTTGCTCTTCAAGTGTAAAAACAGTTGCTCTTCAAGTAGATGTAAAAAACTTAGTACTGAATTCTAAAATAAATAGATGCGCAGGTAAGACACCGGAGCCGGCTTGCTGGAATCAGTGTCTCGGCTGAGACGGGGTGAAAGAAAGCACTGTAAAGGCTGGGACGCATGAGCGTCTTGAGTCGAGGTTTGAGTCCCGTACAGCTCGTACGCTGGCTTTGACAGTGCTTTACCTTTCCCTCTGTCCCAGCTGAGACGCTGTTTCTAGCAAGACGGCCCAGGCGTTTACTATTGTTTTGTTCGTCCGACTTGTCCTTTCTCAGAGCTCGATCAATCTAGATTAAAATATTTATAGTGCTTTAAAAAATTAGTCTAATAGTAAAAAGGTTATTTAATAAATTGCTTAGCTCTACTCTTGCAACACCATGGCATCCCTCAACCTTTCATCTAGCTTTAAGAAGTTTTAAGAATTACAGTCTCGCCATTTAAGTTCACACCGATATTTCTACGTTGATCTGAAACAAAAAAGCGTTGTTTTTTTTAATTTACGGTATTCGCAGCACAAAAATATGTAGTTATTAATGTACCCATAATTCCTCCATAATATTTACAATTTATAAATCCAACCGGTGGCGTCCCTCTTCAGCTCACCAGTGTCAAACGCACTACTAAATTAGCAGTCCAATAAATACCCCGTTATACGTAAGAACATGACAGAACTTGATGCTTGAATAAATCAAGATTTTAAACTAAATCACGCACATAAAATAGCTTGTCGTGTAAAGACAATTACTGGCAATTACACTCGAGGAGCGCGGTGACATAACTGACACTCCACTCGCACCCAACAAGCCGAACCTTGGCAAACAAGGACAACTCAACGCTCTGTGGTATTCGGCTTTGGACATACCGGGAGGACTTTTTACTACAGCACACATCTACCGCCAAGAAGACAGCCATATTTTAACAAAAAATGGAATAAAAATGACTTTGAACACAAAGATAACCAGTCAGGACGTATCTCACGGTATATTAGAATAAGAATAACTTACAAGGAGCGCTGTACTGGGCCTTTCGGGCCGATCGCTGTGGATTACACGTTTAACTCGTCGGAGATTCCTGGCACAGAGTTCGACACGGTTCAAACTCATCGGATAGTGACATAACTTACATTGCGTAGCATGAATACCTATAACCAATGGTCAGGAGGACCTCTCCTTGTCACTCACATGGAAGAGAAGGCGGTCCGTCGTGTCTTCGGTCCGTCGAAGCTAGTGGTCACATGTATGCCCACAACAAAGGAAGATCACCGGTGCGTAGGCGCTGCCGAAAGAATATCCGTGGTCTTGGCAATCCGCATGTTGAAGATCGCACTTGGCATTAAGACAAAATGCACTGCTGGTGATCGGAACTCTAGAACCACCGTTCTTGCCGTCGATGGCGGAGACGCCGAGCCGCTTCGCCCGATAAAAACAGTCTGCTAAGCAATCAAATGCACTCAGACAACGTAGAAACGGACACCACGGTGTCCTGATATCCGCATGCTTATCTTGCCATTCTTGTTCCTTGGAGAAAAGAGCTATTTCTGCCACAAAAAAATGCATAAATTGCCAAGCGCATCTACCCACTTGCAGTTCGCGGATGCGCGTGTTGGAAATTGAGGAGATCGTCCCCACCGTCTTCCAGTCTCTACCTTATCGTATGGCCTTGGTGCACGCGATCCCACTTTTTGTGTGCGTGTGTTTCGGGGGCTGGACTCTATCACCTCTAAGCTAATTTTAATCACGTGATCACGCTCTCTCCCGTAAACACGCCCAGAGAGCGGTGCAGGTAATGACTGGTCCGGCCGGCGCGTAGCCCCCCCGGCACTGTCAGCTTAGGAATGCGCAGTGTCCTCCTCCCTCAAGGACGCCGAGTCCTCTTCGCTTACAAAGCAGAGATTTGTAGAGATTAGTGACGGCGTGGGGAAAAAGGGGGGGGGGGACTGTTCTCGCAATACCCTCTCTCGCCCTTTCCGACGCCGTCGTCGCCAACCCTCCCCCTCTAGAATTCTTTCGTTTGTCTCTGCTGGTATTTGCTATCCGGGTTTCCAAAAACCAATGTAGTAGAGATTGCTTAGACATGATAACTCTACAGCAAGAGGACTAAAAGGACTGACAGACATGAAGCTCCGAAATCAGCTCGGAGCCTAATGTCAAAATTAAAAGAGACAATGATAAATCAACTGCGGAAAAAAGGGGCTAGACCAAATCAAGACCAACATTGTCGCTGCTATCAGTGCCTTGGCGCCATGTTGGAGGCATTAGGGATCTTATTGTGGCACCAGTAGTGCCGTGAAGTCATAGAGCCGTCATTGTATAACCACAATTCAAAATAGTGTCTTGTTCGAGGCAATCGCAAAGAAGTTCTTCACCTGACACGAGGTGCAGTCCACAAGCGCGTAGTTAGGATACGAAGCTTTTCGGTCGAGATCATAGAGTCAGCATAATAATCTATTATGTTGACTCTATAACGCAAACATCGTTTTTTTGTTTTTTCCAGTTGATGGTTTTGATGAGCCCATACTGCTGGCGACTCCTTAATATGCACAGTGAAGGAGCAAAACTTTCGCCATTAAGTTATGTACCTTGTTATTGTCTTGTTTACTATGCTGAAAAGCACCTGAATCGCGCTTTGACAAAATAACGTAAAATTGACAAGCGCTTGAGCAATTTCAAATTGTTGAGGTAAAACAAACACGCCTAAACCAGCCTGTTCCAACATCCTTCCAATATTAAGCCAATGTTATTGTCAGACTAACACACACTGACCATTATATGCCACTGTGTTCTTGAAATGACGATGAGCCAATGGTACTAACAGGACAAGAGTAACCATTATAAGCTCGTGTTTATCTAACATTGGCAAGCCAATGCTACAGAGAAGCCAACAGTGTCAATTTTATGCCAGTCTCCATCAAATATTGGAATGCCAACGGCACGAACATGCCAACGTTGACCATTTTATTCCAGTGTTCATCCAATGTTAGCAAGCCAAGTGTACTCAAAGGCCAACATTGCCCGGTTTACCGCCAGTATTCATCCAATATTCGCAAGCCAATGGAACTGACAGGCCAGATTGCCCATTTTATACCAGTGTTCATCCAATATTCGCAAGCCAATGGAACTGACAGGCTAACGTTGTCCGGTTTAAAACCAGCATTCATCCAATAATTCGCAAGCCAATGGAACTGACACGCCATGATTGCCCATTTTATACCAGTGTTCATCCAATATTCGCAAGCCAATGAAACTGACAGGCCAACATTGTCCATTTATGCCAGTGTTCTTCTAATATTCGCAAGCCAATGGAACTGTCAGGCCAACATTGTCCATGTTTTGCCAGTGCTCATCCAATATTCGCAAGCGAATGGAACTGACAGGCCGAGATTGCCCATTTTATGCCAATGTGCTTCCAATATTGGTTGGTGATTGGAGAAGCTGGGCCATCACTAAATATTCTATATAATGGCATAGACAATATTGGGAGCAGATTGGCTAAAGTGGACCATTATTGGACCTTTTTTGCCAATGCTCTTCCAATATTGGCCCAACACCTCGTGCTGCCTGGGTTCTTGGGGATATTTGGGACAACGTAGACGGCATTAGGAACATTCAACCTTTCATCTAGCTTTAAGAAGTTGTAAGAATTCCAGTTCGCCATTTTAGTTCACACCGATATTTCTACGTTGATCTGAAAAAAAAAGTTTTTTTTTTTTTTTTTTAATTTACGGTATTCGCAGCACAAACATATGTAGTTATTAATGTACCATAATTCCTCCATAATATTTACAATTTATAAATCCAACCGCTGGCGTCCCTCTTCAGCTCACCAGTGTCAAACACACTACTAAATTAGCAGTTAAATAAATACCCCCGTTATACGTAAGAACATGACAGAACTTGATGCTTGAATCAATCAAGATTTTAAACTAAATCACGCACATAAAATAGCTGTCGTGTAAAGACAATTACGGCAATTACACTCGCTGGCGCGCGGTGACATAACTGACCACTACACTCGCACCAACAAGCCGAACTTGGCAAAACAAGGACAACTCAACGCTCTGTGGTATCGGCTTTGGACATACGGGAGTACTTTTTACTACAGCACACATCTACCGCCAAGAAGACAGCCATATTTTAACAAAAAAATGGAATAAAAATGATCTGAACACAAGATAACAGTCAGGACGTATCTCACGGTCTATTAGAATAAAATAATTACAAGGAGCGCTGTACGGACTTTCGGGCCGATCGCTGTGGATTACGCGTTTAACTCGTCGGAGATTCCTGGCACCGAGTTCGACACGGTACAAACTCATCGGATCGTGACATAACTTACATTGCGTAGCCTGAATACCTATACCCAATGGACGGAGGACCTCTCCTTGTCACTCACCTGGAAGAGAAGGCGGTCCGTCGTGTCTCGGTCCGTCGAAGCTAGTGGTCACATGTATGCCCACAACAAAGGAAGATCACCGGAGCGTAGGCGCTGCCGAAAGAATATCCGTGGTCTGGCAATCCGCATGTTGAAGATCGCACTTGGCATTAAGACGAAATGCACTGCTGGTGATCGGAACTTCTAGAACCACCGTTCTTGCCGTCGATGGCGGATGATGCCGAGCCGCTTCGCCCGATAAAAACAGTCTGCTAAGCAATCAAATGCACTCAGACAACGTAGAAACGGACACCACGGTGTCCTGATATCCGCATGCTTATCTTGCCATTCTTGTTCCTTGGAGAAAAGAGCCATTTCTGCCCAAAAACAAAATGCATAAATTGCCAAGCGCATCTACCCACTTGCAGTTCGCGGATGCGCGTGTTGGAAATGAGGAGATCGTCCCCCACCGTCTTCCAGTCTCTACCTTATCGTATGGCCTTGGTTGCACGCGATCCACTTTCTGTGTGCGTGTGTTTCGGGGGCTGGACTCTATCACCTCTAAGCTAATTTTAATCACGTGATCACACTCTCTCCGTAAACACGCCTCAGAGAGCGGTGCAGGTGATGATGGTCCGGCCGGCGCGTAGCCCCCCCGGCACTGTCAGCTTAGGAATGCGCAGTGTCCTCCTCCCTCAAGGACGCCGAGTCCTCTTCGCTTACAAAGCAGAGATTTGTAGAGATTAGTGACGGCGTGGGGAAAAAGGGGGTGGGGGGAACTGTTCTCGCAATACCCTCTCTCGCCCTTTCCGACGCCGTCGTCGCCAACCCTCCCCCTCTAGAATTCTTTCGTTTGTCTCTGCTGGTATTGCTATCCGGGTTTCCAAAAACCAATGTAGTAGAGATTGCTTAGACATGATAACTCTACAGCAAGAGGACTAAAAGGACTGACAGACATGAAGCTCCGAAATCAGCTCGGAGCCTAATGTCAAAATTAAAAAGAGACAATGATAAATCAACTGCGGAAAAAAGGGGCTAGACCAAATCAAGACCAACATTGTCGCTGCTATCAGTGCCTTGGCGCCATGTTGGAGGCATTAGGGATCTTATTGTGGCACCAGTAGTGCCGTGAAGTCATAGAGCCGTCATTGTATAACCACCATTTCAAAATAGTGTCTTGTTCGAGGCAATCGCAAAGAAGTTCTTCACCTGACACGAGGTGCAGTCCACAAGCGCGTAGTTAGGATACGAAGCTTTTCGGTCGAGATCATAGAGTCAGCATAATAATCTATTATGTTGACTCTATAACGCAAACATCGTTTTTTGTTTTTTGTTTTTTCCAGTTGATGGTTTCACTGGCAGTCGAAGCAGCCCTCTCGAGACTTCAATCGAGTCCAATAGACGACAATAGCAAAACTTTCGCCATTAAGTTATGTACCTTGTTATTGTCTTGTTTACTATGCTGAAAAGCACCTGAATCGCGCTTTGACAAAATAACATAAAATTGACAAGCGCTTGAGCAATTTCAAATTGTTGAGGTAAAACAAACACGCCTAAACCAGCCTATTCCAACATCCTTCCACTATTGAGCCAATGTTATTGTCAGACTAACACACACTGACCATTATATGCCACTGTGTTCTTGAAATGACGATGAGCCAATGGTACTAACAGGACAAGAGTAACCATTATAAGCTCGTGTTTATCTAACATTGGCAAGCCAATGCTACAGAGAAGCCAACAGTGTCCATTTTATGCCAGTCCCCATCAAATATTGGAATGCCAACTTCACGAACAGGCCAACGTTGACCATTTTATTCCAGTGTTCATCCAATGTTAGCAAGCCAAGTGTACTCAAAGGCCAATATTGTCCGGTTTACGCCAGTATTCATCCAATATTCGCAAGCCAATGGAACTGACAGGCCAAGATTGCCCATTTTATACCAGTGTTCATCCAATATTCGCAAGCCAATGGAACTTACAGGCCAACGTTGTCCGGTTTAAACCAGCATTCATCCAATAATTCGCAAGCCAATGAAACTGACAGGCCATGATTGCCCATTTTATACCAGTGTTCATCCAATATTCGCAAGCCAATAAAACTGACAGACCAACATTGTCCATTTTATGCCAGTGTTCTTCTAATATTCGCAAGCCAATGGAACTGTCAGGCCAACATTGTCCATGTTTTGCCAGTGCTCATCCAATATTCGCAAGCGAATGGAACTGACAGGCCAAGATTGCCCATTTTATGCCAATGTGCTTCCAATATTGGTTGGTCATTGGAGAAGCTGGGCCATCACTAAATATTCTAAATAATGGCATAGACAATATTGGGAGCAGATTGGCTAAAGTGGACCATCATTGGACCTTTTTTTGCCAATGCTCTTCCAATATTGGCCCAACACCTCGTGCTGCCTGGGTTCTTGGGGATATTTTGGACAACGTAGACGGCGTTAGGAACATTCAAATCGATACATAACACGCCCTTTGTTTTAGAAAAACAAAACAAAAGAAAACAAACACCGCAAGATGTGCGAGTTCAGTCTCCTTGCCGGTTTATCAATGATTCGTCCTGAACGTGTCACACCTGGACGAGCCTGACCATTTCTTAGATTCCTGGTTCGTCAGGAAAGTACTCCTCTGCTGAGCAGCCGTCATCTTCAGCCCTTGGACTACGGGTTCTGAGGATGGTCTGAGGTGATAGTGCTTCCTGACGTACACACCGTCGCTAGGAGTTTGCACTGTAGCACCTCGGTTCGAAACCAACTTGTATTATGAGTTCCTTTTGCCAGGTATTCTTCTTCATATTTTATACTTTATTGCACTTGGAAGAACAAAAGAATTGGAATACGACAGGCGTGCTAGTTCGGTGGAAAGGCGGAGGCCCATGCATCTGGTATGCACACCGAACTTCCCTAAACCAAACAGGCTGGTCATGGTTGAAAAAACCCCGAGACTGCGGGTAAACGACACAACACTAAAAAGTGTTGCAATGCACACCAGCTCGTTTGCGCCCTTACATTTTGTTCAGGCTGGTACTTTGCGAGAGCCGAGAGAGCCTGGGTGTGGCAGTCTCCATACTTGTGCTGTTCCTGATGTCTCTGACAAGCTTCTTGTGTGCTTGAGTAGGAAAAATTGGTTCCAAGCTGTAGAAGAGTAGTAATCTGGGCGAGATGGTAAACGTTGAACATAGTTAGAAATCGCACACAAAGAGACGAGGACAAACGTGGAAGGAACAAAAAACACCGCACCTGTCTGTGTTCTGTGTTCCTTCCACGTTTGTCCTCGTCTCTTTGTGCGCGATTTTAACCTTGGTTCCAAGCTTTGAGGTAGGGCAGGGATGAATGTTCTTAGCTCCCTGCCCATCAGTAGCTCTGCTGGAGAAACAGATTCGATGCGAGGGGTGGAGCGGTAGTTGAGCTAGATCCTTACCATCGCTGCGCGACTTAGCGAGCATGAATTTAACATATCTGGGATGAAGTGGAGATGATGGCTCATGAATAATGTCCCATTCTTCCACGAGTGCTCTGAATACGGCCGAGTCAAACGGAGGTTGTTGGTCAGAGATTAGGACGTTAGGGATTCCAAACCGTTCAAAGACCTCCTTAGACCCAAAATGAGTGCCTTCCGTTACTACAGAAACACCTCTACTTTACATTTCCAGCTGCCCAGAAAAGAGGTTAACGTGCCCGGCTCCGGCTCTCCCGCCAGGCAACGAACAAAGCACGTTTGCCCATTTTCTTTCAACGCGCATTGTAATCATGATGCTAAAATCCTGAGACTGGGAAGATAACTTGAAAGAAAAAGTGTAAGAAGACACATAAAAAGGAAGACGTGTATCGGTGTGAGTTGGCGGTGACCTTGGAAGGTGGCTATAAAAGCTGTGAACGGAATAAAACTTGTCAGCTGAGTTTAAGACGTTTGTCCTGTCCCCTTTTTTCTGTATCTCCTTGCACTTTTTTTTTCAAGTTTCCTTCCCAGTCTCAGGATTTTAACCTCATGGTCAACATACACCAGCTCGCCTGCACCTTGAGAATGTTTGGGTAGTCTAAGTTGATTTTTTTAGTGAGTTACCTACTAAAGATATAATGAAATAAGTAGTTGCTACGCGAATAGCTTATTGCGTTTACATTTACTTTAAAACATTTATCGTCTGCCAACACTGGTGTCAAGATACCCTTGATTTCGTCAGCTGACAAAGAGGACGTGCTTTCCAGAGCTCCTGCGAAGCTAAGTTATTTTTGGTGTATTTAGTTTAGTTGCGGGTGTGTTTGTGGGGTAGAAGAAAGCAGTTTTTAAAGTAGCGATATCATAGGCTTGCCTGTTGGATCTTCTTCGCTGATGGTGTTGCGCGCTAAAGGCAAGAGGCACACCCCATTGGGGTTAGTCCTCCAGGTTTACAGCCCTACTGTAAAGCATTTTTGGTCTTATACTAGTGGTTTTATAGGTAGAAGAAAGCAGTTTTTAAAGTAGCGATAGGATAGTTGGGTTAAAGCAGGCTTTTCAGGTAGGGTCACGAGACCGAACCACCTGCACGATTGAAACTTTTGGCGGGGTAGTTGGTTTTGTGGGCAGAGGCGTACCCAGGCTTTCTTGGTTCGAGTTTTGGTGGGATATTTGTCGTGGGGTCGCGCTGTGTGTCGATAGCCAATGGTGAATACGCGACAGAAGAAGGATACGCAGCCTAAAGTAAAAGAAGGACCTGATGTAGAATGTGAAGAGTGTGGCCGTTGGTGCTGCATGATGGAGACGAAGTTCAAAACTGTATACCAGAAGCCGAGGAGAGCAGCTTTACCTGCCTGAGTTGCGAGAAGGTAGAACTTGGTTTTAGGAGAATAGGAAGAGAATGGGCTGATACGGTTCAGGAGTTGAAGCGGGAGATAGGGGCGCAGGTGGGAGATTTGATTAAGAGGGCCGAAGCGGATGTGGAGGAGATGACCAGGGAATGGGAAAGTAAGGTAGAGAGCTTGGCGGGAGAGCTGAGGCGAGAACGGGAACAGCGAGCCGAACTTGAGCGACAGGTGGAGGAGCTTAGACAGGGGGAAGAGTGGAAGGCGGAGTTGGAGGAGCATAGGAAGAAGTGGGAGGAGATGGTGCAGCAACTGACAGGAGTAGTTAATAAGAAAAAGGGGGAGGTGGCAGAGAAGACGGTGGTGGGGGCGGCAGACAAAGGGGGCCAGTTAAATAGTGACGAGGCGGTTTACTGTGTAGGAAAGGAGCCTGCACAGCTGTATAGTGCTGCAGTACATCAGGGTTCGAGGAAGGCAGCAGAAGTTGAGGCAGAGAAAGCACAAATAGCTGGAGGGGATGAAGACAGGCAGTCGGGGGTTAAGAGGGTGCTGGTGGTAGGAGACTTAAACATAACAAGGGTTAGGGAGGGGCTGCTGGACAGGGTGAAAGGAGATGGGAGGGTAAACGTAGTGGCTCAGTCAGGAAAGTGCATGGTAGACGCTATGGCCAAAGCGAAGGAGGAGGTGTGGGAAAACAGGGAGGGAGAAAACCTAGTTGTAGTACACGCAGGACTAAATGATGTGTTAAAGGAACGGAGCCAGAACCTCGCCAGGCAGATAGAGTTGGGGTTACATAGGCTGAGGGAGGTCTCCGAGACTGTGCATGTGCAAATATGCACCGTCCCAGAGGTCTGGGGACAGTCTTTGCAGATAGAGAAGCGGGTGGTGAAAGCTAACGGGGTGATAAGGGGGTTTGAGCCGGCGATTTGAGTACGGAGTAATGGAAGTAAACAGGGTGGTGTACGAGGCTCGCTCCGACCCTTTTACATGGGTCATCCACTACAGTGGAACCACTGGGAGCACGGTAGGCGATAGGATTGGACGTCACAGTCCAGCGCCCGTAGGGCGTGTTAGTCCAGCGCCCTCAGGGTCCCGGAGCCCTGAGGGCGCTGGTGTAAATGAGGGCCGGAATGTAGATACAGAGGGGAAGGTTTGAGAGGGTGAGAGGAAGCCTCGCAGGACTTGGAAAAAGAAACAGATTAACATAGGGTTCATAAACATGCAGGGTGGCAGGAACAGAATAAAGTGGGAGGAGATTGAGGAGCAATTAGAGAGCGAAAACTTTGCAGCCTATGGATTAGCAGAAACGCATCTGAGGGATATTGAAGAACCACCATACATACCGGGATATCATTGGATGGGATGCAACCGGGCCAACGGGGAACCCAAGGGAGGGAATTTAGGGGTGTTAGTTAAGGGTCAGGAACGGGAAAGGGAACGAGAGGCTTGCAGGGAACACATGTGGGTCAAAGCAATATTGGGGGTTTAGACACAATCCTGGGTTTTGCGTATCTAAAAACAGGCAGTGCTGCAGGGGAGGAAAATGCAGAACACTTGACATGTTTATCTGGAGACGTTAGGGAAATGGGCACTAACAACGAAATAATTATCTTGGGGGACATGAATGCACATTTGGAAGACTTTGATGGACATACAGATACAACAGGAAGGATGTTAGAGGAGTTCTGCGAATTGACTACTGTTTAATGTCGCGTAAGATATACAACATATTAGAAGGTATAGAAATAGATGAGGAAGGCACAAAAAGTCTGGAAAGCGACCACAAGAAAATCAAGATCAGATTTGGCACAGTAAAACCAGAAATGAAAAATCAAAAACAAGAAGGTAGAAATAACTTAAATGATAAACAACTACAGGAGGTATCTAAGCGAATCGAGAGCATAGTATCCAAGCAACCGGAAAGAGAATGGGCATATAAAGACTTAATTAGTGTTTTCAAAAGAGAGTTACAGAAATATCGACTCAAACAAGAAAGAAGAAAATTAAAACACAAACTCCAAAGCTGGTGGAATTAGGAGGTTAAGGCAGCAATATCGAGACGCCAAGCGGCATCTAAAGAACACAGATGAACAAAGAAAAAGGGGGCCACACTAGCCGAAGTAGCATCAAAATGGGAGGAATTTCAGGTAGGAAAGCGGGAGGCATCAGCATTAATACAGGCCAAAGTTGGGAGGGCAGGGGTCCAGTGGATGATAGAGATAAACCAGAAAGATAGGAATGTGGCAAAAAGGTTCTGGGAACACATCAGTGCGCAGGGAAAAAAGGCTGAGGGGTATCAGTAGAAACTAACCACACAGGAAGGGAAAAAGATAGAGGGAGAAGAGGCAAGAGAATACATTAGGCATACAATCAAAGCAGCATTTCGGAGTTAGAATCAGATCAGGCCGTAGGGAATGGTAGCGTCTACACAACGCAAGAGGATCATAGTGAAGAAGAGGAAATGACCGCTGGGGAGTGGAAAAAAGCAGAAGGAATGGTTCCGGCTGGAACTGCGACAGGTCCAGACGGCATACCAATAAGATTGATAAAAGTTCTAGGCAAAACAAGCAAATTGAAACTAAGGCAGGTGATTGACCAGATACTTATGGGAGGGGAGGTACCTAGTGACTGGAAACTAGCAGGATGAGATTATTATATAAGAGCAAGGGAGACAAAGACAGTACCAAATCATACCGACCAATCACAGTAACTTCAGTAATATACAGACTATCTATGCAAATTGTAAAAAGAAGAATGGGCAGAGAGAAAGCAGATTCTAGGGGAGCTTCAAAACGGTTTCAGGAAAGATAGACGCCTAGATGATAATTTATTCGTAATCACTCAGTGCATAGAGATAGCAATGACAAGTCAAAGCCCATTATGTGTAGCATTTTTAGACATCAAAGGGGCATATGACAATGGGAATCAGGAAAAACTCTGGAACCAACTGAAGGAATATGGACTAGAGGGAGCCATGGTTAAGTTTCTAGAACGGGTTTATACGGAGAATAGGGTGGTTATAACATGGGAGGCCGAAACTACAAGACCAGCAGCAATAAAAAGAGGTCTTAGACAGGGTTGCCCTTTGTCTCCCCTGCTCTTTATGATATACCTCAGTGAGATGGAAAAAAAGGTTAGAACAGTGCAGCCTAGGTTTTGACCTGACTTACATGGAGGAAGGACATAAAGTAAATCAAGTATTGACAGGGTTAATGTATGCAGACGACATTGTACTCGTATCAGAAATTCGTGAGACAATACAGGAACTGATTAAGATTTGCAGCAGGGAAGGGGACAATTTAGGACTAAAATTTAGTAGGGACAAGTCTGGTATAATACATTTCAACGACGAGAAGGGGGAACCCCTGGAGATACAGGACAGATTGATAGAACGCGTAGAAAAGTACAAATATCTAGGAGTATGGTTAAGTGAAGGAAGACGGTATCTAAAAGACCATGAAGATATTGCAATAAAGAAGGGGAAACGAGATTCGGCTACCATGACACACAGGGCACTATAGAACTACAGGGTGGAACAAGGAGACGGCAGGCTCTTTAAATCGACCGGAAAATTCGGTTTCTTAACCTATCGCGCTACGACTTTGTGCAGCGTTGTCCACAGATGGTGCATTTTTTTTGTAAAATTTGCAAAGAACGAACTTACCTGAGGAAAAAGTAAAGAAAGAAAAAGGCTTAGCTCCTATGGAAACGCAGCGACGCCACCGGTCTTCAAACAACACGGCGCCGTTTCGCACGGGAGACAAGAGATGGCGCAAGCGGTCGCGACGCCAACTGCCGCCAACGAACGAGCAGACGACTCCAAGAGCCGGCGTATTTAGCAGACAAGGAACTGCAGTTGCTTGTTGTTACCGCGCCTATTTTTGTTTCTGCGACTGTCGCCGCCTGCGGAACGCGCGCCGCTTTTGAGTCGAAAAGATTGTCTGCTAAAGACGCTGGCGCGCCGTATGCTCGTTCGTTGGCGGCGTTCGTTGCGCCACCTCTTGTGTCCCGTGGGAAACGGCGCTGTGCTCTTTGAAGACCGGTGGCGTCGCTGCGTTTCCATAGGAGCTAAGCCTTTTTCTTTCTTTACTTTTTCCTCAGGTAAGTTCGCTCTTTGAAAATTTTACAAAAAAAATGCACCATCTGTGGGCAACGCTGCACAAACTCGTAGCGCGATAGGTTAAGAAACCGAATTTTCCGGTCGATTTAAAGAGCCTGCCGTCTCCTTGTTCCACCCTGTATAATAGATATGAAGTCGTTAGGGGTGTATGGAATGGAGTCCTGGTGCCATGGCTGTCATTTGGGAATGTGGTATTGTTTATGAGGTCAGAGCTCCAGGCAGGTTTAGAGATACAGCAAAGAAGTGTAGGTAGGTTGGCATTGGGGGCACATGGGAATATACCAAGTGAAGGAGTACAGGGGGATATGGGTTGGGCATCATTCGAGAGTAGAGAAGCGATCAGTAAAGTAAAATTTGAACAAAGACTAGATGAAATTGAGGATATACGGTGAGCAGCGAAAGTGTACAAGTATCTATATATGAAAAGTCTAAACACTAAGTGGACAAACTGAAGCCGCAAGCTGAGATTTAAATACATTCAACGAGATGGAGCCGACCAGAGCATATCAGTAGAAAAGGGAGTAAACGGAACAGAGAGGAAATTGTGGGAAGGGAGAATGCAGGGGAATTCTGCTTTAACAATATACAGGGCACAAAAACAAGAAATAAAGGAGGAACAGCTGTATGATAATTCAGTGGAGAGCTCTTTGCTGTTTGAAGCTAGAGCGGGGGTGCTAAGAACGAAAACGTACAGGGCTAAATTCCAGGAAGTAGACACTCTGTGCGACGTATGGAACCGCGAAAGGGAAACTATATAACATGTAATTTTAAGGTGCACGGGGCTTCGTCCCACCCTCTTGGGGGTATGACTACGGATTTGGAGGGGGCACTGGGTTTTCCGGACATAGATGGACGAATGGATAGGAAAAAATTCCGGTAACTAAGAGGAGATTGGAAGATTGGTGTAAGAGATCTAGGGAAGGATAAAGAAAAAAATACAGATAAAAATACGCAATAAATTCACTTGAAAAGAGAGGGGGGTCTGTTATAACAAAATTCATACAAATTTAAAAAAAAAGAAGGGATGACTAAATGTTAGGCTAGGTGGCGCAAGCTGCCGCCCGTTACAAATTGTATAGCCATTACCATCCATCCATCCGTGAAGTCGCATCCAATCCAATACAATCCAGCTTTGCACACGTGCGCGCTCCTGCCCTCCTGCTTCGCTTCTTTTGTCACGTTGCGGACACGTTGGTTTTTGGTGTATAGTGGATTAGGTGTTTCACTGTTTTTTCAATCATGAGTCACGTCCTAATAGGTGGCTCAACACGGGCAGGACTCGCCTTTTTGACGTCATAAGTGACAGAGACATTGTCGACAGAAAAATCGGGGCACTTATAATTCAGAACAGCAAGGACCCAAGTTTGTTTTCAACCGACGTGCTGGTACGTTGGAAGGGCGACAAGCACCCTGCAAGGATCGAGGTATCGGTAAGCTTGCTTTGATCCTCTCGGTTTTGGAAGAACCCGGCGTTATTTTCGATGTGTGATTTGCCCGCCTTCGATTTCGCAACTGTCCTTTTTGAACAGGGAGCGCCGCACAGATGGAGAAGCGGTGTCAACAGATAGCGAAGAACAAGGAGGTGAAAGAAGCGTCTTCTAATGGGGCGTCGGGACACGGCGACCAGGTACGTGTGCCCGTCATGATAGGTGTCAGATATTTATGTGGCGGCAGCGAGCTTCAGGCGAGGAATGCTATTTTAAGACTATTTGAAGGGTGTGTGTTGTTTCTAATGCAAACGGGCGTACCTAATAATGTTTCTGCGCTGGAAAAGAAGGGAACTTTAACGAAGCTGCAAATTATTTCTGCACAAGACATTTTGAATTCTTATTTAGTATAGACGCTTTTAGCACGCGCCAGATTAATGGGGTACGGAAACGAAATTCCAGCGCGCATTTTCTAGCTTAAATCTGTTGCATGTTGCACCCAACCTCAAAACACCAGTCTTTCGTTGGAAGGCCCAAGAAAACAAAATTTAAAGCTAATTAAACGATCTTTCAATGTGCGCCTAGTGGATGCCTGTAAAGCTTAGTTAAGAGGTAATCTAGCAACGTTGGGAATCCTGCTACGTATTCATGATGTAGCAGGAACCGATACGTAGCAGCACTAAACATCGGAGCAGCGCCGCTCTTTGGAATTATGCTCTACTGTTTTAAATTACCTCGGCCTGAACGTGATTGCGATGCCTTAGCCCGTGCCAACGTTGGCCCGTGCGCTTTGTCCCTTTGCGAAGGAAGCCAACGAGATGCCATGATGGACTCGTTGAGGAATGTCGCGGAGTTGTTCCTGTGACTTCGCTGTACAGTTCGAAGCCGTTCTGCGCTTTTTGACGTCAATACTCCGCCGTGCTTCTGCATGGCTGAGAACTGTGGTAACGACTTGGTCGAAAGCGATATGCCGATCAACAAGTTTCCGAACAACAAGAATCTTCATGCCCTGTGGATTCGGCTGCACGTCCATCGTTTCCGACGTGGGTTCTGACGCCTGCTGCTCACCTTCCGAAATTAATACAGAGCGGGCGGTTTCGGTGTTTTCATCCTCACTTGTGTCGTTCAAGTTTATGTTCCCAAGGAAATTGTCCTGAAGCGACATTGGAGTGGGCCACACGAACACGACGCTCACGACTGACCTCGTACGTGAAACGCTCGTCGCCCCACGAGTACTTCGGACGGCTCGATTGTAACACGTTGACGCTGTTGACGCCACCACAACGCTGACAACGCCACCAACGGCAAAGCTCATACCCACGCCAGCCTTGTTACGTCACAAATGTGAGGGAATCTTTTTTTGTTTCTTTGTTTGCGCTTGATATCCCATGACGCATCGCGCTCTCCGTTCGCTTCTCTTCGTGCGCTTGCTCGAGTGCATTGTTTGGAGCGAAAAATATGGCCAGTAGTTCAAAATACAAACGTGCGATTATCATTTACGGTTATTATACGTCATGCTTTACTCATTTCCGAACAAAATTTGAGTATTTCAGTTTTTGTTTTCGTACCTCTTTAAAGCCGCCATAACTGACCTCTTCTCTCACTGAGATGTTGAACCTCTCTAACGGACGAAGGTTCGACCCATGCGAAGTCTCCGCTAGTAACATGAACACGGCAGTCTCTAGATCAGGACACCGACGCCGCCCTCTCTGTATTAATTTCGGACAGCGCGTTACAACCGAGCCGTTCGAAGCACCCGTGGGGTGACGAACGTTTCACGTGTGAGATCAGTCGTGCGCGTCGTGTTTGTGTGGCCCATTCCAATGGCGCTTCAGGACGATTTCCTTGGGAGCATAGACTTGAACGACACTAGTGAGGATGAGGACACCGACACCGCCCTCTCTGGATTAATTTCGGAAAGCGAGCAGCAGGCGTCAGAACCCACGTCGGAAGCGATGGACGTGCAGCTGGATCCACAGGGCATGAAGTTTTTCGTCGTTCGGAAACTTGTTGATCGGCATATCGCTGTCGTCCGAGTCGTTGCCACAGTTCTCAGCCATGCAGAAGCGCGGCAGCATCTCGACGTCAAAAAGCGCAGAACGGCTTCAAAATATACAGCCTGTCATGTGGCCACAGTGATGGAGTGTAGCGAGTGAAATACATTTAAACCTGAAGGTCAGTAATAGCACCACCCATGCACATCTGCACAAAAGTGCTTATACTGTTGCTCCAGTTTAATGTGAATAAAAACTGTATGCCGTAACTGAAACTGGGATGCCCTATCAAAGTGACATTGCAGCAATCAAGGTAAATGTTATGTTGTATTACGCGCGTTTCAGCTCGTTTGACGCGCCCCGTTTTTCTTTTGATTCACTCCTCCGCCTACCCTTTCCCTTTTCTGATAACATGCTATAAGTTACGCATGCCTGCCCGGCCGCGTCTCTCTTCTGGCTCGCTCCGTCATGGAATGAAGTCATTCCTCCTCGCCACTCGTCGAGCTGCTCTCGTCAATCCTGTTCGTCCACACGCCCGAACACTACAGTAAAATTTATTTATAAATTCAAATTAACCGAAGAGCGTGTTGGTAAAATTCACAGACCACAGAAAGAATAAAACATACTCGGGACTATAAACGACAATTATTTATTTCAACTCGCAACAACATGAATCTTATGTTGTTGTGAGTTGAAAGAAATGTTTGTCGTCCATCGTCCCGAGTTTGCTTTATTCTTTCTGTGGTCTGTCAGTTTATAAACTTACTTAAATGTCAATTTAGACCCCCTGCCCTTAGGTCATGGGACTCAATGTTGGTGACTACATTTTTAGACAAATCCTGTGGAAACTTGAAAATATTTTTGCAGTTTGGTTTGCAATCAATGTTCTATGAACTTGTTCTTTTGTATTTCATTCTAATGAATGAAGAACCTTATGTTGAAGTTTTGAGAATCAGTATGATGCAAACGGTAAATATTTCCATGTTCAGTACTTTAGTCGGAAAAGTTTCAATCTGTATAAAAGCAAAGGCTTCTGAAAACTCGGATCACCTGAGAGAAAGTAAACAGACACTCAAGGGCACCTCCTGAATGTCCTCTTGAATAAAAGAAGAAAAGCTGAATTTGACATGTGAGGTTGAAAAGTAGTGGAAGACTGCACATCACTAAACTATACTTGAGGTTCCCGACGCAAACTGTGGCACTCTTGTGCATATGCTGGGAGCAAATATTCTGACCTCATAATTTGTGGTTGTCCCAATTCAAGATGTGTCGTTGCAAAGACAGTCAGGCTAGCAGGATAGCAGGGCGTACGAATTTTGCGAACAGTTTCGCAATACAACAGTTATTTTTCAGTTGGAAACTTGCAAGCACTGCGAAGTACTGGAGGTAGAGAACAACTCCTTGAAGAGTGGCATGCATGAGCTTCAGGAGGAGAACAACAAACTGAAGACTACCATTGACTATATAACCTCACAAAGAGATGGGATTGAAGGTGAGTAATAACCTAGTTATACAGGCTGTTCTTAACTGTTGTAAGGCTAGTGGCAGATCGCAATCACTAACTTGCGGTTGACTCAGCTGAGCTGAGATAATGCTCACGGTTTAAGATATACCCTTTAGGTGAGGACACAGCCTAGCTAAATGCATGACACCGAGCCATTCAAAAACGTACGGTTGACGTGCACCCGGAAGGCTGCATCATTCCGTGGCCACCGGGCCTCGGTTGACAGTCATCAGTTGGTTTAATGGCGAAACTGTACGATCAAGGTAGTACATTAGACGCAGGTGGGAGACAATTCAAAGGGGCACTATGGAGGATTCTGGGATCGTCTATTTTTGACCGTAACTCAACCTGGCAATATACATGCTCGAAGTATCCCGAAATTCAAAAAATTATAATCATGTGCGGCCTATTTCAGTACTAAAAGTGTGATCAAAGATTGTGACATCTCAGGCCTATAGATGGCGCCACGTAACCCAGCTGGATGTGGGCGAACGACGAGTGGCCCGCGCGAGCGATGGCATCAAGTGCGTACCAGCAGGGCTGGTCGGCTACTTTCCGCTCAGGAAGCCATCATTTGCGATTGGCTGACGAGCTTGTTGGTTGTTCAACCACAGTCTGCTGGGTCTGGTGGATCCATCTGTCAGTCCAGTGGCGTGACTAGGGTCAGCGGCGACACCCCCCTCCCCTCCCTCTGCTCGTCGCCCAGCCGCTAAGACCTATATACCCGCAGCGACCCCCCCCCCCTAGTGTCACGCCGCGACACCCCCTAGAGCGCTGCACCCGGGGTGGTCTCCCCCCCCCCCCCCCCCGCACCCCCCTTGTGATGCCACTGTGTCAGTCTGACTGTCTATTCACACAATTAATTTTTTCGATGTGCAGTGGCTTTGGACATCAAAGTTACTCGAAATTGGCTCGTTCACATGTACAGCTTCACGCACAACAACAATGAAATAACGACTTGCCTGTATCTCGCAACACTTTATTGTCTGTGCTAGTGAGATAGTGTTTTGCGGCCAATAATATGAAATATGTGCAGTGAGAAGACACAATCCACTTAATTAAAACTTGTTCACACTAGCTAAACAAAAGTCCATCACATGACAACGTCGCGGCTCGCCAGTTCACCCCTTCACTTGGTGTAGGCCTAGTTGCCTAGGACAAGCAGAGGAAAGAATGCGAGCATTAAAGCAGATGAATAATCTAGAGGTATTGCGGCAATTTCTTGACTGCTAAAGCACCATTCTATAATCAGCGTGTTTACGTGCAGCACTCGCTCGCAATACCACGACTTCATCAAATCCCGGCACACACATGCTTGTGCCACGTTCCTACTTCCTTCGGCTTTGGCTGAAATACAGGATCAGCCATAAATCAGGCTCGCGCCTACCTCCGTCAACAGTTTGCCCCACCCTGGAGGTCACATGACAGCGGTTTAGAGCGGCCATTGGCGGCGTCCTGGGAGTGATTGACTGTACTCTGCAGACAGAGGTTCAGCAAAAGTTTGCCCCAGAAGCAAGGTGCACGGATCTTTCTTTGCAGGGACGTATCTTTTTGGACTCATTCACCTGACGCATCTATTTCGCGAAACTGCGTTTTGTGACACTAGATGCGCTAGAAAAATGCATCCCGTGAATGAAACATGAGATGTCACAATCTTTGATTACATTTTTGATAGTGAAATAGGTCGCACATGATTATAATCTTTGCATATTGAGAGGCTTTGAGCACTTAGATTGAGTCGCAACCATAGCCCGATCATCTCAGAAACCTCTGTAGTGTAAGAAGACTTCCTCAATGCTGCCAAAGTACTTTCTCGGTTTTCGGAGCACACGATGCAGGGGTCAAACTCTCGGTGGTCCCCGTAGTGTCGCTATTGTCCTCCAGCTCAAACCAGGTCACCGACATGTTGCCCAAATTGTAAACATTCACTAGTGTGAATATCGCGTCGTCGTCTGCTATGGAAGCACATTAAGGAGCATGAATCTAGACGTTGACAGCCTGTGTCTGGCATTATTTATGGCAAATGCTTGCTTTTTTGCAAAAGGTTGTATTGTTTCACGAGAAAATATATCTACTGTGGTTTGCAGAATCTCGGGTCCTACAAATTCGTTTTTGCACAACTCGTGGCTTCCTTGGAAATATGAATGTGCATTACGACAAGGCGTCGATTGAACAATATAACAGAAATTATTGCCACCATTTAATCAATTAGTTGGTTGAGTTGATTGATTTCCAGGCAAAATAACCGGCATCTTTTTTCTCCAAAGGTTTAGAATTTTAAATAAAGAAACTTGCTTTAGGACATCGTTAATATTGCCTTTAGTTTACCCGGCTTGGTGGCCACTAAGAACAAGACTGCTATGCAATGAGGTGGTTAATTATCAGGTATCTTTTAATTAGACTTCTTAACTAATACAATAAGCATATGGTTCCAATTTAAAGCTTGCTGGGCATCATCAGAAACCACCAAGTCATTCAGTTTTAGAAAGATTTGGAGCTCCCGTAAGAAGCGTGGTGGAGTTTAAAAGTTATCACCGGTGACACAGGTGCCAGGCTGGCGAAGCGAAAAGGCGGATGATAAAAAAACGTAATAACTGTCGCATTTAGGTACACTCTCGGGACCCATAAAAACTATGTACATGCTCCCAATCCTTTGAAGGTTGACTGATTTAGTGGCTTTTGTTGATGCCCCGCAAGTGTCGCATTAAAATTATATGGTTTTTACTAATTTCAAACATAAAGCATACCTTGTAATTAGCCGCCTAATTGCACAAGCAATGTTATTCCTAGTGGCCTCAAGTCTGGTAAGCTAATGGCAAAATTAAAAGTCCTAATACAAGTTCCCTTTTTTAAATGTTTTGAACCAGAAAAAAAGAAAGAATAAAACTTTGCTTTTGCTTTTGACTATTTTTGCTATTTCATAAATATCATAGTTCACTTTTATTTAAAACTTGACGTTGTGATGCCGACAGAAATAGAAAAGAGAAAAAAGTTTCAAAAGTGAAATATTTAACATTGTTATTAAATGTATTTATTGTTGAGATGACAACACAATAAATGCTAAAGTGGTTATCCGTGAAAGCTTAGTCTTAAAATGAATAGAGACTCAACAATTAATAGGCCAGGCATTTTGTACTTTCTTTTTGTCCACCTGACTTTTTGCAACTCAGAATTTAACTGATTAATTGGATGAACAGTCTGATTGCTATTAAACCAGTATTCAACTAATATGAATGTCAAACAATGAACTGCCCAGTTCTAATATGCATTGAGTGGGTTTAATGCTGCAGGTTACCTGAAAGTTCAGTGATAATTGCTCGCCCAAATGAGTAAAACAGTCGTCGCTCTTACGGCGGACATTTCTTTTTACTGTGTCGTGGTATGAACTGTTGTCAGTGTCGCAACAATTCTACTTTTTTTTAAGCAGAATATTTAGCCGCAGCCCTCCCAATGAACATGAAAGCGTCAGAACCCACACTCAAGAGCACACTGCAGCCCTACTCGCATACTCTTTTTTGATCCAGTTGCAACTGATTTTTCTGAGCAGCATATTCACTCAGTTTGGTTCTTATGCATTGTTGACTTGAATTATTCAGGGGTAAGATGTTTTCAGCAGACCACTGCGTAAGCCGATGGCTTCTTTGCAGGTATCAACCTTGAGAATCATTTTCCTCAATGCGATTTCGACAAACGGACACTGATCATGACACAGTAAAAAAAATGCACTGGCTGCAGCAACAGTGATTCTCCTGATCCTGGAGGCTAGTGACTGTGACCAAACTTTTCGATAACTCTCGGCACTAACTTTCCTCAATGTGCAGCACTTACAATTCTGCGAAAGCCACAAGTTATGCAACCAAAAAAAAAGTAGATCCTTTGATTCTACAACCAATAGCAATATTATGTAAGCAGCTGACTTGGCATGTGTCGTTTTGTTGAATTTGCATGCTTATGAAATGGTACATTTCACAAAAAAATTATCATTAAACATAAATACTGCAGCTCACCCAGAGACAGGCCTTCGTTGTCAGAATCCATGCTTCCCAACATCCGTCTACAGCAGGAGTCTCAAACTCATTTAAGTTTGGGGGTCAGATAGCCCACCCCCAAAATGTCGAGGGCCAACATCGGGGGGGGGGGGGGGGGGGGGGGGTGTTAATATACAGGGTGTCCACGAAAAAGTTACAAAATTTTTTTCTCCGCAAAAATAAACTATGCATCGTCGAACGCTCATTCTTTGCCCGAAGGTAGCGCTAGAGGTCCGGACCAGATGCCAAAGTTGCAGCGCGAACCAATATTTTATTCAAAAGTTATGAATGATTTTCTGAAAATGTCAATGGGAAAATGGTGGCTGACGTAGCTCTCGAATATATGGTGCTCTATGGCGCCAGAATCGGAAAACGGGTGAGAATGAGCCCCATTTTGGGCCCCATTTTTCCATTAACTTTTCAGAAAATCCTTTATAACTTTTGAATAAAATATCGGTTCATGCTGAAACTTTGGCATCCGGTTCTAACCTCTAGCGCTATCTTTCGGCCGAGAATAAGTGTTCGGCCATGCATAGTTTATTTTTGCAACAAAAGAAACCCTGTAATTATTTTTTAAACACCCTGTTTATTAAGACAAAAGTACAAAAAAATATAGCGATGGTGTTCCACGTTGCAAAGAAGCCGAGTCTTCGGGACACGCAGAGATTTGCTAAAGAAGGGATCTCGTGCAATTTGCTTTTTGTAAATAGTCGTTTTCTCAGTTCTGTCTTTAACTTTGATTTATTCATATAACTACTACTTCGGGTTTGTGCCTAGTGTGATTACAATATTCAGAATGCCACCATCCAGGTAACGCGCTGGAATTTTTCAATAAAACTATGAACAAAGCACACAATCGTTACTATGTTGCTTCGAGAAGTATCAGAGTTCAATATTTCTCGAAATAAATTCCCTTTGTATGGTAGTTTTTGCTTTTATGACAATGTTTATACCAGAATTACAAGCAAATACTTGTGTCTTAACGGTATGTAAGACGAAATATTCCTCCATCTAAAAGAAAACAAAATAGTACCAAAATGTTAAGACGTCATAAGAGAAGAGCTACATTCTAGTGGAAATGAATAGACGACAAGAGGTCATTATGTATGAAGCGTGCAAAACTCGATGCATATAGAAACAGGAACTTGCAGCCATAGGACACTTGCGGGCCGTGTCCAAGAGAGTCGCGGGCCGCATGCGGGCCGCGTGATTGAGACCTCTGGTCTACAGCATACGACGCCGGCATTATTGGCACAGCGGTTAACAATTTTCGCTGTACACTGACAACACGGTTCAATCTGTGCTAATGTACTGAACAGGACTGCACTATTTCCTTCAAGAATGCTTTTGCAAATGTAGCAATGCGACAATATAAACACAAAATTCTACAGTTTCTTGCATGTGAATACAGAGGATGAACATTGAGGCTGCAGAATGGATGCAAGTGAGCCAACAATGGCCACCAGTTATGATGGCCCACATGACCTCGTATTTATTGGTTACACCGACCTGATTTACACCAGACACATTACGAGCTCATATGTCCTTGAAGGCCTAGAATTAATTCATATCAGTAAGCAGAGCTGCAGTGCACTTTTTGTGCCGACGGCACATAGACCGTTGATATAATCTAGGGGCCTTTGTTATTTGAACGGTTGTAATTCTTATGACAACATGTCTCGTACCCATAGCTAAGCACTTTCTGCACAGGTAATGGTTGTTGTATGGCACATTACTTTCCCTTTTTATGGCGCCGGGCCTTCTCATGTTCTACGATGGGCTGGGCAAGCAGAAAACATGTAAAACCTGATCTTGACATCTTTTTTTTATCTCTTTCAGTGCAGCCCTTGCCTTCAGGAAGTAATGTTTAAGCACTCAAATTATAACGATGCCTGTCTCACCTGGCTTTTTCTCCCACACCCCTGGTTTGGAAGTGGACCCAACTCACCACCGCTGCGGCGTGATGAAGAGAGTTGATGTATTTGTTTATACCTGTCGCTTGTGTTTGAATCTTTCACCAAAATGTACATGGAAAATCAGTAAACTGTACCTAAGCAAAGCAATCAGCTGCAAGCAGCACTGTATTGGATGCACTTGCAGTTATTCAGTATGCTGGTGTTGCATTTAATCTGTTTGCTTGACTCATGTATTTTGATTGCCCAGATCTGTAAACTGCCGCTAGTGAACTACTTCGGTTCCTGGAAGAGCTGCAGGAAGATAGGGCGGCAAGAAATTCGGAAAAAGGTGAAAATGCTGCAAACGCTTGTTGGGTAATAGTTCTTCGAGACCTATTGTATACCAGTTCAGGATAATTGAAGGATGGTTTCTGTGGTACGGTTCATGAATTACGGGATACAAAGACCATATTGAATATAGGTAGGGGATGACAAATTGGTAAATCTACTCAGAGTTGCTCCTGGAAGTTCCTGTTGATAATCAGTTGCAGTGCCTGCAGGTTTCATTGTCGGCTAAAGGCAGATTCAGGTGGCTACATAGGTTTCCCATAAAATGAGCTTCCATTCATTATTCGGTGTTTTTGGTTCAGACCGCCAAACGTATGCTGAATTCACTGTTTTTTTTCGGTTCAGCCAAAGAAGGTCACTATTTAGGTCTGTGGCCGTAGGGGGGGGGGGGGGGGATGAGAGTTCTTCATTGGCTGACTTCTTCATACAGTTTATTATCAACAATTTATTACACTTGCAGTCACAATCAACACGTTTTCTGGAGGCAGTGTATGGGCTTGTCTCATGGCTGAAATTTGTGCTCCCCTATGTGATCAGATTTTGTGTGTCGAGTTCACTGTACTCGCATGTCAAAAGATATATAATCTTCTGTGAAAAAAAAAATAATTGATTGGAGCAATATTTATGGCGTAATATGCAATTGAAATGAGTGGTACTCTTCTCCATTTTTCTCTCTTGCGCTTGTCCGAGGCACTCGGAATGAGAGGTAAGCCCCGCCCATCGCTGTTGGTTTGGCTTGGCTGCTCGGCTGCGCACCGTACGAGAGCCTCATGTCTGACCGTAGCAACCTCCGACTACACCTCAGTTGGTGGTCATGCAAACAAGGCCTGGCTCCTTTGAGCGGATCTGGGTCACTCTGTTGGGTTATGTCACCTAAAAAGAGCAACGTTGGATGCGTGCAGGTCTCCGGATGCCAGACCACAAAATCTTTACTGCGGAGTTGGATTGAGAAAGTTTTGTAACACAGCGCTTTTTTGTTACAGTATGAGTTGGAATGAAAGTGACATTCCTGTTGTACTCTTGCGAACAGTATGGCACTCACTAGATGGGTTGTACTTTAAACATAAAAATGTAGTTTAAAAGATTATTGCAACATATGAAAATTTGTACCCAACATCTGAGACGTCCATCAACCTTTCAGCTAAGGGAAGCTACCAACTGGTACCCAATGGGCCCCATTATTTCTGGGACCAGACAAATTCGGTGCACACTAAAAGTCTTGCGCCGTAAATATTGCTCCAATCAAGCTCTTTTTACCAGAAATCACATCTTTTGACATGCCTCTTCATTCAGGCTGTTTTAATTTTTTTATTTTTTTTGTGTAGTGGTCTTTTTAGGTTATTCAGGTTACAAAACTTGTTTATAAAAGCTATGCATCTCTACCATGGCACTCAGGCAATGATCGTAGTCTTAGGAGTAACTTTCATCAGACCTTTTGAATTGAATGAGAACTTTTACAACAGCATTCACTCTGATTACTTGCAGCAGGAAGACGACGAGCAGGTTGACCTGGGAGGGTATAAAGTCAACAAGGCCGTGATTGACATGCTAAAGCTTGGACCAGCAAAAACTGCAACAACATATGCTCGAGAACTTCTCAGGCAGGTTTTCACCACTGAAGCACTGCTGGCGAAATCAATAACAGGGAAGCAGTCAAACGCCCACAAGGAAAAGAAAGCAAGGCCGCTGTTGGACCCTATTACGGTCAACGCAGTTGTCAGTGAGTATTACTTTTTTGTGGTTTTGGGCATGGAATGTGACCAGTGACATGTAGCAAAATATTTCCTTAAAGGGCCCCGGCAACAACTTTTTGACTGGTCTGACACTTGCAGTGAGGCTGAGCTCAGACAACATAGTAATACGAAGGAACAATTTTTTTTTTTACAAAATTGGCATTATTTCAGAAGTTGGGGGCCGATTAAAATGACAACATCCAGCAAGAAAATATATCTCTGACATATTAGATCCCTCAATGGTGGAATAGTGGAGCCGCTTCTTCGGGGGGGGGGTGTCAACTACACTCCTTTTTACCTCAAGAAAAAAGTGTGTTTTGCGCATTTTTCATGTGCAGCGCGAAGTAGTCCCTTCAAGAGTATGGTCGTCAGAGAACAAAAAAAAATTGCTTTTGCGTTTTAAAAATATAAGTGTTTTAAAAAAACAAATAATAGACCTTATATAAATAAAAAAGTTTCTCAATCCGCCACATAATAGAGAACATTAGTAGCACTCTGCGTGGACGAGGACGTTTTTTCCAACGGTTTTTGGGGTGAAAACGGGTATAGGTGCTGTTCTCGTTGTCTCCACAGATTTCACTCTATTTGTTTTTTTTTTATCGCTCTCAAAGCTCGATAAAAACTACTTTTATGAAGAATTAGGATGGTTAACACTATCATACTTATTTTGCGCTCACAGGTAAACCTTTGGTGGCTCTTGCCAATCAGGAAGCCAGCAGGTAAGTTAAGGTCGTCAGCAGCGCGCGTTTGGCACCACGCGGCGCCGCTGTACATACAAGTGTTCTGTGCCCTGTGAAGCTAAAATATAATACACTATTATTTTGTGGTTTAGTCTTTGTTCCCCGAGTCTCCCAAACCACTAAAAAAAGGGAAGTGCAAAAAAAAACAATAAAATACAGATGCTTGAATATTGTTGGAAGGGCCCTCTCAAATGATATTTAGGGCCCCCTGCGATTTTTAGCTTCTGCCTTTGTTTCGCTATCAGTCTTATTAGTGGTCCGGGAGACTCGAGGTACAAATACCAAACCACAAAATAATGTGTCAAATTTTAACTTGACATGGCACGGAACTCTTGGACGTACACTGGGGCTGCGTGCTTCTAAACGCACGCAGCTGATAACATTAACCTACCTGGCTTCCTGATTGGCCAGAGCCATAAATATTCTTTTCTGAACGCAAAATAATAAGTATGATTGTGTTTACTTTCTAATTTTTTTTAAAAGTAGTTTTTATTGAGCTTTGAGAGCGATAAAACTAAATAAGTGAAACAGCCCCTCAAATTGAGCCAGCGACCCAGCGGAGCGGCACAACAACAGCGCGTCTCGCGGAACTCATGGAATGGCGGCTTTTTCAAAGCAGGTTCAGCTGTCATCCCCCACTTCCTCTTCAAAACGGGGGGGGGGGGGGGGAAGCTTGTCAAGACTAGAGTCCCTGTAGAACAACGGTATGGGTGGGTCTTCAGAGAGGGTGCACTTGCTTCGCGCCTAGCATGGGCAGTGCCATATACGTCGTGGTTGTAGTGATTTTAATGTGCTTATAAACTCCAAAATAACATGAACTTTGCCAACTCGACTGTTTCTCCAAGTTGCCACGTTGTCCGAGGTCAGTTTCAGCGAAAGTTTCCGACCACTCAAAAAGTAACTGGAGGGGTCTTTTAAGCATTGGCCGTGATAATCGAAGATTATACTTTGCATACATCCTGAGGTTAGCTTTAGTACAATGTGTTCAGAGTTGGTTCCAAAATGGTGGTTTTGTCTTCTGATGACTGGTACTTCTGCTAAGAGGACCAGTTTTGACTGGTTTGTTGGGGTTTCATTTAGAGAGATACTACTGTAGATGAAAAAGCTGTTCTACTTTTCTACATTATGAGCTGCATAAATAATGACTGCGTTGGCCCATCTGATGTTAAGTCTCCTTGGATGCAGCTATTGAAAGCCTACCTGCATGTAGTTTTGATATAGAGTCCTTACAGATGTTTAAAAGTGCCATACAAGTGCCTTGCAGCCTTATGACCATATTCTCAAGACTTTCACTGTCTTTCTTTTTTAACTATAAGTCATGCATTGATAGTTCACTAGTTATTCAGTAAAAAATGCTTCACCTATGTTAAATTTTGCCCTAGTATGACCAAGTTTCTGTAGGGTGGTTTTCTATATACAGGGTATCGTTATTAGCATACACCATGCTCTACGTGCCATTGTCTGAAAGAAAATGTCTTTACTAGGGAAAGGGGATATTAGATGCCCTTTGGCCAACATTTGGCGTGGTTTCAAAGCTGATGACGTCGGTTCGCTCCATGGGGCAGTCAATGCTTTCGCTTTAAAAGCAGTTGGGGCAGGGTCTTGAAATTATAATGCTGCGTCCAGTGAAATATATTATATTTTGGGGGGTATAATATTCGTTAACTACTTTACATTGAGGAACAAACAATAACGTAATTTTTCCTCAAACTTCTCAAAATATTTTCGTCTAGTTTCTTTTTTTTTTTTTTTTTTTAGTAATGCCGCTTATAATACCTTCACGTGTGAAAACCCGGCAATGAGGGTGTGAAATAATCGAGTTCGTGTTTCATTCAATTTTATTGCAATTCGACAACTTCACTCAGGAATGTCTCTAGAATCAATTTAATGAGGCCAATGTTTTGGGCTTATTAGATAGGCTAATTTAGGTAAGCTGCATCATCCTGTAGTTCGAAAAGCTGTCCTTAGCCACGGCAAATGAATTATTCTTATTTTTATTATTAGAAACAATAAACAAATGATGTGGACAACTTACGAAAGCAAGATCGAGATCTAAAACCCAGCGCAGCAAGACGGTCTAGGGAGCAAAGATGAGAGGCCACGAAGCGCGGTCTAATGCACCAATAGATTCCGTTCTAATGTTAATATTAGCTGAAAGGTGCAAATATTCCTCTACAAAAATTGGGCATTGCTCGAACTCCGATCGTGCTCAAATAATAAAGTTTTATATAAAGACAACTACCTCATATAAAGACAACTACCGACCATATGTGCTGGGACTATGAAGCGTTTTGAGCATTTAAACGTGTTTTATCATTTTTGCGACAAAGATTAATATTATTAGTGCAATTTGACGCAATATATTATTAATATATAGTTTCAAACTGTTGTCTTCTGAATCTATTTTGGCCTGAAGCATGTCTTTTGATGACAAGAAAGACAAGCGCAGAATCTTCACTATACAGAACCTGTGGAGCTGATTTGACTTTAGCAGTAAAATAACTTTTCCACATAAAAACATAAAGCAGCGGGCACACACAACATGCCCGGTAGGGGTCAGATAATAGATGTATCAATCTCTACGTCAGATATCTTTTTAATTGGGCGGAGCCTTAAGCCAACCACTAGCTCTGCGGTGCGAAGACAAACTACGAGCCGACGGTTCAATCTCGGTTGCGTCTTTTCGATCCCAAAATTGCCACTCTTCTTGAAGGGAAAGCGTGAAGGGACTGGAACTTCGCGTGCACTCGAAAGGTAACCTCATGGCGCTCTTTTCTTTCTGCAAGTAAATTTTGGCAACTAAATCAACCGAGCGCGTTGAATACCCTGTGACATCCAGTTTCAGTCCGCGTGTGCGTGTTCGTTCTCTTGCGAGCGACATGAGCAGACAGAGTCCTACACGATCCTTTGGCGTGCCTGTCGATACTTGAGAGAGATATTGCTTCCAGCTAGGAATTGAATACGAAGTGGAGATCCCGTACACATTTCTGACAAATTGACAGATAATGTAACTCGTAGGCACTAGGTATTCACAAAACGTACGACTAGGGTGTTTCAGCTCATATTCTCCGAGGGATTTCATGCTCAAGCCGTCGACTGAGCTTTGAATTATTATGAAACAAAGTACAGAACAGTAGGATGACCAAAGTGGACGTTTCATTTTCAGATAGCTTTGTTACACAAACTCGATACACGTGTTTTTTTTATAAATAGTCTGTATGTGGCCCAAGAGAAAAGAGTTAAAAAAGTATACTGGATGTCAGGAATGTCTTAAGTCAAAAACGCGCAATGCTGCAGTTGCATTTTGCTAGGAAAGCAATTTAGAGAAATATCATCCGTAATGCGCAATCCTAGATATCTCTTTTAACCTAGTGTTGCACGCATATACACGAAAAACTAATCCTCACCCACTCGTTTTTTGATATCGTAACTTAGATCTTCTCCCCAGTTTAATCCTCCTCGTTCCCCAAGAAGAAATCTTTCCACCATAGTTGGGTCATATCAGTACAGCGCGTTTCTTGTATTTCTTGTGACCTCGAAACCACACCCGTGGATACTTTTTTTTTTCGGATGGATACAGAACAACCAAAAACATTTTCAATTGCCGAGATATTCAGGCCATAATTATTTTTAAAGCTAATAATTTAATGAAAAAACAGTGAGTGCGTACGCAAGCTGGTGGATGTTGATCATGATGTAGAATACTCGAGACTGTGGTAAAAGCTAGGAAGCTTGGTCAAAGAAAAAAGACAGGGGAAAAGAACGTCACAACGTTCTTTTTTTTATTTCAACATATAATTTAAGGCCGTTATTTTATTTCAAGACGTCGACCCGGAAATAAAACAGGCTTCGGATTCGCTGAATGAGTCTCGAGACCAAAATGTTTCTTAGGAATATTTTTTTAAAGCTTTTATGGAAGATTTATTTTGATTTGATAAAACATTTATTTTTGATGTCAATTCAGACATTAAATAAAAATTAAAGACGTTTACAAATCTTTGTAATGCCGAATTACAGCGCAGCTCCTGAGGAAGAGAAGGGGAGGATACGCAGAGGGAGGGCATCTTCTCCTACTCCGTAACCTCTCCTTCTTTCCTCCTCCTCCCTCCTTCTCCTCCCTCCCTCCCTCCTCCCTCGTGACGTCACTCGTGGCCCTAGTGACCCTCGTGACGTCACTCGTCACCTTCGTCGTGACATCACCCATGACCCTCATGACGTCACTTGTGACTCTCGTGACGTCACACGTGACGTCACTTGCGACGTCATTATGGGAAACGTCCCATAGCGTAACGCGCGGTTACGCCGACGGCGACGGCGACGCCGCTCAAGCCGGAAATGGGTGCCTAAGAGCTGCGCTCTTAAATGTTGTATGAGTGTTCTGTGTTCCTAGAAGGAAAGCAGCACGACCCGTCTAGGAAAGCGGACTGCCAAAAACACTGCGATTTCAGCGCGCACATATCTGCCGGGCAGATTCGTGGGAATGGGCTTTTGAAACAGCGTATATGAAGGAACATATATTACGGAGATGATAATGCGCTTTAACGTTTTATTTTTGTTTGCATCTCTGACATTTGAATGTTTAAGCTTATCATTTATTCAATTTACACACCCATTGTTTTTTGCGAATTTCGCATGATGAATGTAGATGATATTACTTAGATTAGAATCTTGACTTTCTGAGAGGTGGTCATCTACAATGAATTCCGTTTTTTCAGGGATTTACCCAAAACCTAGCATTTTAATGTACTGGAACACTTTATTATCGAGGACACGCACATTAACTGACTTTTATTCAACACTGCTCTTTGTGGGAGTTAAAAGGTAGTGGGAAGCTCATTCTTGTTTAAAAACCGGACGTTCTAAAAGAAAGGCCGTTAACAGGATCGGCTCCGCAGAAAATATCTTTCTCATCTCTTTTGTAACCTGACACGTATTCCATTTTCTGGGTTGAGTACCACCGACGGTACGACAAATCTAAGTGGATCTTGTGTTTGTTCGCATTTAGAGACTCTGTACCTTCTAATAATATTGCATGTGGCCAATTTCACTTCCAGCAGAGCAAATCGTTTTCCGATGCAAACCCGGGGACCCAGCCCGAACGGGAAATATGCCGACTGGACTTTTTCTCCTTCACTGAACCTTTCTGGATCAAACTTAAGAGGTTCTGGCCAAAATTCTGGGTCATGGTGTACGTGCCACGTGGGAACTAATACGTTCACACCAGCCGGAAAGAACTGCCCCGACACCGTGGTGTCTCGGGTACAGTGGCGACTAACAAAAAGCACCACGGGAGGATAGAGGCGCAGGGTTTCGCAGACCACCATGTCCAGGCGCTTCAGATGCTGAACGCCATCATACGTCAGCTCGGCTCCATCGGGAAAGGCTTTTGAAATCTCGTTGAAAACACGCTCTTGTTCTTCGGGGTACTTGGCCAACACATGCATAATAAAGGCCAGGGACGATGCCGTTGTGTCGAAGCCGGCAATTAAGAAAAGAAAACAGTTGGACAAGAGATGGCGGTCCTCAAATACTGTAGCATTACTCCCAGATCCGATAGATGATTCTTCTCCGGATGTCTGAGCATCGAGCATGAGCTGAAGCATGTCAGTTGTCCTGGGGCTTTGTCCGCTCCTGCGGAGCTTTACCACGTTTAAAACGTTTTCGGTAATTTTGTTTATGATCTTGTAGTAGCTGGCGTATGGGTACAGCCATTCCAGTATTTTTCGGAGGATCGGAAAACGAATTGCATTTACAATGACAGCGTTATCAACGTCTTCGAACACCTTCTGTACACCCATCAGCAGGGGGTCTGTTGGGTTCTTCTGGCAATCCACCTGTAAACAAAAAAACAAAACGTTTATGCACTCTCGATTGTTTAAAGTTCTTCAGTCATTACAAACAATAGTGGAATCAGGTGACCAAGGGAAACAGACCCGTACCAAGTGTCGGCTTTTGCAAGGATGTCCACGGAGGAACTATTATCTTGAATACAGCAATACCAAGGTCAAATTCGAAGGAATATATTTTGTAGAGGCGAGTTCAGTCTGCATTGGGAACCTAATTAAGATTGGAATGCATAACTAACACTTAGGATAGGCATAGATTTTATAATCTCTCGTTGTTTTTCTAATAGTTTAATAGTGCTCCTTCCAGCGCATTACACGAGTTAATTTTGGTAGGGTTGGTAACAGCAAAATTTATATCACAATTGTTTCGTTATATACATTCAAGAAATATCCGCAACAGATAATTCAAACGAATGGTTTTTAAAGACCAAACAGGACACTCTTGGGAACATTTACAACCAGCAGAAGCGCATATTAAAAGTAAAATATCTTAAGAATTAAATTATAGATCATCCTTCAACGAAGAGAGTATTATATCTCAATTCTGAGGGATGATATAGTCCTTACAGCGTAAAGACAGCAACAGGGTCTCCTCCCACAAAAGCCAAGGCTGGTCTCAATAACCTTGTCGGAAGTCTTTATCGGCATCTGGCGGAGCTCATCTTTCCTTCTTGTGGGCGTTAATCTTCAAACTTAGTACTGATTTACGTCACTATTTTCTTGACGTCATAAGTATGTTGTGGTGACACACTGAAATATTTCATTTCTGACAGCGGTTCTCACTGGGAAATTGAGGGCAGGAGCACCTCCTGGAGATATTACGCTATCTGTTTCTTCAAAGGGTAATAATAATTTCAAAAAAGACACAATGAATGAAGAAAAGCTACACTCGAGATAACGTGGTCAACATCGGCGGACGTTAAGGTACAAATTAATTTCGATAATTATTTACGTAATTATTTAAATCCCCAAATAAATTTCGCTAAATACTTGGCTTATCTGTCACAGTTCAATTATAGATGCGTTGCACGTCGTGCAAATACGCTATAGCAGTTGTTGAAAGTACGCAGGTAAATTATCCGCGCTACTGAAGGGCCAAGATATGCTACCAGAGTCGGCCATACCGAAATTGAATGTAAAACAGCACCTAGAGCCGAGCGCCCGATTTAACATCAGACTGTCGTACCCACCTTATAAGACCTGTAGACCTTAATTAAAGTCCCAATGCCACATCGGTTCACAATAATTCAATACCCACTGCCCCTGCGGAGGCTGACATCACTTCCAGCAATACCGTCTATTGTTCGATTCGTTAATAGTTAAGTATGACGAGTTTGTTTTTTCTAAGCAGCCACTGTTGAGATTCAATATTTACCCGAGGTCCGCTGGCAAGTGTAGCGCATGACAGTGTCATGGAAAAACAGTTTGGAAAGTCAGATGGCACTTGCAAAAACATTTTTTTCTAATAGCTATAGGATAAAGAGAAGCGCGAGGCATAAAATGTGCGCATGCGTTTAAACCATCTGCTATATTTACAGCGGTTTCTACGATGTATTTCAGACGGTTCGACAGGTTGGTGTGCTTGTAATATTATATGTTTTGAATTATTCATTATCAGCCGGGAGCTAGCAGATGTCCAAAAACGAGATACGAACATAAAACTGTGGGTCGGATGAAGTTTCTCATTCTTCATTTGACTTCAAGTGATGTTCTGGCACTCTTGAAGTGCGAATACCTTTTAAAATACCTCAAATTAATCACTGCTTTTAGCCACAAATCTGCTGAATTATACAAAAATGTATTTCTTTTTTCGAGTTCGCCATTTTCACGAATAATTTATGTTGGCTCCCGCTTTGGCTGGCAGTCCATGCTAAAATTGCTATTTTGCTCGAGCACCTGATCTTAAGAATACGTGTGGCGCAGCCCCAAGTGTTCATAGACCGACGTTCTTTATCATAATAACAGATGAAGGTCCGTCACTTCGAATGCTGGTCGTAGATCAGCGCGCTGCATTCCCTGTCTACGCTACAAAATTAATCTCGTAACTTTTTTTATCGCAATACGTGTTTATGTGAAGTGACGAAGTTAACGCAAACACAACATCCTCGCTTTTTAGGCTCAAATCAGGTCAGGTTTAGTCGTCGTTTCCGCATGCGTTTCTGCCGAGGACGAGCATCTGTTACCACATTATTAAATCTAAGATCACCGACTTAGTTGCAAAAAAAAAAAAAAAAAAAAACAGAAAATTTATTCGTGTATCGTGCGCCAAAGGGGGAGGGGGGGGGGCAGGGCACGAATCCCGATTGTTCTCAAGAACGACAAGAGAAGACAAGTGTAATATGTTTAGTGAATCAAGGATCTCATCAAGAGGCACTTTAGAAAGGAGTGTAACACCACGTTTCCCGACGACTAGAAGGCAGTGTTAATAAACGTGGTCCAGGAAAACCTTGAAGCTCAGCCATGTTCAGAACATGTTGTTTTGAGCGGGGCGTTGAACGAGCAATACATCCGCGTGTAACTAGATATCGGTAGAAACACGCTTATCATCCGACTCCCAGCTCAATAGCTGATTTCAATCTTTCGGTAAAATCTCTGCCGTATATTTGTAGATGAAACATCTTTAGACTTGCTGGAATTCAAATTGCACTTACTCTCCCCATATCTTATAAGAGACCTACGTCTAAAAAGTATGAAGTTCCCCCTGAATTACCTAAATTTGGGATACGTTGACGGAGCACAATATGTTGATAAGCCAAACGTCGGCCAGTACACACCGGGGAAGCAAATAATCAAACAGGTAAGAGAACACGCACATAAGTCACTAGAGGCTGTACGGCTATTAACGTGGTATCGACGGCGAAGAAAACGAAACGCATGAAGGTGACACCTACTTCACGTGAAAACAGACACAAAATGGACCCTGCTATATTAAAAAAGCGACAATAATGATTCTACGTTTGAAACATAGTTTAAAAAGTTGTACAGATGCAGAACACGATGTATAGGTACACGTAGTGTTTAATTCTCCAAGAGTATTTTGTGTTGTCGCCATTAAAAGAAAGGTGGGAGGCGTTTCAAAAAGGTTGTGGTGCAAGTTTCGTTTAGAAGTTACCTCCTGAAGATAGCGCATGGTAGTGCAATCGCAGGCCACCGAGACATAAATCGAACCTCCGACCTGGTGCAAGATACATTTTAGTGGCCGGCAACATAAGCCGATGTCAAAAGGTTTGTAAAGTCCTGCGTTGCTTGACAAAAGGGTTGTACCAAAAGGTAAACTCGAGAAATCTCCACTGAGTCGGATGCTCATATTGATAATCTCCCCTTTTGAAAGGGTTACCACATACCTAGTAGGTCCACTCCCAAGTATTTGTGAGGGTGGAAATCGTTGCATTTTGAATATGAAAAATATTGCCACGAGGTATCCGGATGCCGTCGCGTTAACATCTTGCGACACTCGTACCATCGCGAAATGATTATTAGATATTGTTTTTGAGTAGGTTCGCTAAAGCAGATCATACCATATCGAGAAATCAGCTTCACACTTGGACTTATGAAAACGTTGACTCGACTGCTTTCCACTGAGAGACTGCACGCTACTCTCTACAACCCGATCTATAATGGGCTAGTAGAAACGTACAATGGCACCTTGCGAATTATGTTCTCTAAGGTAAGTCAAGAGAAGTTACGCTCTTGGCATCGATACCTAGCGCCACTCCCGCATTGTGAAATGCCGTAAGCTAGCTAAGCTTTGCCCAATTTGACTTGATTTATGGTCGCCAGATTCGATGACCATTTACAATCCTAAAAGAAATGCAGTTGCACGAAGAGTTGGGAACGAACCTCAGGATGACGTATGGGTACGTGCGCGATCATTGAGACCGCCTGAAAAGACAACGGATCTGGCGCACCAGAACCTGGCAAACTGTCAAGATGTACAACCGCAGGCAATATGAACGTGAACGCCGGACCGTCGACCGGTCCGTGCTATCAGCGCCATGACGCGGCTGCCGTTGCAGCTCGCTTTCTTATCGCTCGCTTCGCCAAGACTATACTTGGTTTCAGCTTAGGTCCGAGCGTGGCCGTTGTTGTGAGCTGAAGGTCCAATCAAACAGTGCAAAAAGCGCAACGTCATGGCGTTCTTCACTCTTGATAGGACGAGCCAGCGGAGGAGCGCGCACAGAAAGACGGCAAACACCGCTGGTCTTTTCAACTGCGGAGAGCACGCCATGACGGTACGACTTTTTCGCCATTAGATTAGACCTTCGGCTCATAACGTCGGCCACGCTCGGACCTAGGGTGAAACAAAGTATAAGCGCTTAGATAGAGTGCTGTTCTCAGCTCTGCTGCTACTCCCCGCAGAAAGCGCGAGGATTGCGGCAGGTGCCTTTCAGACGCTATCGGTAGACAATGCGATTTAGTAGTTTTTTTTTGTTTTTTTGTGATATGTGCTAAACTGGAAGGCTGCGGAACAAATCAAAAAGTAACTTATACTTTCCGTTTCTTAAAAAAAAACAGTTATTAGCGTTCGCGGTTATTAGCGTTCGCTCATGAATGAAAAAAGCGGTTGAGTCACTGATAAACTGTGCCGAACAACGTCCGCTCTACAGTTCACGTGCAATGTGCAAATCAGTTGCCGGCAATGGCGCCCACAAAAAGCGATGCCGAAATCGAAACCCACTTCCACGCTTTCTGCGGGGAGTAGCAGCAGAGCTGAGAACAGCGCTCGATCCAAGCGCTTAATCTCGGCGAAGCGAGCGATAAGATAGCAACCCACCACGGCAGCCGCGTCATGGCGCTGATAGCACGCACCGGTCGACGGTCCGGCGTTCACCTTCATATCGCCTGCGGGTGTACCAGAATATATACGGAAAAAAGAGTTCAAGACGAGTGCTGAAAGTGGCAGATCGCGCCCTGCTCTTGATACCATCGACGAACAAACTTCTTTTGAAGTAGAGGGGTCCCTGCTGGGCAGCGTTGTGGCAAATACTCAACAAAAGTATTTAATATGGTATACTATATACCCATTTGAAAATATATCTAGAGTAATATTTCAGTTGCTTTTACTAGAAAATATCTTGAGTGCAAATACTTTTAAAACTACTTGAGTTACATTCGAAGATTCTCGGCAAGTAAGTTGCAAGATGGTAATAGAAGAATAAAGAAGTAAAAAGTAAAAAGAAGGTGCTCTACATCCGATGACTTTGCTGAAAATCACAATCTGCTGTGGTTTTTATGACTTGCAAGCAGCGACTTAGCTGCTGCAATTGAATTAATTTTGAAATAATTCGGGAGATGCAACATAAATCTTACGAAAGATTTTAGGAAAAAGCGGAACTCACGTATTGTAGGCATGGCAACTTGCGTGCTTTAGTTTGGCAGCAGGCTTGGCTCATGACGCGTTCCGCAATAAGTTTGTCATATGCCTTGACGCGATTCGGCGTACTTGACAGATTTTCCGGCAAAGAATATCTCTAACAGCCGAACTAGAAGTTCGTCTTTCAGCCTGACTTGATAGGTACGTGAGTGAACGACAAACGTGCACGCTCATGAAAAACATCGGCTGAAGGACAGCAGCCTCGCTCGCTGATCAACAACCAAGAGTAAATATTTTGTCTCCCCAGCAAAGGGTGAGGAAAATGGTCTGTACCTTCAAACTGTAAAAATATTAGGACCGTCAAGAGGGAAACACAAGTAAATTAAGAGAGTGTCCACAAAACCGCTTTCAATCACTGGTTCCACCTGGCGGAAAACTTGGTTGGAGGATTTTGAGAATGAAACAATGTGCGCATTCGGAAGATGATAAAAATAACGCTTTCGAACAAGCTTTGGAATCAACGTTAAGCCACAGTAAGCACCTAAGGGGCTTTGGGGAAGGCTAATCTAGGCCACAGCAGCTCAATAAAGCCAGCAGTGTCGAGCTTCCTTGGCCGAGGTAGTGTTCGCGCTTACTCGAAAACGTGCTTGCACATTTTTATACCAGAACCCCTCAACCGGTGATTTTCGAAAATTGTCCACTGTGACCGTACCTAGCGATTGCGTCACAATCTTTTGTTGACGGAACCACTCTAGCTCCAGAGAGGAGGCGTAAAATCCAGACGACGTCACCAGCACTTCGCTAGCTGTAAGCGTAACGTGTCATTCAAAATCAATTAAAGAAAAGTGGACAAGAAGACACACAAAGGCGGTCGTACTTGGGGCTATCCATTTGGTCTTTTGTTGAAATTGGGAGACTGCGTTTTGCTCGTGCCATGTTTCCTGTCCTGTGTTTGGTCGCTTGCCTCCAAGTCTGAAATCGGTTCAGCTTTGCCCTGGAGTCCGACGATCCGTAGTTCCGTAGATCGCGCAGGCGACAATTATATTCAAAGGTTTAAAAATGTATTTGAGATACTGTGCATTACATAGTGAGAAATGTGATTAAGGTAGAGAAGCCAATATTCTAGACAAATATATTTTCAAGCTACCGAAATACTAGCAAAAGTACTCACAATACAGTATCTTGAGTATAGTATATAAGATAGGGTCAATCTGCTACAGGGTTGTGCGAAGAAGGAACGATTCGCATACAGACCTTGGGGGGATGTGGTGTATAAAACGGGAAAGGTGGTTTAATGGCTATGCGAAATGTTATTCTCCAGGCAGGGAAAAGACTCGCATAGCCAATACAGACCTTGCACATGCCACGAAACTTATTCAAATAAATATGCTCAGTCTATATGAAGAGCGAGAACCAATGAGCAGGTGTCCTCAGTAATAGTGATTAAGGTCACTCCTTTTGATCAACCGAAACCCTGTCCAGACCTGAAATTCATACAGGGAACAAATTAGCTGACACTACCTGAAGAGTTCAGCCAGGAGCAGAAAAGTGATGTAAACATCTTAGAGATATACGACAGGATATTCACAAATGTGCCGGGGTGGGCGAACCTGTTAAAATAGCGGCTGCAACGGACAACGGATGAACCAATTCGCACGCCTCAATGTAAGGTTCTATTTCTGAGGGACCAGGTGATCAAAGATTTAATAGGCAAAATGCGGATGTTACACGTGATTGAAAAGTCGACATCTCAATAATGTTATCCACAAGCTCTTGTAAAAATCGGACAAAACCTAACGGGTGTCCCTTGACTTTCGGCGACTCTAAGACTTCAGGTAAGGCCAACTGAACTAGAATAAGCATACACGCAAAGAAAAGATTATACACACCGCTGCACTAACAACTTACTTTTCTTTTTCCTCATCTACTACTACCAACGACACGTGAGGGAAGTATTCACTTTTTTTTTTCTTTTTCCTTCCTACTTAACCGAACATTTAACCTGCGAAGGAACTTTTTTTTATTTTCTTTCTCGTGCAGCGCGAGATAATCTGCACTAATGCACTCATCGCCCTTTTCCTCGATGGCAAGGGCTTTCAGGATTTTACGTCCCAGTTTTTTCCTGTACCTTGTCACGATGTTTACGTCGTAAAACCGAGCCGAACATTGACACGTACCACAACGTGTTTGCGAAATGTAATCCTGCCGACAGGTTTTTCACTGAAGTAGCGGGCTACCTCACCCGATCTTTGATGCATCGGCCGGTTTGTCCAATGTAACTTCGACCACATGTCAGCAGAATGCGGTACACGACCTCGTTCTCACATACAGCGTATTGAGACTTGTGAGCTGTGCCACACATCCTCTCGTTGTTGCTTCGCTCCCGAATAACGCTGCGACACACGGAATAGGCTTCGTTCGGAGCCGAACACACCACCTGAACGCCTTGCCGTCCAGGAAAGTTTTATTTTTTTTTTTTTTAACTTGTGGTCCATCCCGTAAACATAGGGCACTGCCACGCCACATGTCGTGTATTTTTCTTTTCCTTTGTGGTTTTACCCATGCACCCAAATCTTGCAGACTTGCTCGCAAATCGCTATCAGGAGTAATTTTGGTTATCCAGCTTCCTGTAGTCTCGAGACCTGAGTTTTAAAACTTCGCTCTACCTGATGGCGACAAGTCTTCCTTAGGGCAGATAGGAAGGTTGTGGCCAGCGGCATCCTGATATGCACTACCGGCACAAGCAGCACCGCCCGCCCTGCGTAGTCGGAATCAAAAGCGTGCGAATAAACTTTTTTGTCTCTGCGATCACGGCGTGCCAGTGTGTCCTTGCGCGCAGTTCACATAGTGTCAGGAGACGCAAAGACCCTGGCGAAGTAGGCTTAGCTTTCTAAAGGCCTAACGGTCAACCTTCGCCCAACAGCCGCGCAACCCTGCCGCTGCAATGGCTACAGCTGCGACAGCGGGAAACGTGACATACCTGCTACCAGCCCCGAAGCCCCTGGATACGTCGCAAGATCTTTGGGTGACATGGAACCTTTAGGCAAGTGAGTACAAGATCTACGTGACTGCGACCGGGCTCGGAACGAAGCCTAAACAAATTCAAGCGGCAACGATTTTGGTAGTAATCGGCCAAGAGGGACGGAGGACCTTACGCACGTTCAATTTGGAAACGAAAGCGGATCGCAACGACGTAGACAAGCTCTTCGAAAAATTTGAGGAGCACTGCAAGCCCGTCGTTAACCTGGCGTACCACGACTTCGTTTTCTGCATGAGAGACCAAAGGCCGGAAGGACGCTTCGATAAGTGACTGACGGAGCTTCGTACGCTCATACGCAACTGCGAGTACGGGCAGCTCGAAGAGTGGATGTTGAAGAGCCGCATCATCCTAGGCATAAACGAAAAGCGGCTGCAAAGCCATCTGATCAACAAGAACCCCGATTTCCGCAAGCTCGTGGAAATTCGTCGCACGCGAGAAACGAGCAAGGAGCGGGTAGAAGAGATACAGAAAACGACCCAAGTAGGCCGCGGCCACGCCGACAAGCACCAGGACGGAACTGAAGAGGTCAGCTTCGTAAAAATAGGCAAACCGTGCGCGAAGCGCTGTTACGCGTACCACAAGAACCAAACCTGTCCCGCAGAAGGCAAGAAATGCAAGCAGTGCGGCAAACTCCAGTACTTCACGAGCGTCTGCCGCTCAAAGAAGCCGAACAAGAAAGGCGCCGGCCAGATGAAGACCTGGAAGGTTGAAAGCCTGGAATGCGAAGAAAGCTACTTCCTGCATGCCGTCTTGTCGAGCCACACACAAAACGGTGGAGTTTGGAAAGCCGAGATCGACATTGAAGGCAAGCCAGTGGTCTGCAGCTTGAATACAGAAGCAAAATGTTCAGTGATTTCACTCACGCAATTGAAGGCGATAACGAACAAAGCGTTGGAGCCAAGCAATGCACTACGGAACACATTGTTCGGCCAGAAAAAGAAAGCAGCCAAAAAGATGACTCTGCAAATGTCCAGCAAACACGAAGCTGCACGGGCACAGTTTTTCGTTGTGCAAGAGCCGGTGCAAGAAACCCTCAGTGGTGAACTGTCCCAGGAGCTAGGTCTCATCAAACTTTTGGCCACAGTGACAGAAGAGGGTCAACTCTACGACGCAGCACGACCGTTTGAAGTGACTTTCAAGGACCTAGGTGAACCACATGAAACTGCACCATGGATCGCAATGTGTAGTCAAGCCGGCATGTAGCGTCGCACTGGCCCTCCTTGACGAAAGAAAGGCTCAACTCGACCGAATGGAAGCAAATGGAGTAATAACCCCTTCACCGAACCGACTGAATGGGCCAGCCAGAGGGTGGTTGTGGTCAAGAAAGACAAATTAAGAATATTCTTGGACCCAGTTTACCTCAACAAAGCGCTCAAGAGTGAGCATTACCACATGCCGACACTGGAGGACACTGTGACAAAATCGAGGGTGCCAAGTACTTTTCTACATTAGACACCGCTACAGGATTTAGGCAGATTCGACTTGACAACCCCAGCTCGTATTTGTGCACCATGAGCACGCCTTACGGAATATACAGATTCCTCCGAATTCCCTTCAGAATCGCCACATACCCAGAAGTCTTCCAGACAGCAATGCACCAGGTGCTCCAAGGTCTCGACGTCGTCGAGGTGGTTATGGACGACACACTGTGTGGGGTCCAACAAAAGAAGAGCACGACAGACGTCTACAACTTGTCCTGCAACGGTGCCAAGAGGTGAACCTCAAGCTGAACCTGGCCAGTACCACTCCTGTAAAACGGAGGTACGCTACCTCGGCTTTGTGCTAACCGACGAAGAACTCTCGATCAACTCAAACAGAGCAGATGACATCCTTGCAGTTCAAGTCCAGGAGACCGCAAAAGAACTGAAGACATTCCTGGGAATGGTTAACTTCGTTGCCAGATTTATCCCGAACGTGTCAGACTTAAGTGCACCTCTACGAGACCGGCTGAAGAAGGACAACGTTTAGGTCTGGACCGACTCCCAGCAAGAAAGATTTGAGCGCCTTCGGACAACCCTATCACAGGCACCGGTTCTGGCATACTACGACAAGACGCAGCCCCTTGTGTTGCAGGTAGATGCTAGCCAATGAGGAAAAGGAACTGCCATCCTGCAGAATCAACACATACTGGCCTACTCTTCTCGCTTACTGATTGAAGGGCGAGAGAGATATGCACAATTTGAAAGAGAGAGGCTAGCCATTGTGCATGGGTGCACCCGCTTCCACGACTACGTCTTCGCTCGGTCGTGCATCCTGGAGGAAACTGACCACCGCCCTCTCGAGGCGATCTTCAGGGAACCACTTCACCAGTGTCCACTACGTCTGCAAAGAATGCGCCTGACTCTCCAGTAGTAGTCACTTCAGATAAAGTACAAGCCGGGAAACGAGATATTCATTGCAGATGCCCTGTCTTGGTTTACATCGAAAGAGAAGGTACCAGAAGAAGAACACGCTTAAGTGGACGTCATCCAAGAGCTTGCACTCTCTGCAGAAAGAGTACAGAAGATTAAGTGGGAAACGAACATAGATTAAAATCTCCGTACCCTGAGGTAGTATGCAAGCACAAAGTGGCCAGAAGACGAAAATGCCGTCTCCGAACAAATCCGATCTTACTAGTCGTACCGTGATAAGATCTGTTCCGAGGACGACATCCTCTTCCGATCAAACAGACTGATCATTCCCAGCACCATGAGAAACGAAGTCCTAGACCTCCGGAATTCAGCCCATGGGGTACAGAAAAGATAAAACAACGTACCAGAGACGTAATGTTTTGGACTAGTATGTCAGCAGACATTCAGGAGAATGTGGAAAAATGTTCGCTCTTCAGACAACGCAGGCCCAGGAACCAACGGCTGCCAATGATGAGCCATGATATCCCAGAACTGCCCTGACAGAAAGTTTTCATGGACCTTTTCCACCAAGCAGGACAGCAGCATGTGATCATCGTGAACTTTTTTTCGTTTTTTTTTTCTAACTTCGACGCTTGAAACACACAACGGCAAATGCTGTAATATAGTTCTGCCAATAGGTCTTCGTTACGCATGGTTTTCCCCACAAACCTATCAGCGACAATGGGCCACCGTTTAACAGCCACAAGTTTGCCGAATTCTTGGAGCGCTGTGACATCATCCACACGACATTAAGTCCACACTACCCCCCGTTCAAACGGAATGGCCGAGCGAGCAGTCCATGAGGCAAAGAAGCTCCTGAGCAGGACTTCTTACGACACGGCAGAATTCCACAGTGCCCTCTTGGAGTGGAGGAACACGCCAAGAGACAGCCTCCTTCAGTCCCCAGTTCAGCGTCTGATGGTAAGAAGGACAAGCGCACTGCCTGCCTACGCACCGCAAGCTTTTAGAGCCCGAGACAGTGCCACCCCAGCAGCTGACTGCAAGACTTAAGGAGATACGCCGGCCCCAACGAACATACTACACCAGAAGTGCAAGAAGTCTGGAGCGTCCGCACCGTGGGTCGACGGTCTCGGTGTTTAACAGTGGGACCTCTTAGTGGTCGACAGCAGTCACATATGACCCTGCACCCAGATCCTACATAGTGGCGAACGAAGATGGACAACAGCTTCGTCGCAACAGAGAGCATATCTGCTCCCACAACCCCGGAACAACGGCAACTACGACGCCACAGCCTTTGGGGACCCCACCCCGTGGCACTGCAGAGAAGCTCAGGGCAGCTCCGCAAGCCAAGTCGCTACATAGAGTCTGACTGAGGCCTTAGTTCCAAACTTGTTCTTTTAATAAAGAAAGGGAGATGTGACCAGCGGCGTCGTCACGTGCATCACCGGCACAAGCATCACCGCCAGCCCTTCGTAGTCGGAATCCAAAGCGCGCAAATAAACGTCTTTGTCTCTCAGCGATCACGGATTGCGAGTGTGTCCGTCCGCGCGGTTCACAGTGGCCACCCATCGTTTTACATTCTTGAAGCGCCCTAAGTCAAAAGGCAGAAAGAATTTACATGGCCTGGCTTGGTATCTCCAGCACACATGGTTACCTTTGAATTCCGGTTCCATGTTCAGAAATCTTAGGGAATTAATCACGGGGTGTTTATAGGCGAATTTGAGCCCCGAGCAGTTCTGTTCAAAGCATCACGTGACCGTGTCTCTGCAACCGTCCATTTCGTATTCTGCCATTGTTTTGCAATAAATTAGGAAATCCTTGACGTAGTTCAAGAGGCCCTCAATCATTGGATCTTCAAATATTTCTTGAATAGCCTTCTGCAAGCCGCAAGAAAAATATGGCTGAGGTACGGGGCCACGCGTGACCCAATGCATACTCCACTCATTTGTACATATGAACAGTTCTTGTGCGACACTACCGTTGCCGTCAGGTAAACACGTAGAAGCTCCAAGAAAATCCAGGCTCATGACGGCTGTGTTTTCGAAGGCTGCAACACCCTTCCGTTCGATGGTCGTTTGAATAATTGAAAGCAAGCGTGGTTTTTGGTATGGAGTAATATTGCCACGCGCCTCGCCAAGCGAACGCGTGCGTGGCCGAGTGGTTAGAGTGCTTGGCTTTCGTGCGGAGGTCCCGGGTTCGATTCTTGAGAGCTACGCGACTTTTATTTTTTCTTTCAATTTAGCGCTCTCGTAGGCTAGAGACCTTTGTCGTCTGATCGATGTTCCAATGTTCTACGCGCCGAACATTCTTCGCCGATCGTTCCAAAAACCCACGACTGTTCGTAAGTGGCTACGCGTGGCGACCAGGAGTCAGTCTCGCCCCGGCGTACTATCCTATTGTTTGGCCGCCATCGACGCCTGCGACCCCAGAAGTTTTTTATATTATTTTGGGCACAATTTTGCATCATTATACGTTTAGTTTGCTTCCGTTTTCATCGCCATATCACTTGTCATTCGTGACATTTTGGTGGAGGTGTGGGTAGCGCATATCCGTGCAGCGTACCCCTCTGAGGGCCCGACGTGCAAGTCTGACCCCAAGCGCACGAAGACCAAAGGAAGAGAAGACCGAGACCCGATCAAGTCGCCGCAACCAGGGCCTACCCCCGGAAGTTGAACTTTTGCCCTTCAAAACCAAGCAGTCTATGAGGCCGACGATGGAACACCAGTCGCTGCAGACCCGGCCTCGCCGCCGTCATATACCTGCCCCTTGCACGCCGGACTCCGACGCCTTTCCACGGTGAAGTGCAGGAGGAGATCGAGGATTGGCTGCATCACTACGAACGAGTGGCCCGCCATAACGGATGGACACCAAAGCAGTGCCTTCAGAACGTTGACTTCGCTTTGGCGGCCACAGCACGGAATTGGTTTGAAAACCACGAAGCGTCGATCACCTCCTGGGAGCAACTGAAGGTTGATTTCAGTGCTACCTTCATCAACCAACAGCGGAGAAAAAGTGCTCAAGAACTTCTTCAAGCGAGGATCCAAGGCCCTAACGAGAGCGTCGTTAGCTTTGTCGAAGATGTTCTTCGACTCAACAACCACGCCGATCCTCAAGACTCCTAAGCAAAGAAGCTGAGTAACTGGATGCGAGGTGTCAAGGAAAACATCTTTGGAGGCTTTGTGCGATGTCCACCTACCACCGTCGAAACGTTCTTGACGAAGGCGACCAACTTTGAACGGGACCTGCAAGCACGAGCCGCCCACTACTATGTAGTTTCTGGCGTCGCTGCACCCACGCCGTCTAGATGCGTCCTCAGCTCTAGTATCACGGAGATTCGCGAAATAATACGGTACATTGTCCGTGAAGAACTGAAGGAGCTGGTACCTGCCACCGGACGTCCAGCTTCGCTCTCCATCTCTGAAATTGTTCAAGAGGAGGTTAAGCAAGCGCTCCAGTCACATCTTCTCGCCGACTCCGCACCGGAACCACTCGCTTTGACATACGCCGCAGTTACTCGTCGTCAACAACCTCCTGTCACCCGCCTGTACTCAGCTGCACCACAAGACGTTTTTTTGTCGCAGTACGCTCCGAGCCAAGAGGTGCGTGGACCTCGAAAGGCCGACGTGTGGAGCGCAGGTGACGGACGCCCGGTTTGCTCTCACTGCGGGGAGGCTGACCACGTTTATTGAAGCTGCTCCTACCGCGAGCTCGGCCTGCGAGGATTCGCGCCAAACGACCGTCGACCTCGCTTTGGAAAACTATCAAGGAACATCAAGGGATACCTCTGTCGCCCTCCGTCACCAGCGCCGACAGCACCACGAGGTTCCCGTTGTTCATCACCTCAACGTTCCGCATCGCCTTTCCGTCGGTCGGGCTGTGACAGCCTGTCCCCCCATCTCGTCGAGAAAGCTAAGTGTGGCAACGCTTGGAGTTCGTGTTGCCGAAGACGACCAAACTAAAGAGACTCCAAAAACGCCAAAGCGCTCCCACTCTCCCGACGTCACGCATCGCTCAGACGCCCCTGCGACGGTGGCCAACAACCTGAACATTGTCATCGACGGCCACAACGCGTCGGCACTCGTGTACACCCGAACGTGTTAATCAGACTCGCTCCGGAGTCTGATTACAACGTAGGATGGCCCGCAGATACGCACCGCCGGAGGGAATCTTATTACACCTTTTGGAAGGTGCACCGCTCGGGTCGAGATTCACGGCGAGACGTGTTCAGTGAAGTTCGTTGTTCTGCAGGATTGTGCGAGAGATGATAGACCCGGAATGGTCTTTTTGTGCGAGTACGGTGCAGTCATCGACCTTCGAGAGTACAGATGTGCGCTTCGGACACCTATTCCGCCGCCAGAGAAACCCCAAAGTCAGTGACCTTCTGAGCCCTCGTCGACCTTGCAAACCTGACGCCGCGAACGTCTGATTTTGTGCCCGTCGGGACCGACGAAGCTCCTTGCGTCGAAGTTCAGCTTGAGGGCAGCGTCCAGTTGTTTCTAGGACGAGGAATCGGCGTCGCAAGAGTTGTAACGAAGCTTCAGAATGGGCGTGCCAAGGTCCTCGTTACAAACTTTCGAACAGCAACCGCAACACCTTACGAAAGGTACCATTGTGGGCCAGACTGAGGAACTCCGGAACACAGCAGCGATAACTGCACTCTCGAAATACCCGTCTTCAACTCAGCACCAAAAAAATCCGCCCTCGTAACCGGGCATCGACCCAAATCTTTATGCTACTGAACGACGGTAGCTGCTCGAGCTTCTCGGCGAATTCAGCCAGTGCTTCGCCACGACCTCAGGGATTCCACAACCGACGATAGCGAAGCACCGCATTGTGACCGTCGATAGCGCCATTCTTGTTCACCAATCGCACCACCCAGTCTCTTTGAATGAGAGACAGTTATTCATCAGCAAGTTCAGGAAACGCTCGACGAGGACATCATTCAACCCTCAAGAGGTCCGTGGGCGTCCCCACTCTTTATTGTAAAGAAGAATGACGGCACCCTGAGGTTCTCCGTGGACTATCGTCGACTGAACGCTGTGACTAAAAAGGACATATTTCCGCTCCCACACATCGATGATACGCTAGACCGTCTGCGCCACTCCCGTTTATTTTGTGTCGATGGACCTGACAGTGATTACTGGCAGACTGAGGAAGACAAACGCGACCGCGAGAAAAGTGCCTTCGTCACTCCCGACAGGACTGTAAGAGTTCAAAGTGATGCGGTTGGGATTTTTTTAAAGCGCCAGTCACCTTCCAGCGTTTCATGGACACCGTGCTGGCATGTCTGAAATCGCAGAGCTCCATCGCCCACCTCGACGATGTCGTAGTGTTTTCACGGGATTTCGACGAACACCTGAGATGACTTCGAGCCGTGCTGCAAGCCATCAAGAGGGCCGGCTTATCACTCAAACCTACGAAGTGTCGGTTCAAATATAGTGAACTAAACTTCCTTGGCCACATCGGGAGCAACGAAGATGTTCGTCCTGACCCCGTGAAAATCCGCGCCGTAGCCGCCTTTACGCCACCATCTGACGAAAGGGCGTAGGAAGATTTCTCGGACACTGTACCTACTAAAGGTGTTTGGTTGAAGACTTTGCCAAGCTTTCCGCATCGCTGACGCACCTAACGAAGGACGCTTTAAAGTTTGAGTGTGAAAAAGATCACCAGCGGTCATTCATTGAGCTCAAACGAAGACTCCAGACGCCCCCGATTCTTAGTCATTTCGACCAGTTTGCTGAAACAGAGATCTATATGGATGCCAGTAACAGCGGACTTGGCGCATATACAGGGTCAAAAGCAGGAGAAGTCAGAGCGAGCCATCTACTACGGAAGTCGGAGGCTGTCTAACGCGGAGAGGAACTACTCAACGACTGAAAAGGAGTGCCTTGCTCTCGTCTGGGCAATACAAAAGTTCCGCCCGTACTTGTACGGAAGTTCGTTTCGAATGGTTACAGACCACCACTCGCTCTGGTGGCTCGCGAATCTAAAAAAAACTTGAGGACACCTCGCCCGGTTGAGACTGCGACTGCCGCTGTTTGACATGACCGTGGTGTTCAAGGGCGGCCGAAGGAACACACAGCGATGCCGATTGTCTCTCAAGGGCCCCCGTCGAGGCCGATCCTGCCTGAACTGAACACGACGACGACGAGTGTTCCCTCAGCGAACTGGATGTCAGTGACATGACTAAACTCCAAAGAGATGATTTTGAACTGCGAGGACTCATCGAACACCTAGAGGGTCAAGGAAGCGCTGTTCCCCGCGTTTTCATACGAACACTGCCAACCTTATCCGTGCGAGAAGGTGTGCTTTACAAAAAGAACTTCAGCGACAACAACACGGCGTTGCTGTTGGTAATCACTTCCAGTCTTCGAGAAGAGATATTTTAAGGCTGCCATGATGACCCGACGGCGGTACTCCTTGGCTACAACAGGACTCTTACCAGGATACGCGAAAAGTACTACTGGCCCAAGCTTGCGATGACAGTTCATCACTACACCTGAACTTGCCACAAGTGTCAACGACGAAAGAAACTACTCACGAGACCAGCAGAACTTCTGCAGCCTATTGCGCCACCATTTGCCCTATTCCCAACAAATCAGAATGGATTTACTTGGACCGTTCCCACCATCGAAACAAGGAAACAGATCGATAATGGTCGCGACCAATTATCTCACACGGCACGCTGAGACGAAAGCCCTTCCTTCAAGTACGGCTGTTGAAGTCGCCAAGTGCTGCCTAGGGAGAGGAAATATCCCGACATCGAAATGGAAGCTCTAGCGTTAGTCAGGGTCATTCAGAAATTTTATCTGTATCTGTATGGAAAGGCATTTATTATTCAGCCGGGCCATCAGCCTTTTCAGTACACGCTTAAAATGAAAGTTTCACACCAAACACTATCGAGATGGAGCTTGGTTCTGCTGGAGTTCAAATTTCGGTTCAGTATATCAAGGGAACTGACAATGTAGGAGGGAGTTACCCGAATCGTGTTCGATATGTATTGAATAAACTTTTTGTTGAGGTTATGAGGGTGATAAATATGCCAGTCTAAATAAAGTGTTGAACATCGTGATCTACAATATTGCATTTTTTTTCATTTATAACAATATTGACAAGGGATAGACCCTGTCTGTGCGTTTTATTTTATTTTTTGAAACATAAAAGAAAATAACTTTGTTGTCAATCTCCTTTTATAGCCGACACCAAAAAAAAAATAAAGAAGAGAAGAGCGCGTGGAAAGATAAAGAATATAGCGGTGCGAGAGCGAGCGCGTCGCAAGACAATCGAACAAGGCTAGGCAGTGCGAAGACGTTGTACCTCCAGTGTTGGCCAGGGTACCTAGGTTGGAAAATTCCCTATACGAGGGGCGTTCATAACGTTCGTATTATCGGCACAAATAATTGAAAAAAAAACGAAACAAAACAGGCATCAACATGAGCACGCGTCCCTCTAGTTTCGCACAGTTAAACATCGCATAGCTATAGTAGCGCTTAACGCCGCTACGGTGTCGAAACAAAAATGGCACCGCCCGTCGGTGCCAAGCACCTGCAGTGATCAGTTTTTTTCCATTTGAAGAGAAGCAATGCCAAGGATATTCATTCTAATTTGTGAGCGTTGTTCGGGGATAACGCCCCAGTTTGTGACACTTTGGTTAAATGGCGCAGACGTTTCCAGTGTGACCAAATAAGATGAAAGCATTTCATCGACGACGACCACGTGATTGCTGAAGTGGAGCGATTTCTGAACACTCAAAACGAGGAGTTCTATAACAATGGCCTCCGGCATGTGGTGCATCGCTGAAAAAAGTGGGCATACCTTTTGGTGGCGAACATGTAGAGAAAGTCTTAACTCCTACTCGAGTTTGATTGCTGAATCTCTATTCCTTCAGGACAATGATACGAACTTTCTGAACGCCCCTCGTACATCTTAAAAGGTCACTTAAGTGACGTATTCGCATCTGATTGGTGGATGCAATTGGAAATGACGTATAGGCGTCTGATTCAAATACGTAACTTCTGTGACCTTTTGAAATGTACATGTCAATATTCAACATAGCCCTCCTGGCTTCAAGAAGTTCAACCCAGTCTTCTTCTCCCCGCCGGGTCTCGGCGCCAATTTGCACAGGACTGAGCTGACCTCGTTAGAAAAAGGGACGGTCTCCACATCAGGCGCCCAGTAAGAACAAACACTCCCGCAGCGAGTCAGTATCAAGCAACCGTTTAATACAACACGCCACCTTGCTCAAGATCCCCAACACATTCGCACCAGTCTGCCGCCAGTACTCGTGTACTTCGAACTTGTGTGCTAGATTCAATCCCCCGACTTGTAACCTTTACGAACATTTTTTTTTTTTAATTTATTTTTGGTGAACATAAATTGTGTACCTATGTTTTCGTTTTATTTATTTCTTTCAAGTATCAACGAGTCTTTTTCTAAAGACACAACTGTCTCGTCTAACTTCTTAATATCTGTAAGTCACGACCAACATCACCGCTACAACAAACACGCTACTTTTGAGTGTGTGTGCGAGAAAAAAAGATCATATTAAGGGCAGCAGCAAAACGTGTCTATGAAATGTTGGCATTTCAACATGTAGTCATATGGCGTTTTTTTTTTTTTTTGTCTAAGGCATAGCCTGAAAGGATTTGTATTAATATTTGTAACTTCAAACACTTATGTCTTTAGCGCTGTGAGAAAAATGAATCAAATAATAAGTAAACTGAATAAATTATGTCTCCCTATTGCTGGTTTAAACACTTTGAAATGCTACATCGTGGTCTAATAAAGACCATGAATATATTAGAGTAGGGTCATGAAAAAAGTAAATCCACAGTTTTAAAAAATATATATTTTGGTTTTTCGATAAAGTAAATAATAAAACTCAAAATATTGAATCATCTGGCTCTTAAACGAAAAATCAAATTTGGTCACGCGTGTTCTAGAAGCTGTTTGGGTGCTTTAGGTACCATTGGCGGAAATCTGCCTGAGCTGTTCCTTCTAAGTACAATATAGACATCAAAAGCAGTTTCATTATGCTATGTTGTTATATCAAGGCACATTGGAACAATGGCTTTAACATTAATGCACAGCACCGCACATCACGGAAGGTAGCGTTCTCCTTTGCCTTTTTTTTAGTTAATACTATTAAAGTGAGATTTCTAAAAGCAGACAATGCTTCTCAAAAGAGTCCTACCTGCCATGCCAGTGCAGATTTGGTAATGACGTCCATGGAAAAGCCACGAGTCACCGTCGCCATGTCCACGATTTCTCCTTTTTGCACAAGGTCAGCCAGAACTTCCAACATCTCATCAGCGCAATTTTGAATGATTTGCGTCACCATCTTCATCTTAGCAGAGGTGAAGATTGGGTTCAGCGTTGCGCGGATCCTCTTCCATTCTTCACCTGCAGACATAATTCAATATTTGAATGAAATAATTATATCACTTCTAATTTTACAAGCTCAATTTAACAGTTACTTTCGTGGTATTTTGTTTCTTATAATTTGTAGAATAAAGCTTTATTCCTAGTGCCCCTCAGATCCTCGATATTTTTTGAGTCCTGACGGCTTGGAATTAACATGATTTAACAATTGTTAGTAGTAGTAGTAGCTGTAATATTCTAGAGGCTACACATGTGATGCCATATCCTGGTTGTTATTGGCAGACCATGCTGAGCACTTGCTTTCATTAATTGTCTGTAAAGAACAATATTTTAGACTGAGTTCATTGAATAACGAATGAGCATAGTCGTGCAGTATTTACAATCAAGATAATTTTTAGAGAAGGCAAATAGGATGGAGTTCTGGAATGTTCCGCGAACAACAAAATAATATAGCGTCATAGGAATGCCTCCTTTCTTTTTTTTTCCTCTTCATAAAGCAGTTTTTTCTACCGCACTGCCCGACGTATGAACAAAAGACATCAGCCCCTGCAGTCAGACTTGTACAAGTTTAAAAAAAGTAAGGAATTACATTTACAATTACACTAGGCAAAATTGCAACGTATTACAGTTACAATTACCTTTTCTCTAAAAGTAACCATTAGCTCTTGCTACCTTACTGTCTTAGGGTAAGACACAAAACACAACTGTTATAGAAGCGTTTTGTGTTGCTATATGTCACATTTTTGTGCCCTTGAGCCGCAGCCGCTCTCGGATGCCGTTTCGGACGTCTGACCTCATTTCTGAGTAGAAGTGTCGTTCGCCGTTTTGAACACACCTTCAACTGAGGCACTGACAAATGCCAGACGCCCTGCTTGCGTGCTTCTTGAGAAAAATGAAACAACGCTCGTACTACTTTAATTAATCTTACCTTTGTAAATCTACCCATAATGCAGAAACGAGCTATATATGAGTGTGCGATCACCAACTTTACCGAAGCTGAAAAACGAGCGCTGGTGAACATGCATTTTTCGCACTGCATGCAACATTACTTCGTTCATGCATAAGCTGACATAACGTTCAAAGCTACAGGCACGAGACCGCAGCTCTGATACGTTGTTCTCAGGCATGAAAGGTCCGTTTCAAAAGGAAGCTTCCGTTGATCGGTTCCTTACCTTCGAATCTCCTAGCGGAGGTAGACACTGCTACTAAGCATGCGCACCGCTAGCCTTGTCTGCAGAATTCAAGGAATAATTTCCGGTCGCCGTAAGCTAGCGGGACGGCGAGTGTGGTTGCAGCTTTCGCTGCCTTGTCAGCTTACAGGTGAACGTACTGCGCCTAAATTCTTTCTCTTAAATAGAGTAGTTTGGTTTTAAAAGGTCTTTCATAATCCGGGCTTTTAAAAGCAGGAAGTAGTGTTGCAAAACATTTTTGAAAATATCAAAACTTTTTTCATTGTTTTCAGTAAGTGTACGGGAAAGGTAATGTAAAAGTAATTTCTAAATAACGAGCAATGCAATCCGTTCCTTTTGAGGAAACATAATTAGTGACAGGAATTCATTACAACTTAGGCTCGGGAATTTGTAATTGTAATATATTACATTTTTGATGTAATGGATATACATCTGCCTCCGATGAACAAAACTATTTAAAAAAAATTATAGAGAAACAGTTTCACAGAACAAAATTCGAAAGGCCAGAAGGCGAAATGTTCCAAAAACTCGATATTTTTTTTTTTTATTTCTTTACGTCAGCATCAAGATTATTGGGTTTATTCAAGCGGCTAATATATGTTAGTCAAAAACTCAATATAATTGTTTCTAATCTCTTGACGTCTTCTCAAGAATATTTAGTCTATTAAGCTGCTAATATATTTTACGCTTCATAAAATCGTACGGGCCACGTCCAGCAATAACACAGTGCTTTTTAGGTGTTATAGTTAATTTTGTGTTAAATCGTGATTTTGCTACCTGGACCAATTTTGCCCCCCATTTGAATTGCTGCAGTAAGCGAAGTGTTACAGCGACCTGAAACGAATATCAGTGCATAGCTATGATTGTAATCTATCTGGCGGTGCAATTTTTGTCTTGGTATTCCTTACAAGATACATTTGATTTAGCTCCAAACCTGTTACAACTATAAAATCTTGCAATATTTAAAATCAATTTTCGAAAAAAAATTTTTCGTTAGTCTTTTTTTTTACTTGGTAGCCCATAAGATCTAGAAATACTGACTGAATAAAAGTCTTGGGTGGAATGTTTTTGTTGCAGTTCTGGGACAACCGGTTTAAAAAAAAAAATTCTACTTGCCACTCAATTCCTGGTTGGGCTATGCTCGCTTTAACAGGAATGGTTCGGGCGGTTTTAATATTATTATATGTTTTGGGAGTTTTATTTTTATGATTTTTTTTTCTATATTTTTATATTCAACTGGAATATTTGAGGGACGTTACTGGGGGCTATAATAAACAATTCATGTTAACAGTCATGCCACTTGCAGTGTGAGAGCGAGGCGAGGAAGGCGTTGAGTTTCAGGCATCGGCAAGCGAGTCTTTTTATTATGACCATCGCAAGAGCACAGTATAACAAGAGAAAATGGCAATTAAAAAAGAAGAACCCGGGGAATAATATATAATGCAGCTCAGTACCTAACTTCTCTGATACCCAAAGTTTTAAACATATATATGTAGTGATGTGACAATTATTGTTTTCACTCATGAACGCACGGAACATTTCTTGCGCAAACTTGACCTGTTTGAACTATGTAAATCATATTTTATTTTCTTTATAAGCTTACATAAAACATTCCTAGTCGAGCTGACAAAATACAAACAACCGCAGGTATTACCTTATAAAAACATTTAATTTAACTAGTAATGTGTACGCGTTATTACAATATGCATACATAAACGTAGATTATTATCCACAACACTCCCCGCGCGTTCACGCAGATAATATTACAAAACAAAAACACGTTCTTGGGCTAGATAGTTTCCAAAGTTACATATGTGCGCTCTTTGTCTTGCGAGACACCATACAGGCACTAAAATACCAATGATGAAGTTTACTGAGGACACACTTTTTTGTTTACAAGTTTCCACAGGTGTGAAAGACGGATGCGTTTTTTAGGCGGTACGGACCCCTATACGGCTGCCTTGGTTTTGTGGAAATTACTTACGTCCTATTTTTGTTCACGCAGTTCACGTTTTTCACACACTTTTTCACCTTGTTTACAAGGTCAATTTATGCCCGCATGACCGCGACCACAAGCGAACGGATATTGTGCACAGACACCTGATGATTCAGAAGCCCCCGCAACTCCATGACAGATGTTTTTACCGTGTACTGAGGCAGCAAAATTTCACTCCGCCTTTAGAAGACCGGCTTGTTCGAACTCTTAGAGTTGAAGTTTGAGCAGGCGCTCCGCCAGATACATAGGCTAGTGAGGCTCATACTGGAACGTAATTCTCCAGCCAGTCCTCAATGCATCTCAGAGCGAGTTCCGCGTGGGGAGTGTCGTGGCACAGGTCTTCACCCACGACACCGAAGGATCTGGGACCTTGCGAGGTCGACACAGCACATGTGAACCCAGGCATTTGACGATTTCTGGTAGAATGGTTGTTAAGTTTTTTGTTTAATCAAAACGCATGACATTAGGTCTAGCGGTCACTTTGCTCTTCTCGATCCTAATAGCATTCCGCTGACTTCCACGGATGAAATCTTGAGTAAGAAATTTGTGTTCAATATTTGCACCTCTGTCAAAAAGTGTTCAAGTTCGCAGTCTTGTTCACCGAATTGCTGTTCTCCCACGTGCAAACTGTAATTTCCTTATCTGGGGCCAATTTTATTGCTTGTGAGGAGAGTCGATCAATGCTAGGGCACTCCTTGCATTCGCCTCGTGAACAATCGGTCATAAACTCAGGGCAAGGGCACAAAGCGTCTATCTTCTCCGCTATTGTTTTTTCCTCTCTACGTTGTTGAGGGCGAGCAGCCTTCAAAATGTGTGCAGCACACGAATGCGCATAAAGTATAGTCAGGGTTTAGCTTAAACTATTTTGGTCGTAACATGAAAAAAAAAAAAACTTCGTCAGTTCAAATTTGTAATTCGTATTGGCTTTCATGAACAGCTGCTAGGCGTTTCTGATAGACGTCATCACTCAACGTTAGATGGCTACCTGTTGTTCATCGTCCTTCATAACGTTTACAGCATCCTTCTTGTTGGGGCTCCGGCGGGAACAGTCGAGAATATCGTCGGTGTAGGACCGCGTGGCTTACTGCATAACGTCCTCACTTATTGTAGCGCCTTGGTATGGCTCCAGACTCTTCCATACTCAAAACGTCCACGACGTCTCTCGGCTTTTTTCAGAATATAACTCGATGACTCGGGGATTAAACGTGTGCCCTCGCTGGCAGTTGCACTTTCAACCACAAGCGTGAGCAGCTGACATCAATCTTGTGAACACGGTGCATTGGCAAAAAAAGAACATCTGAGGCTCGCCCACCACTCCTCACAGTAGAGGCATGAGGGTTCAGTGCGAGCACTCAATTCGCTCGCTGCAAGCCTATGTGCTGCCACTTTTATACCTACATGTCCGCAGTACGAACCCTCAATTTCCCGCTGTTTTCTTGAAGCGTAAAGGGGTGTCCAAACAGGGCACTACAAAACGCACGACTCCGACAAATCGTGAAAATTGAAGCGTGAGGCGTCCGCTTCAATTTTCACGATTTGCCGGAGTCGTGCGTTTTGTAGTGTCCTGTTTGGACACCCCTTAACGGTGACGGCTCTTTGCGATTAGGACAACAGCATGCGCAAGGAAGACTGTCTAAAGTCCTGCACAATATACTTGTTTCTAGATATATTATTCTACTTTTTGCTGTTCACCGAAGCTTACAGGAGGGCTTGAAGGTGGGTCACTCACAGTAATCTGTTAAATTTGCACATGGTTGCGTCGGAAAACAGATCTGACTAAGCACATTATTTTCTCTTTACGATAAAAATTGAGCCATAACTAAAAACATTATTGTACGAAATGCCAGTGACAAATTACTTGCTGGTTCAAAACCAGTGTGTTAGTCCTTGTGAAAGTAAATCACGTTTGCTTCTTTATCTCTCTCCCACTATTTTGGACCCTTTATTGTTTTAGGGTCGAGTATTTCGTAAATTTTAATCGCTGAAATGCATCATAAAAAAGAGCGCGCTGTATGTATTTTTTTAAAGAGAACGTAAGTAAGTAATAGGGAAAAGATGACGATAAAACAATAAGTGGATAAACAAGGACACCAAACATTAGTTAAGGAAACAAGTACAAAATCAACAGGACGAAATTTAAAAAAAAAATATCCGTTGGCAAAGAGTTCCCTTTTTGATCTGTTGCTTGCGTGCACAGAGAGTGGTCTCCGGTAACTGTCAATGACCACAGTGTTTATATCTGCAGATGCATTGCTACCCCTTTGAAAATTGAATTGCGCGCATCGATGAGATCGGCATGAGAACATAGAATGTCGGCACGAGAATATGGAACGTCAGTGTTACGCACACGGGAATGACAAGCTTGCGCTCCAATAGCGAAAAACAGATGGTTAAGAACGGTGCACCGGTACACAGCCTCTGTCAGATGTAGGAGGTCAACAAAGCTTATCGCGTGACAACCACTATGTCACTCATCACTACTCCCCGCGCTGATCAAAGGGATACGGACTTTTCCTCACTTCGATAAACAACAAGGTGCAACTTACAAGAGAAACGTTGACGAATAAACGAACAGCATTTTTTCCCCTGTCTATTCCGAAGACAACTCCGTTTGAAGAAAGAGGGAGCATGGCTCTAGGCGGCCGTGAGGTGCGAGGAAGATCCCAATAAATTAGTGCCGACTCCAGACAGGTTCTAAGAAGTTAAGGATAATACATATTTTATTTTTGCTTGGACAAACTGTGCAAAACAAAAAACATTCAGATAGCCAATATCTCGGGAAAACGACAGCTGCAGCTCAGAGGCTTAACCGAAGTTGTTTGTTATTTCTACATTATTCGCTCCTGTCTGTGTTTAATAATATCGGGGTTGGGAAGATGCTTCCTCTAGTCGTGAAGGTTTAAGGCTAAATCGGAATGCAACACAAATCGTTTATCAATATATTTGTTATCTATACCGGCTCTTGCAATATTATTTAGGGGTATATTTTATCTGAGCATCGAGGCTATACTTAGTAATATAAGCTATAAATGCAAGATTACTTAAATGCACTCTGCTCCACCAAACAATCCACTAAAAACACACCCCTGTGAGAGCTTGAAACATGTGTAGCTCGCCCCGCTCTCAGAAAGCAGGCGGCATTTCTGTTAGCATGAATGTTTTTTTTTTCTAGCCCTTCCTAACGTCACAGGGATATTTCAGGTGTTGCTATGAGCAAATATAACAGCACACCAATCTTGGTAACGTAGATTCTAAAACACATCTGCTATTATTGAGACCACCAGTAGGATTGCGCTGAAGGTAGCATAGATCAAGCGTATTGAGATATTTAACTGGTTGTCTTTAAACCACACCAAAAAACATTACACGCAAGACATATATTGAGTATTTCTAGACCTTATAAACTGCAATGTCACATCCAGTGTGCCACATGGTTCAAGTGTCTCTCCGCTGCTGCTCGACTGTTTATTTATGATTCATTCACGGCCCTGTCACCGTACCATTAACACCGTCGATATTGTTGCAGCTCGTGCCCCTTCCCGAGGATGACAGCGCCGGTACCAGCTTGAGTAATCAGGACGACAAACCTCGTGACCCAACCAAGCCCCACCCACGCCGGCACGACCGAACTCCAGCATCTACAAATACAAGCAGCGCAAGGGACACCGCGGGATTCACGGCCCTGTCACCGTACCATTAACACCGTCGATATTGTTGCAGCTCGTGCCCCTTCCCGAGGATGACAGCGCCGGTACCAGCTTGAGTAATCAGGACGACAAACCTCGTGACCCAACCAAGCCCCACCCACGCCGGCACGACCGAACTCCAGCATCTACAAATACAAGCAGCGCAAGGGACACCGCGGGATTCACGGCCCTGTCACCGTACCATTAACACCGTCGATATTGTTGCAGGTGAGCGCAAAGCCTCCCGTACGCGATATTCTTCTCTTCTTGAAGTGGCTGTGAATCCCCAAACAGTGTTTCTGTACTACATTTTTGTTTTGTTCGTTTGTCTGCTGTGATGGGTATTGACATCGCTACTTTCAGAGCACGTATAGGTTCTTTTATATCTAAGAAGAAAGCGACCTCAGCTGAACATGTTAAATTACTACGCCTGCCTGTCAGAACCATGTTTGGGTTTGCGAAACTGCTAACGATAGCTACAGTAATGTTCATACTTTTGGCCTCTGCCGGAGACGTTGAGACAAATCCCGGACCTACAAATGCAGAAAAGATTGATAACCTACAACACGCGATCGAAGCATTGATTGCAGCAACCAACAAAAACCAGCAAGAAACCTCCATAAAATTAGATCAAATCAACAGCGGCATCGCTGCTCTCGGAACCCGGGTCTCAAAAGTAGAAGGCCAAGTAAAAGAAATCCCAAAAATTCAGGAAAACTTAAGCACGATTGAAACGACAGTAAACAGCATTAAGTGCGACTCGATATCCTTTCGTGATCACCTGACTGAAATGAACACAGTCGTTGACGACTTAGAAAACCGAATGAGGCGAAACAATTTAATATTCAAAGGCTTACCTGAACTGGAAAACGAGACGTGGAATGACGCCAAAGTCATCATTACTGGCTTTGCACAAGAAATGCTTGGAATCAGATTGGGAGAAATTGAAAGGGCCCATCGGTTGGGACAAAAACGACCGGGAACAAATCGACCGATCATTGTAAAATTTCTTAGCTTTCGAGATCGAGAGGAAGTTCTCCGCAATGCCTTCAAGCTTAAAAATGTAACGCCCCCAATTAGAATCTCCGAAGATTTTTCTGATAAGGTGCGCTCTGCGAGGCTGAAGTTGTGGGAATTTGCAGAACAGTTTAGAGAAAGCGGAACGAAATACAAAATTACTTATAACAAACTACACGTTGGTACACAGTCTTTCATCTATGACTCGGCGAGTGATTCTGTTGTTTCCCTTCGCACGCGCCGGAATGTCACTGCGCGGAATGACTGACGAAGTGTAAATCGCAAGTCCACAAATCGCACTGTTCCTGCTAATCTTTCTTTTATCGTTGCTAACTTTCGAAGTATCTTATCTAAACAAGACGAACTTGAAAACATCACGTCCAGCAGCGAGCCTGACGTCATTCTTGGCACGGAAACCTGGTTAACACCTGATATAACAAACGACGAACTCATCTTAAATCGATCATATGCTATTTTTCGGAAAGACAGAACCCTCGTCAGGGGCGGTGGTGTTATCATTGCGGTCAAAAGAGCTGTATCATGCTTCCAAATAGAATGTTTATCTGACCTTGAAGTGCTGTGGATTCGCGTCAAGTTGGATTACCGCAGTGTCTTAATCGGTGTCTGTTACCGCCCGCCCCATGTCAATCGAACTGAATTCAATATATCATTATATCATGTCATTGGAACTGTAACCAAAAATTTTCCCAATGATCACTGTTTCCTCGCTGGCGATTTTAACTATCCTGAAATAAACTGGTCTACATTACTGCCCTTTCCCAGCTATTCAAATTCTCGTCAGTGTACAGAGTTCCTTTCGATAATCAGTGTGTTCGGACTTCACCAGATGATAACCACAGCAACCCGTAATGATGCTATATTAGATTTATTTCTTACCACTAATCCAGAATGTGTAACGTCTATCAGTACTATGGAAAGTATAAGTGACCACGCTCTGATTCATATTCAAACTTCACAAAAGGTTAACCGCTCCGCAAATATTCCAAAGCAAATATTTGTGTTTTCGCGTGCTAATATCGATGGGATGACGGCAGCCATATTAAACTTCGAAAGATATTACATGTCATCTCATGACGAGAGAACCACAAGTGAAAACTGGCTCCTTATTAAAAACATGTTCATAGAATTACTTCACACTTTTGTGCCCAAAACTGCTGTTCCATCTGACCTTGCATCTCCTTGGTTTAGCAACAGTCTAAAACGTATGTTAAACAAGAAGAAAAGACTATTCTTAAAAGCAAAAAGACTGGACGACTTCGCTGCTTGGTCATCATATCACTCCCATTCAAAGTTGTGCAAATCCGAAGTAAAAAAAGCGAAAGTAACATTTTTTTCCGTCACCCTACCTAACATTCTTTCCACGGACCCCAAGAAGTTTTGGAAAATAGTTAACCCAAAAGAAACTAAGAATAGCCCTTTGTTTGTAAATGACCAGGGGGAGGCACTTAGTGATGACCAGACGGCCGATTCGTTAAATTCATTCTTTTCCAGCGTATTTACACGTGAAATATTTCCACTGCCATCTTACTCTCTATCTTATCAGGAAATATGCATGCCTCCAATCTTATTCATCCCGGAAGGAATCCACAAGGCAATTCAAAATCTGTCTTCGAATAGCGCCCCTGGAAATGATGGTATCTCGGCCAAACTACTAAAAATGACTCAGCACTCAGCATCAAAAATACTCAGCGCTCTTTTTCAACAAAGTTTAAATTCTGCTGATGTACCAGCTGACTGGCGATTTGCCCGAGTTCAACCCATTTTCAAGTCGGGCAACAAATCAAATCCATCAAACTACAGACCTATCTCACTCACCAGTGTGCCGTGTAAGCTTATGGAACACGTTATTTATTCTAATATTATCTCATACCTGGATCAACGCAACTTTTTTTTCCCCAACCAGCACGGTTTTAGAAAGCACCACTCATGTACTAGTCAACTGTTTGAGTTTGTCACGGATCTTCATTGTAATAGTCATTCCTCACTACAAACAGACGTTATCTTTATAGACTTTGCCAAAGCATTCGATACCGTGCCCCACCAACGACTACTCCTAAAACTTACTCTCCTCCAGATTAACCCTCTAGTAATAAAATGGATAGCTTCGTTCCTAACAAATAGACAACAGTCAGTTTCGGTGAATGGTTCTTCATCTAACTCAGTCCCAGTATGTTCCGGCGTCCCCCAAGGTAGCGTACTCGGCCCCCTTCTTTTTCTCATTTATATTAACGATCTTCCCTCTTCGATTACCTCAACTGTCCGCCTATTCGCAGATGATTGTGTTATTTATAGAAAAATCTTAGACCCGACAGACCATCACGTACTCCAAAATGACCTTGATGCTATATCTTCCTGGTGCTCACAATGGCAGATGACCGTTAACCCCGACAAATGTAAACAAATGACCGTTACTACAAATTCAAGCAAATCATACAGCCAATATACATTACTCATGCAGCAACTTGAATGTGTCTCACTATACAAATACCTAGGAGTAAACATCTCTGAAACTCTCTCATGGAAACAACATATCGATAACTTAGTCACCAACTCATTTAAATCTCTAGGTTTCTTAAGGCGCACCCTACACCTGGCCCCCACTTCAACAAAACTGCTAGCATATAAAACGATTATTCTCCCCAAACTAGAGTATGCAAGTATCATATGGCATCCGCATCAAAATTATCTTTCTTCCAAATTAGAATCTGTCCAAAGTAAAGCAGCCCGGTTCATATCAAACGACTTTTCACCTCAAACTAGTGTCTCAGCTTTAAAAACAAATTTGGGTCTCACTTCCTTGTCTACCAGGCGCAATATTTACCGCATGTGTTTCTTTCATGACTTATACTACAGTAACTCGTGCTTTAAAAACACCTATTGTCATTCCGCACATTACATCTCTCCTCGAACCGATAATTCCCGTAAGGTACAGCAATACCAGTCACACACTAATTCCTTCCTCTTTTCACCCTTATTATTATCGATTACTGAATGGAATAACTTGCCAGACGAAATGGTTACTAACACAAATCCCGTTGAATTTAAAACTATGTGTGAGCGCCTGTGGCATGAATAGTATACGTACATGCTTGTTTGTTGTTTTCATAGTCGCTTTCTGTTTCTTCATATTGAAATTGTTGTTTTTTTTACATAGTTACGTCCAGTTCAAAATTGCAGTTGTGTACGCACGATCTCACTTCCTTTTTGTAAACTGTGCTGGGCTGATTGCGATTATTTTGTTATACCAATGACTGTGTTTGGAAACTTGTGTGATTATGTTGTTACAAATGCATGTACCACCTACCCCCCTCATGTAATGCGTCCTAAAAGACGCCCTTGAGGTAAATAAATGAAAATGAAATGAAATGTTGAGATATTGACGCCAACATCACATTGTTTGCCGACAAGTGTGTATTGTTTTACGTTATTAACACCCCTACGAACAAGTTAGAATAAACAGCTCTGTATCTAGTGTCGCTGGCTGGTGCAGAAACTGGCAGATGAATCTGAACACCTCAAAATGTGTCACTATGTTGATCACTCGTAAAAAAGCTCCCTACATTTTTCAGTAAAGCCTACACGGTCATACACTCAACAACGTCCACGATTACAAATACCTGAGTATTACCACCTCAAGCATTCTTTACAGGGACTAATATGCGAACGTCAACTCGGACCCCTACACGGCTGTTAGTATACAAATATTGGATATGATTCGAGGGAAGGATCTACAGTTTAATTCCAACAAATTTGGACGATATGAATCACCGTCGTTGATATTAAACCAAACTGATTGGACAACTCTATCTGACCGGGCAAAAAAAGTAAAAATTATAAACGACTTACCAAATCATCACAACTGATCTTCAGATCAACAGAGACAACCTCATTAGATTTTCCACTGGAAACAATATTAGGGCCTTTCACACAAGAACAGTAGATAATTTCCAGATTTGCCTTGACTTCCTGAAATATTAATTTTTTTTGACCATATGAGATGGGAATAACCATCATACCAGCATCTCTCATGCCGACTCACTTGACAGTTTCGTGCATCAGCTCAACGTCCCTTCGCAAACAGTTTGTATGGTGTTCTCCTAAAATGTGCATTTTGTTTCGTTTTATTGACCATCTTTGTTTGTTTTTCCCCTATCCAACTGGATGATAATAATAAGTAAGAAATAAAAATGGCATTGCTATGAAAATGAATTTCAAATATCTCTTAATATTAAAATTGTAATACTTTTGGAGCTCCATATAAATTATTTCTCAATCAATACCAGGGCAACAGTTACACAACCAGATATAGTTTGGAGGATATAAAAGCGCAAAAAACACTGACAAGGAAAATACAGATACCACACGCACTGGCGCTAGTGCCAGTCCGCGTTGTCTGTGTTCATTCCTCGTTCGTGTTTTTTTTTTTTTTTTTGCCACATTTAAGTTTTTTAGGTTGTAGTAAACTAACTAGCCCAATATAATGTTTTAAGCCACTAGATAGCTTGCAGGCCTAGCTTTGCACGGATACCTGTTTTATGTCGTTACTTTTAATGGTCGTTAATTTACTGGAGTAATTGATATTGGAGGCAAAATTGTTCCTGATAGCAGGCTCCCTAATTTATGCTAAAATACCTATGAAACCTAGAAATTACCGTTTTATTGATAAAATGACTCGTAACTTTCCTTACCGCGCAAGAAAATATATTAGTCGCTTATTAGTCAATAGTCTTAAAACTACGTCCAAAGTTGAAATAAAATAAAATTGAGGTTTCGGCTCAACTCACCATCTGGGATTTAGTATTTGTTTTCAGTGAATCTGTTTTTTTTAGATTTTTGAATGAGAATTTTGTTAATCAGAAATATAAAGCAACCGCACTGACTTTTTTTTTATATAAAAACTTGACAAGTTTGGACGAAATCTAATGAACCATCCTACGTAATTCTCATTTATCTCCATCTCATATTCACGCCAAGTGAAAACTCAAGATGATTTAATAAAACAATAGCTAAATATATCAGGCGTACTGCACTATACACACGCGTATACCGCGGGGTATAATATTGTTTAAATAGTAAAAACTTATTTGCTTGAAAGCTTGCGCTTCTGTTCCTATCCGGTTTTCTTCTTTAAAAACGACCACCCGTCATCCCCCACCTTAATAATAATAATCTTTATTTTGTTGTGTCCACAAACAGCACATAGCCTAAATAGTGGTACACAGTTCGTCATTCGAAATTAAACGCAGACAGCCACATAGATTCAACATTATAAACAAATGATTGACTCCAGTGTACGTCGAAAAGTTGTCACGTCACTTAAAATGTCTATAGCAGATTGGTCAAGCCTGTTAAATTCCAGCTGCATTCTTGTTAAGGGAGACGTATCATATAAAGTCCGGGGGTAGAACGGGCTCTGAAACCGACTTGACCGCAAGGGAACATGAAAACAAACTTCCTTGGGCGGTGGCCCTTAGGAAGTTTGGAGGATGCATCTGGAAAGCTCCCCTCCGCCAAATTCTGGCATCCGCGCGGATGGGTTAAAGTCGTGAACTACTGCACGTAACGTTGCAGTCAATATTATATGCTCGAGAATGTACTGGCAGCTTCGTACCACTTTATAATTGACTTCAGATGTAAATGAGGTGTTACTGAAGAATTGAGTTCTTGCTGAGGCCACCTCTGATTTAGCTTTTAAAAAGAGAAAGAAGCATGGCAGTCTAGTCGGCCGGCTACCGAACACCTGCGCCACGAGTTCCGCCGATAAAGCGATCCAACTTTGGAAAATATAAACAAAGAAAACAGAAAAAATAGGGAAGAGTACACCGAAACGCTTGGAGAAGATTTTGCCAGCTGCGGAAGCGTCAAAATCAACAAGGCAGGAAAAGGAAAATGTGGCGACGCTTGCATGGCCTCGCGCGCCTTGAAGCCTCAGACAGGACTTAACGTCCTCTGCACTTTTCATTAAACGACATTCGGTATATGAGGCTTTCGTCTGTAAATCGCAATAAAATTGCAAATTGCTTTATGTACTGACTTTTTCTTGCCAGTCGATTTTGTCAACACGCTCTTCAGTAAATGTGCGTTTTATATTACTATTATTTAACATATTAAACTTCCTGTACTATATAATATTAACTTCTTATAAGCTCAATACAATCAGTTTTCTACTTCACTGTAAAGCGCAGCTTTCATGAAGTTGAAGACTGCAATGGTAAATTCAGAAAACGTAAAGAGAATATTGGGACAAGATCGGGATGCGTTGGTTACGTTCTGGGGCTGGTACATCGTGGTGCAATTGTTATGGTAGCGAGATTCATACCACGACCTGTGAGAAGAATATAATAGACGATATGCGAAACTGCGTTTTGGTGTGGTGCCTTGGGCAATATTTTTGAGGCTCTGCATTAAGCTTAAACTAGTTTTAGGTAGCGCCGACCTCAAGCATAGTTGATGGATGTCGCGCCGGTTAATTAAGATTTGTTCAATCCTAGCAAAATGACAGCATAGACTTTCCTCAAACTACCCCCGTGGTCTTTTGCACTAAACCAAATGTTCACCTGGGCTTTGTCAAAAAAAAGGAGGCCGTGAAATAAAGTTGGCGTTTGGTGCTCTTGTCGACGTCTGCGGCGTAACTTTTTCCGCCGCGGACTTCCCAGCTTTAGCCACTGAAATGCACCTAAGCAAGGGATGTAATTGAACGTGGCGTTTAAAGAAAAAGGCAGCAAAATCCCCCTTCTGTGAGATTTGAGAGCTGACAGAGACGTCGTAAGTGTCCGTTGTGTTCTCTACTTTACAAAATCGCGCTTTATTTCTTCAAGAATATTTCCGCAACAAACCCTGCCGTCTAATCTTCGAGGATTTGTACAAACATAGTCTACCTACGCCAGACGAAGTAAATAGAAATCGCTACTTTAGAATCAATTGTTTACTGACTGTTTAAAATAACCTTTTTTTTCTAATACATAACATTCAGTTGAAGGACTCTCTGGGGTTCTCAGCTTTTGATGTTCACTGTTAGCCATATGCATTCTAAATGAATATTGGTGGCATGGATTATTAAGACTTCCAGATTGTTGCCCTGCCTCACAGTCTTGGTCTCATCCGCATATATTGAGCTGCTTTCGCACCAAGAAAAAGGGAGGCCGACACCACAGAATGCAACAGAAAAAAAAATAAAATTAAGAAACTAATTTGGTAAATCATTGTGAAAAGGTTTGGCCCAGTTGATTACTCGTGGATGGGTTTGCTCGATGTGATAACGTTCTCATGTTTTGCTTTATACCACATTTTTATACCACATTTGACGGCGAGGCTACTTCGACTAACCTTTTATGAATGCACATTGTTTTGGTTCAATTTTAAGTATGTTATTATTATGTTCGTGCTTTTATTCTTTCTTCCCTCCTGTATAGTCCGCATGGTCTGCTTCATTCGAAACAAATGAATAAGTAAACAATAATTAATAACTTATTTAATGTAAAACTAAATATCTAAGTGAATAAATATATAATTGTCTGCCTTTTTATTAATTTACGAAAACAAAAGAAGGACATAGAGGACAATAGAGACAGACACCAACACGTTCAACACTTGACAAAATAAATTCATACAGTGACTAGCGCCTTATGACGAACCACGCATAATATGTGAGGAACTTGCCGACAAGTCCAATCAGGCAACTTGTGAAGGGCTCAACGTTGACAACCAAATCAGGTCGGTCGAAGGCGATGTTTGCCTCCTTCACCAAGCACTGCTTGATTATGTTCAGGTCCGTGATTACCATGTACGGCACCTCTCCCACGTAGTAGCCGAAAACCTTGCCATATGTCTTGATCCAACTTTCCATGACCTGTATAGACGTGGCCATATGCTTAAATGCACTTCATTTGCATTTAGCACAAATTTAATTGATAATATTGTTATCAATTATATTGTTCTTAACATATATTGTTCTTATATTGTTCTTAATATTGTTATCAATTATATTGTTCTTAATATTGTTATCAATTATATTGTTCTTAAAAAACTGGCATCGCCAGTTTTTTTAAGAACTCAAGAATGGAAATTCTGGACAACCAGATAACAGATGTCCACGTTTCACTTAGGTACGTACTTATTTAGTGAATGTCTAATTTCGAATATAAAATTTTTACCTTAAAAGAAAAAAACCTCTGGACAACCTACATCTCTCAATTAATATGAGTGTCATCGTGATAGCCTGCAGCAAATTTTTAGTAAACCAACATGAAAATCATTTAAGAGTTTATATCAGAGTAATTCGATTCACAGCCTAATTGGGATCGTTCTCGAGTTGTTGCATGGTTAATTTCTGCACCTTCGTAAGTATGTTGAGATGAACAGCAAATCATCGAACAAAGGTAAACAAAGGCTGATGTGGAGCTACGGCGCCTTACCTGGTCCCTGCGTGGCGGATTGATTAGAGTGCCAGTAAATTTTGTAAACATGTGCATTACTATGTAGTACGCAAATCAGACCAGCTTGAGGTTTCTTAGAATACTACTGAGTGCCTCCTCGATTGAGCTAATCTTTTTTGTGGTGATTTAGCATCCTAAACAGAATAAAAATATGTATAAGTCAATGTAGAAAGCACAAAGACAGGCGTTTGGTACGCAAAGCAGGAGTATTGTTAGAAAGAACCCCTGGTTGTATGTTTTAATGTAACAACATTATAAAAGCTAAAATATCTCAGTACCTTTTTTAGAAAAACAACGTGTTTGGGATTATAAATCGCGTACCATGTAATGTTTAAATTCATCATAATCGACGACGTAAAAAGTAAGAAGGGCTACTTTGAAAAATCAGTGATATAAATCTTATTATATACAAAACAACTCAATCACATTCACAGCTAACCGGATAAATATACGAGGGGCGTATCATATTTATTTACAATTAATTTTGTTGCTGCATATACCGGTTCCTTACAGGTCAGACCATATGTCCACCCTTTCGACAGACATTCCCTGAAGCCGAATGCCCTTGTACTACCCATGTGACAGCCTCTCCGTGCCATGCTTGAAACGCTTTTTGGGAGTGCCTCACACCCGCGCCTGGACAGCTTCTTCCGCCGCAATATTTATGACGACGAAATGGCATCTTTGTAGGGTTTAAATTTTTATTGTAACCTATCAGGTTATAACCTGTGGGGGCTTGGTCAGGCCAAATGCATACGCGACAAAATGTCCGACTGCTCATAAGGACGTGCCGAAAAAATGGCCGAGCTCGATCAGATGACGGCCGTTCATGAACAAACCTTAATGCAAACAACGCGGTGATTGAACGGTGCCCGATTGGGCTCGGCCGTCTTGTGTGACATATTGTACGACCAGTCAGAATATTGGCCGGGTGTGATTAAGTCCTGACCCCCAGTGGTTTTCACGCACATGGGTATGACCTGTCCTCTAGTAGTTTTCTTCTCGTGGGTGGCATGAAGGAACCCCTTCCGAAGAAGCCATTATCCGGGTAATATTAGAATCAAACAGCTGCACAGGCGAGGGAGAGAAGCATTCTATACAAGTAGTTTTTTCACACCACGGAGAGGCTGTGACATCCGTGGTGCAAGGATATTCAACTCGAAGGGGAGGTTGTAGAAAAGATGGTTATATATACCACACCTAAGTAACCGTAATATGCTACAAACACATAAATTCTAAGTCAATATGGTACGCCCTTGGTACTATCGATCTCAACTTTTTTTTAATCGAACATCAAGCTCAAAACGTAACTTTAATGGTCGACTGGACCACGTCTTGCACCCTTCTTAACAAAATTAGACTTAATTGTCGAAGAATGTGTACAACAGAAAAATGGATTATTTACGATATTAATCACGCATCATTTTGTATTTTATAGATAATGAATACCAATTTTCACACAAACAAAACAAATTAATTCAAAATGTATTTGATTTTAATTTGTTAGTGAAGTCACGAAGGTACCGATACTTTGACAGTACTGCTCTTGTAGAACTAAAACAAATGCGGCACTTTTATTGTCACAGAATATGTATTCCCCGATGACATTACTAAATTTTTGTATGAAACGTTTTTATTTCGCGCAAGCACATAATTTTTGAACTTCCGTCCAGCTTCTGTCTAGCTTAGTGCTAAAAGCTTGAAACAGTCGATCCTGGTAAAAGTTTTCTGGTACAGAGAACCTTCCTCAACAAGCTCTGGGGTTTGATAATCTCACAGGCTTCAATATCTAGAAGCATTTAACATGCTGCCTCACAAAATCGGTACCCACCGGCCTCAATAATAGGACCACCACAGGACTCCGCAAGGGAATTACGTTGCGAAATTTAAAACCTTAAAAACGTAATAATCTAAAGATCTCGCTCAAGCGTGTTGAAATTCCAAGTAAATTACCTCACCTCAAGTCGATTTTTCTTGAGTTGCATCCAGTTGCCGGAAAAGAAATCAGGCTTGGGGCCCGGAATTCCATACCTTCTGAACAAACTGTGCTGATGCCGTCGGTTCAGTACCCAGAGTAAGACAGCGGTCGCTGCAACAACGAGCGTCGCCCATACCAATGTCGTCAGCAGCGAGCTTTCCATGTTCGGGACTGTTGCTTTCTCTAAAAAAAAGTATACCTCCCTATCTCAAATATTTTTGAAGTAAGACACTATATACAAGGCGTATGTCACCACGAGATGCTTCATAACTTTGGTATCGCAGCCCGGCTTGTACCATCAGGAGAGGAAGTTATTTTGAACGCCATACAACTTGGCCTTCAACTTTGTGTTTACGAGCAGCTGGAGCGAGACTGGCGACAGAGAGGAACCGAGAGAGCGAGAGAAAAAGGAAGAAAGAGAGGGAGTGGGAAAGGGAGAGTAAACTTGTTTTGCTCGAGGAGGACAGGAAGGTGCCTACGAAGGGCGAGAGGAGAAGCGTGCGGCTGTGGAGTGCAGAATGCACAAAAAGAATAAAAGACGTAAAGGACGAACACAGACACACACTTGAAAATACTGTGTGCCTGAGTTCGACCTTTACGTGTTTTATTATTTCAGAGTATTCTGTAGTTTTTCAACGCGCTCTGCTACGTGTACTTCTGGAGTGCACGTTCTAGTTACCGAAAACTTTAATGAAAGCTCCTAATAGAGCAGCCGTTTGCTTAATTCTCTCTTGCGGTTTGTGATTTTAAACGAAGACCTCAGAAGAAGCGATGTTTTCTAAGTTATCTCTTCGTCGATTCAATTTATATAATGCACAAATTTGTTTCTCAGTTCAGAAAAAGAGTAAGAAACGATCAACGCAGGCGAATTTTTCTTCTGCAGCTTGTTGTTAGAACATATGTGGCGTAAATGTTTATTTTCTCAACTAACTGCTATGACACGTAACGTCATGGCGCTTTATGAACAAAAGGTCGCTCACCAATAAGTTTTATTTTATTTATGAATTACTTTTGCAAAACATGAAGCACTAAAATAAAGCACATCATTGATGTTGGCTCTGCTGGCTGGAATATTTTAACGCCAGCAGAATAATATTAGAACATTACTTTCTTGCTTAGCTCAATGTATATCTACATATATTTATTTTCACCTTAAGTCCAGACGCAGCCAACGCTACGAGCTGATGAGAAAATTCAGACAGCTTCAAAAGCGCGCCATCATGGTGTAGGTCATGTTTTTGAACGTGTTCTATCGTCGCTGCACCAATCACAAACAAAAATGCCCCAGTGACTTGCACATTTGACGCAGTTTGATTGGTCCAACTAGGCTTTACCTTTGACAACATATTATGCGGAATAATATAACAATATCTTCTTTAGTATAATATAAAGCTCCCTTCTCAATTCAGTGTTAAATAATTTTGCACACCATGTGTTTGTTTGCACTCAAATTCTTTAAAATTTCTTCAGAAATTTGCACATGGCCAGTTTAAGCTCCAGAAGCGCGAATCGAGTTTTGATACACACTATGTGCCTAATTCGGCAGCTAATTCGCAATTTTAATACTGCAGATCAGCTGCAAGATTTTGCGAGTTATCTTCACGGTGCTGCCTTTTTGGTTAAAATTTAGGAGTATCCGGTCAAACCTAACAACGATTCATATGCCACATGGAATTAGGAAGGTGACAGCTGCCCAGAAGAGCAGTCTCGTCAGAAATGTGTCATCCTTACAGTGTTTACTGACGACTATCTGCGCGGTTGGATACATGTTCAGAGTGTCGCTCATCACCAGGTCGAGTTGACTCCCGTGCAGACGGTCTTCGTAAGCGCTAGCAAATGCATGCGTGACCTCATTAAATATACGGTCCCGATCGCGCGTATATCTTGCCAGCTTGTGCATGACAAAAATAAGAGACTATTCGGTTCTATCATACCCGGTGTCCACGAATGGCAATCAGTTTGCAAATAAAATTATTTATTCTATCGCTTAGGATCTTCCGGAATGAGCGGTCACGCCTTCGCTGCCAGATTGAGCCTACAACATCAGTTATATTATGCCCCTCTAAAGCGAACACTGTTCCCATTGATAAAGCTTCAGTAGGTCTGTAATTTTTTTGCTTATTTGTCAGATTATCTTAAAGTACCTGGCGTATGACAAAAACTGGTCCACCACGTTCTGCCGCATAAAAAAGCAAATCGCAATGAAATATAAGGTATTATTTGAGTCCTTCGATATTGCTTCGACCGTCACACAAAGGAGGTCAGAAGGGTTTCGCCGCCAGTGCACCTAGCAAGTCTTATATTTAGTTTTTTTATTGCGTACATTTTAGCACAAAAGCTTAAAGTTCGGCGAATACCATTGGCCTTTGAGTCTACAATAGAGGGCTTGCAAGTGAGCTGGTGATAGCGGTCGATATCCTCAGATTATATCAGACAAAAGAAAAACGATAATAGCATGATGATAAAGATATATTAGCTAATGATTGAGACAATATGTTACATATTTAACTTTTCATTAAAATTCATTACTTGTTCTTTCACTGATCGTCAAAATAGCCTCAAAGTAGCGTCAAAGATTAATATTCTTTCACTGATCTTCAAAGTGGCGATAGGATATCGAACATTTATTCTGATACCTTTACACCCACATCTTGTGTACCCTTGGACCTAGACAAGGGCCCCTCCTATTCCTCCTTTTCGTAAACGATCTTGAAGAGTGCAAAAAGATGTCACGTCTGTTAAAGTTTGCCAATGACATCAAATTTTTTACAAATATATAATCGTCCTCTGATTGTAGTATCTTTCAAGAAGATATTGACCGTGTTTGTGACGGGTGTTCAGCAATATGCTTGATGCTTACTTCAGACAAAACAAAACTACTGACAAAGTCAGGAGAGCGCGCTATTTTATTTTACCCTTCGGTTCTACAGTTCGTTATCACACGTGTCGCCATGATTTGTGACCTCACGATTTCTTTTGACAGCTGGTTTTCTTTTTCTGGTCATGTTTGTCAGATTGTTGCCTGTTTTGTACGAATGCTTGGTTTACTTTCTCTGCTTTCAGAAACATATTTTTTCACTGTACATCCATGTTTCTGCCTTATACGAACATATGGTGAGTTCGGTAGTGTAGCATGGAACTCTTTGACAGCCTATCATGTGCCGCGAATCGAAACCACAAAGAAAGGTTTTTTTCGTATTATATGTGATAAGTATTCACACAGATGTTTTTAGGACTTAGACCACCTACTCAAAAAGCCTGTTTTTACAACATCTATCCACTCACCCGGGATATTATCTTTCCACACAAAGTAATTCATGGTCACTTCGATGCCGATTTACTAGCCTATATGTAAATTTTCGTGCAACTGCTTGCATTCGACAACATCACACTATTGTATCCTTTCCGTCAATAAAAATTATTACCATTAATTCGCATGCAAATCGCATTTAACAATTTAGAGTATCCGTACTTCAACATTTTTGATAAAATGAACTGTTTTAATCGTAAAGTAGCTTGTAAACATTATTTTTAGTACTCTTTTGATGATATAGACAATTTTCTTTTTCTGTTTTTTTTCTGTTTAGAGGAATGTTATGTTAGGAAATTCGTTTTCATTAATTGTTTTTGTCTTTAATTTTCTAAGAAGCGTAAACCTTGTCTAGTGTGAGCTAGCTTTTTACGTTTCATTTATGACCTTCGTGTGATAAGCTCCACATTTTACATTTTCTATCATTTTTGCTGTATATGAAATGAATCTCATAAATTGTCTAGGTATTTCTACCGCAACAAAATCGCGAGGTTGTTCTGGTGCACGAAGAAAATAAAGCTTTATTATTACAAAATGAACATTCAGATTGCCATTCTAGAGAAAGATAGCACCTGGTGTAGGTCTTAAGCAATAGTTACACACTTTTAACGTGCAAAGCTATAAAAATATCCGGGGTTCAGGTTATACTTTATGCATATTGTAAAAGACCTACACGCCGGCTGCAGGCTCCTCCAGTGCGGTCGCGTGGTCCTTCTCGCACGCCAATTGCCGCTATAAGGTTAGCTTGAATATGAGATGTTTTGTGTGTATAAACGTATGCAACCTTTCTCAGCCTCCTTTTGCGTTCCAGTGTTGTTCTGCCATTCTTGAAGCTTGATGGCTTCTTAAAATAGCTCGCACGATGCACTGTTTTTTGCCACAATCCTGCTTATCATTTCAATATGCTCTGTTTTTATAGATTCGCCAAGTTCGATGAAGTATTAATGTTCGGTATCGCTCTGGTTTTCAGTTCACGGTAAAACAGCCATTGTGCTCGTTCGCGCGGTCACAAAAGGTCGTGTATCGCAGCTCCAAAGGATCACAGCACGACGCCCTTTGGCGCGAAGACATGTAAGGGTCACTGCCTTCGGCACCTATGCGAGATTCAATGCCCGGCACTCTTTCTATAAGTTGTCCATGGCTAACACCACGCGCTCTAAGTTTTTATTTATTGTCTTTTTTGTTTTATCGATACAGAGGTCTTTTAGTACTTAATGCAAGTATCAATTGAAACTATATGTTTATTTTACCATAATCGTCCGACTTATCATGCCGATTCGCTCGCACAGAAAGCATTAGTGGAGCTTAAAGGTCGTTTTGTATTATGTGAAGCCTAAAAAAAGAATATTACGTAAGAATTTTGGGTTGATCGAGCCGTAGGCAGAAGAGTTCAGTATTTAAATCTTATCGCTTTCCGGTAATCTATTCTTTCTAATTGAGTACAGTTCCTAATTTAATTTGATATTGATCTATTAGTTTCCTACTTTGTTTCACTATCAGTTTTTTAAGTGTTTTGCTAAATTATGTTTGACGAAAAAATTGCATTTAACTGAACCACCTAATTCTCGAACACCCTTGACAAAAAGATATCGGTATTTATAAATAAACTATTTCATTGCATAAAAAAAGATGTCACAACGTGCAATGCACGCAATACATTCACTAACCTTTTATTATTTAGTGGTGCTCGTAGCCACATTGTCAAGAATGCACAGGAGAGCGACGCACGCACCAACTGCTCCAAGATCATCTTTTGTATAGAGAAATAGGGCGGCCAATGTGGCTATAAATTTAATTGTATATGTATAAATGTAAACGCTGAAGAATACCGCGTGCAAATAGGCTAGTTAATTAGGCAAATACAGAAGAAATGCATGTATATGATTGCCAAATTCAATGGCCGCCAGCCCCCCCCCCCCCCCTCCCTCCCCCGCTCCCTTCGAAAAAAAGTTTCCAATATTAGAGGACCAGCGAACGTGTCCGATGCTGACAATGAACGCTCTTCTCCGGTTCGTTGAGCTACACCTTGCGGAAGTGGACAAACTAACAGCGAACGCGTCGACTTAAGGAAAAGTGATTGCTGAGCTTTGTGGCAAATTGGCAAACTACTATTTCACACGGGTTAGTTGTTGGACGCCATAAACTAACCTCACGCTGTAATTGAAACATATTCGTTAGGTCCCCAGGTACCCAGACAGTTACGCTCTCCGACATCCTGCAAACATTGTCAGGGGTGGGCCGGCTGATTGACGCTGTTCCAACCGCTGTGCCTGCGGGAAATAGCGCGAGGAGAGCTCAAAACCTCAGAGTTTCTGTGTACCACAAAAAAACAGAAGCCTCCCAGCATCCACAGATGAACCCCCAAAGGAGTGCGACGTAGAAAGTAGCATGAGAGCCTTAGATGCAAGTAGTCGCGTATATTAAGCACTCTTTAGTATCGCATCTCAAAACCATACATACGTTAATTAGGCGTTATATTTTGTAGACTTTTTTACTCTTCATAATTTTGAGTTTGAGAAAAAATTAATTATAATAATAATGTACTATCGCGGACAATATGAGCTGAAACAACGCTCCGGCCTGTGCACCGTACTACCTGCGCCGTCTGTCGCATCGATCCCTAAACACGGCGCACCCTAAGGCCGAGATAAATTCTCACTTGCGCTCACTGCGCCGCTGCTCTCTTCCGGCCGTCTGCTAGCGAAAATATTGGCCGACGGAACCACCATCACGATGCGTGTGCCGTGCAGCCCAATGTTCCCGTTTTCAGCTAACATGCATTTCAGTGCATTTCAAGAAAGCGCCAAAGTGGAAAATCTGTTTTCACACTCGTATCTCCTCGAGGAGCGCTGCCTGACGAATCTGCCTTGGCGCCAAAAGGAGCCGATCTGAATATCATCGAAAACAGTTGGAGGCGCATCAAGGCCATGTCACGGCGTCCCCTCCACCGCGCGAATTGTGGAAAGCAATGAGGTGAATGGAAGTGGCTTCGGGCTGAGCCAGACTTCGTTGCCGCGCTCTATAATTTCTTACCAGACAGGATGGGAGCCGTGGTCGCGGGCCAGGGGCGCGTGACGCGGTATTAAAATATTTTGCAAGTTTTACTGCGCCTCAGGACCCCCTGAAGCGGACTTCTGCCGATTGGAACAAAGCTTGATACTACGGTTGCGACACACTGTTTGACGCCGTTAAACACGCATACTTTTGTGTGGTGCCTCCTTGATCCCGATCTTTTTGTTAGTGCAGTTGAACTTCCACGCCGACTATTAATCTTTCGTGTCTGACTATGTCCTCTGCAAATATTCCTTCTATGAACTTTCAAGCTCCTTCTCCTGGCAAATATATGACTGTTTGTCCCACTTTATAAATACTACGAATTTGTAAACAAAAAAAAAACTGGTGTCTTTTCAGCACCTTGTTTTGTTTGAAAGAAACACGTGGGCCCAGTAATAAAGAAATCATACTTTTGACCCCTTTCATACCCCCAATCAAGGTTACAAAACCTTCTCAGTAACATGTATACGCTTACCATTTTTTTTAACATCTGTGATCAATGAAAAGGAAAAAAGTAAATACCTTGGAGCCGGACTAAATTCGCCATACAGATATTAGCCTATATTTTACGATGTCCTACTTTGTGCATGCACCTATAATCAAACAAAAACAACCTTCAACGTCTTTTGATGTGACTTTCAAAAACGATAAACGCAGATGAAATTAAAGACACTTTAATATTTTTCCTTCACCAGTCAGCGTTTTCTTCTACGGGATCCTGCGCGATAGAGTAAAGTAAATCAATTTCAAAAGAGGGACGACAAGTGTAATATTTTGTTCCCCCCGCCGCCCTACGACACACATGCCCGCTGTCGCACCCGCCGTCACGCTTGCAGACGGCCGGAAGTGCGCAGTGGCGCAGCGAGCGCAAGTGAGAATTTATCTCGTACTCAGGGTGCGCCATGTGTGCGGAGCGATGCGACAGGCGGCGCAGGTAGTACCGTGCGCCGGCCGGAGCGCTGTTTCAGCTCATATTGTCCGCGATAGTACATCCCTTACGAAAATGGCAGATATGGCCCTGATATATTTTATATACGGCCATATATGATAATATAAGTAGTCAGATCGGGAAATATACCGCTATATGTGGGAGCAGATACGCCCAGATATCGCCATATAAGTGGGCAAATACTGCCAGATGCGGCCGTATAATTGCGTAAATACGACCATATCTCGCCATATACGCATGCAAATATTGCCCCTGATAATGATATATGGGCCCGTTTCGGTCGTGCAAGCAATAAGTCATGTACTCGCCAAGACAAGTTGATTGATTTATATTGCATGAGTCTCATATAGTGTGTTAATTATTGTTAACATCGTTAAAGTGACGTTATTCAAGGTATGTGGACCAATTAACCAATTGCGCATTTTGAAGATTGAAAGACAAATGAAATTTGGTTGTATGTTTGACGTGTGACATTATGACGAAGTGCATAAGATCGGAAAGCGAGTTAATCAAGTAATGGATTTGAGATCAAAGCTCTTAGGCGCCCGTATCCAAGTTAAGCGGTTTCGGCGTCGCCATCGAGTAACCGCCCCGCTAAATTTAGCGAGAAATTGAATTGGTACTTATGTCACTTGACGTCAATTTTTCCGCTAAATCTAGCAGTGAAACTAATTTTGTTCGTGTTTCCCCGCTAAATTGAGTGGGGAAACACGAACCGTTAGCTTACTGAAGATGCAAGACGCTACTTCGTCGTCCCGAATCCTTTTTCCTTCGAACGCCTGCGAAGCCGTTGCGCCCTACGCAGTATCTTTCAAAAACCGTTCGCGCAGCAACGTAACCATCCGCTTGCAAGCGTCTGCGATTCATCGTGTGTTGAAAGTCAGAAGATGTGCTGTCCGTGGTGTCTTTTATGTGCAACTCTTTCGTAAAAAAATTTGAAATTTAAAAACGCGAATCTAACCGTGTACACATAATTTTAAATTTATTGGTAAAAAAATATATATGCATATTTATTTATTTATTTATTTGTGGACATCGTGCGCAAAAAAAAAATAGCCGCGCTTATTTCTTCATTTTAAATGATGATGTGGGTTATAAGGCGTAAAACATAGTATCTTCAAACTCGCATCGTTTTGGGTCACTTTCGAGATAGACAGCTTCTTTGGAAGTTCAAAAGTTGGTCTTCATAGAGCTGTATGTTCACTCAATATTGACAGCAGGGTATACGCTATGCATATTTTAGGCCAATCGTGTCTCCGGTTAGGGTCACGTGACAACAGTTTCGAAGCTGGTGATAACGCTGAACACGGCACCTGCCTTAAGCCCAAAGCCACACATATCATCCACTGCACTATCAACCTTGGGTCGAACTGTCAACAGGATATAAGTGACACATTCTCTCGTTCTGTTCATTGTTGGTATGCCCCTGAAGATTAGTCTTTGTGGTCGCACCCCCATTCTGGCCTTGAAGGAGCTCTGCTTTTCAACTCCTCTGTTTTCTCTCTCTCCCTAAGCTGAAAGCATTTTAGAAGGTGCGCACTCGGCGGACCAATAAACGATAGACTTTTCTTCGCTTGACTCAGCTCTCTGTGCGCGTGGAACGGAAGGAGCCTGATCATGTGGTTTGACGCATGACGCATTAGCCGTTGCCGATCCCGGAATGCCTGCTTGCGGACCTAGTTTCGCGTGTCGTGTGGCCCGCGGGGCTGCGGTGAATTTCGCTTCTGTGGTGAAGGGTATCTGGATCGAAAAGTCCTACCCGTATGTCGGCAACAAGCGATTTCATCAAAGAAGCCCAAGAATTTTTTGTGATGCGTTCACAAAAATGTGCTCGGTTTCTACAAATGTCAGCTTGTGCTACATCGTGTTGAATCTTCACGGACACCTTCCTTCTCGTTTTTGTGTTTGAGTGGTGATTCCGCCGTGGCCGTGTCGACATCTATCTCGGATTACCTTTCAAGTCCCGTCCCGTCAACGTAAGTGCGCTGCAACCTACTTCGCGACAATAGATCGTTTTCCTAAAAGCACTCTTCCAGATTACCTCTAGTATTAGGCCGTGTCTATCTCCTGGCAGCCGGGAGAATAATTGTGCAGAATGTTTCGGCATTGGTGCGATTGCGCTACATGCAGAAAATTACGATATGCCGCCGACAAAGTTTTGACGTGTCGCCAAAAAGAAGAACAACTAAGAATCTTAATTGCGCGTTCTAAAATTTCACGAGCGGCTTTACGAGTCGCTTGTAGATTGTTACGATTTTGCGAAATACTGGTAAACAACTCTAGGTTACCGTCATGCTCTAAACCCTGAGATAAGGATAAATCAAATAACGTACAACTCTCATTGACTCAGGGTTTATATTATGATGTTTCCTAACCGGCTTGCCTACAAACTTTCGCTCCTTGCAAAGGTTACCGTCTTGCAGACGGCACAAACCGATCCCCTGACTGCGGCGTCTCGGCTAGCTTGCACACGGGGCCGCCGCCGCTCGATCGCAGTCTCGCCGGGCTCGCGGCGCGACAATCGCTCGAAGCGGGGAAACGGCGTTATGTAACGAAAGGCAAAGGGCATCTACACCACGAATGGGCAAAAGCCGATGCAAAGGCGTGCGCGAACGTAAACAACGGTAGAAAAGTGCAGTTGCTCGCCGCTATGAGATGCGTGCCGCAACCTCGGTAATCCGCGGACGTATTCCTCTCCTGCCGCTCGTACTTTCTCTAACTTGACGGACACTCTGTCTCGCGGTTCATGCCGACGAAACGATCGGACGATCGTCGGGATACCGGGTCACTGCTACAGCCGAGCGCGGCACAGATTACCATTGCTCTCGCTGTGCAGGGTCGAAGAGTCAACCACCAGCATGGTGGTTACCGGGGTTCGACGTCATGATGTGACGTACGTGCAATGCCTGAATACCGGCTGTTTTTTTGTTTTTTTTTATTCTTGCAGATTTGTTTTAAAAGAAGCCGTGAGAACTACACTTATGCGGTTTGTGCGAGTGAGTTATACGCCCAGGGGAACATTGTATACTTTGCTAATCTTTGCGATAAGTGGGCTTATTAATTAAAATTCACTAATTTACTTTTAATTAGAGGAAATAGACATATGGTTTCAATTAGAAACTTGCTGAGCGTCGTCCAAGACCCATAAATCAGTAATTTTTAGAAAGACTTTGAGCGCGTGTGAAGTGCAGCAGTGCGCTGAAGTTACCACTCGTGGACCAGGTACAAGGCTGTGGCTAGATAAGAGACGGAAAAATTGCGCGGCCGCCTGACCAAAACCGCTAGCCTTGTACCTGCTCCACGAGTGGTAACTTTCTCACGCGCTGAAAGTCTTTCTGAAAATGACTGATGTAGGGATTTTGGACGACGTTCAGCAAGTTTCTAATTGGAACCATATGTCTATTTTCACTAATTGAAAAATTAAGTAGTGAATTTCAAATCATTAGCCGACTTATTGCAAAGATTAGCCACCCAATAATGTTCCCCTGGGCGTATAACTCACTCGCACAAACCGCATAAGCGTAGCTTTCATGGCTTTTTTTAAAAACAAATCTACAAGAATAAAACAAAAACACCCTGTATATCAAGGTTGCCTTACGTGATTGGGATATATCTGCCCTGATATGGGAGGCAGATATACCCCTATTTAACAGACCCTGATATGGATATATAAACAATTGGGCAGATCTGGCTTGATAAGGCTTATATAAACTGATTTACTTGATATGGCCAGATCTGCCCAATTTTTTATATAACCATATCTATTTTTTTTATATAAGTCCAGATATGCCATTTTCGTAAGGGATTATACACCAAGTTCGGCGGGCTTTACTTTCCGTACCAGTGAAAGAATAGAGTACACAATTTAGTTGGTCCGAAGAGAGGCATGCTCGATTTTGCACGTTCTGTCCCCAAGTCTGCCAGTAAAAACTTATGATGTGCAACTTAACATTCGCTCATGTAATGTGATGTACAGATTTGCGCTGAATTAATATCTCACTATTCAGTTAACATGCGCATTTTTATCAGAAGCGTTGACAACTTACGTTAGATACCCGTACTAGAAAACAAGGGTTCACACAGTGGGCAGTATATTCCTTCTTTATTATACGTTACTTTTTTTGGGCGCATCAACACGTGAATATTCAGAAGGGGCGGGTCTCAAACCTCTCAATATAAGACTGAACTTAGAAAATACCAGGTAACAAACAGATACGATATACGTTGTAGGCGTCCCCAATTTAACCAGTATTTTGTGAGCTCTCTTTTATAATGAATGAGCAAACACTAGACCAGTCTTTAACGCTTCTGAAGTAAGCTCTTGATTACCCCCCCCATACACAATCTTCTACGTTTGTAACAAGCGTCGATGAAAAAATTCATACGACTGGAATACATACGACGTCATAATTTTGGCAAACAAAACTTTGGCAGGCAATCTAGGTACAGGGTTCTTACAATGGGACGCTAGCCCTTGATCAAAACGACACTCAATGACAAGTACACATATAACAAACACGATAACTAAAACATAAAAATATCTCCAGGATACGTTTGGGTATTGCCGAACCGCCAAATACTATGTCCGCTGATATTTCGAACGAAATGCTCTAAATTTATTGATGCTGTGATTTGTACTATTGGAAAAGAACACGCAAGAAGATGGCGTGTATAAGATTTCATCCTTATCATGATTGGCTTATGTGCTATGCAAACACATCTTTGATGTATGATTCCGAAGAGGGGAGGTAAGTATGCATGATCCAAGCAAAAGTACCACGAACTAATAGGATATTGTAAGTAGTACCGCAATACATTTTCAAAAGCCTACGCACTTGTCAAGAATCTAATATCACGCATAATTTTTACTGCCACAGCGTTACCTTGGCTGAAGCATAACCTTAATGGGGCATTTTGGATTGATGATATAAATCGGCACGGTCAACTCGGGAGGTGCATTCGCGTCTTCACATGGGACGATTCTGTACTTCCTGATTATTTTGCAGAGTGCAGTTTTCAACTCGAGTAGGGCAAACCTCATTCCTAGACAAATTCTGGGCCCCAGACCGAACGGAAGGTAAGCGGCTGGATGATGGGGCGGTGCTTCGGGACCAAACCTTTCCGGGTCAAACTTGAAGGGGTCAGGCCATATCTCGGGATCGTGGTGGATGTGCCACACTGGGACCATCACATGGGAGCCTTTGGGGAAGAACTGTCCCATGATATTCGTGTCGGCATTGCAGGCTCGCGAGAGGAAAAGCACGACAGGGGGGTAGAGACGGAAGCATTCCCGTACCACCATGTCCAGACGACGGAGGCGCATCAATTTTTCATAGTTCAGATCGTTGATTGCAGATGCGGCAACGAGCTCATTGTAGAGAGTTTCCTGTTCATCGAGGTGTTGCGAAAGAAGGTAAATCATGAACGTGAGTGACATGGCAGTGGTCTCGAAGCCCGCCAGAAGCATGAGAAGGCTGTTTGCGAGGAGCCTGTCGTCGCTCATGAGGAGCCTGCTTTGACCTCCCTTCTTCTCCGTATGAACTGTGTTGCCTTCGGCGTCATCGCCGGCCTGGCCGTCGAGTAAGAGCTGCAGCATGTCGAGTGTGCGGTTTTTTGAGTCTCTTCGGCGGAGCTCAACGACGCGCCGCAGGTTTTCAACAATCGAGAATGTGTCTTTCGCGTGCTTGGTGAACGGATATATCAACTCCGCCAGCTTACGTAGAGACGGAAACGCCACGAAGGTATTTGTGACGGGCGTCTCTGAGTTCTGGACAATGTTTCGCAGCTTCAAGACGAAGGGGTCGTCCGGGCTCTTTTGGCAGTCCACCTGTGTGTAGAAAAACATCCAAGAAATCAGCGAATAAGGCGTTGAATGCGCATCATTTTTGTTTCTGAGAGCTGTGGCTGAAATGTGATACGCAGTAAGAGCTAAAGACCGCGATAATAATAGTCGAACGTTTTCACCGTTTGGTTTTATTTTGACCTCATCGCGCATCACAAAAAAAAAATTATAATAAAAGGCTCTTAATTGTTCTATTATCTCGTAGCACAATTGTCGTATTCATTGTGTTTACTCAAATTAGACCACATGAACAAGAATGAGCAATACTAATATTAAGAAGGACAAATATTTGGTTGCAGCCGTGGTGATATTCCTTTGTATAATAAGATCCCCGGCACGTTTAGTACTCAGTATAAAAACGTAGTTTAACATTATGCGTTGATCAGATCAAAGATAAATTTCATTCGGTTGATTTATTTTTAGCTCTACATTAACCGCAGCACGCAACATCAGTGGTGCAGTGCGTCATAATAATGTGACGGTTTTATTTAAGTGGTCTCTTGGCGCAAGCCATTCAGTGCTCGTCCCTAACGTGACGACTTATTATTCTTCCCACAACCGTCACAATATTGCCTCTCCAATAAAAACAAGTTTCGATTCTCATTTTATGTACAGATACCCTCGTAGCGAGCAAAGCTGTTACTGGATATACCACGAGCATGTGGGAACGAGTTTAGTGTATCACACTCTGCCCCACGTCGTTAAGGCGGGCGACAACATTAATGGCCCTTGCCAGAATTTGTGAAGTTTTGTTGGGTTATACCACCGAAACTTTTCTGGCGGGTTATACAGTCCCACTCTGTCACATAAGTTATATGCCTTTTGTGCGCTGTGCTCGTTACAGCGTGGCGTCAATCGCTGAAAGTCGATAGACAGTTGGCTTCTGACGAAGTCATGGCTCTCTTCAAGAGGCGTCAATGCTCAACGTGAGGACACGGACTGTCAAGAACGGATTTTAGTCGCGGTGCAGCCTCGATCTACGGAAAACCAATCTTGCAATGTCCGATACACCTATCATCTGTGAATGACCCATGGGTGCACCACGCCCATTTTTACCTCTATATTTTCAACAGGTTTTCGACTCCCTGCCCTCACTGGAGCAATAGGCGTCTCAGCAACACAGCGGTTTCTCATACAACGTTTTGTATTGCCACGGGTTACAAAGACGTACAGAGCGCGACACTGTTAGCGCGAACAAGCGATCGCCGGTTTTTAAAGTTTTTCTTTTTGAAACCAAGGTATGTCATCCAAGTTATTATTGCTACGGAAAGAGCTCATTTAGTTCTATAATGTAAGCGATAAAATTTTGTGCTCGCTAATACTATTTGGAAGTAAAATGCAAAAATGCGCCGATGTCGTGTTCGCGCTAACAGTGTCGCGATGTGTACAAATTTCAACCCACACCTTATTGAAAAATCTAATTTGTGTGAGAAATTTCTGTGTCTAATAAACACATCTGAATCATACAAGATATATAAGAACCTATAAGAATCATATAGAAACCATGTAAGAACTGTATAAGAACTATATATGATATATAAGAACATATAAGAACCATATAATAAACTTGTGAGAAGTTCGTTATGAGTTTCTTGTATACTTCTTATGTAGTTCACATATAGTTCTTGTATGTTCTTATATATCTTGTCTGACTTAAATGTGTTTATTGGACACAAGACATTTCTCATACAAACGGCGTTTTCACTAGGGCACTCGCCTGTCTTCTCAGCGGTTCAAAGTTCATCGTCATACAGCATCACAATATACTTTCCAACACCGGCGGCACGTTTTGAAAAAGTACATATGGAGATCGCAGTTCTTTTTCCGTCGTATGCGGGAAATTTATACTGACGGCCCCCCCCCCCCCCCCCCCCCCTGACTTGAAGCATTTCCCATTTCCTACATCACAGCTGAAAATATCGCTACAACGTCTGCTCCCCGTTGGGTTTCCCGATTTGTCGTTCCTTTTGTATGCTCTGTTTTGAGAGCTCATAAAATGAATCGGCTGCTCATGTATTCATACCACAGCCTATCACACCATGGCTAATGGTGTCGTAGAGAGTGTACCGCACATTTAAGGGCACAGGGTAAGTCCTATACTCCCCATGCATTTGAGGCCATGTTGAGGAACATTTTTCTCGGTGACTATTAGGAGTATTCTTGTCATGTATATATCATTTTGTTGGAAATATTGTGTTTTATCTACTGAACTAGAATTATTTGAACCAATCTGAAATAAGTGTTTGTTCTAAATTTTTTTATTCTAGTATTGAAATTTTAGTTTTTTCATGTATTAAAAGAATTGTAACTCAAAAACTGCTAAGTTTATATTTCTAATTTTAGTTCAGTGTTTTTCAACACCCATGTAGGTGGTAGGAATAAAAAATCAACCCTCTATAATGTCAGGTTAAGGAAAAAAAGGTACCTATGTACTAAAAAACACTGTTTTGAGATAATTGAGTTTAAAGTAAAAAAATCTGGTGAATAACAAATTTCTATTGGCACCAACAGTCTCAGTGTCATTTTCTCAATAGCCGCCAGCTTGGAAGGCATTGCTAAAGTCATGTCTTCGCCCTTAGGCTTATCGCTTATCAATGAACTTATCATTGAACTTATCAATGAGAGCATAAACCGGTTTGGCAATTCTTGAAAAATAAGGGTCAAATCGGCGGTAGTATGTCGTTAGGAGAAGAGAGACTCAGAACATCCAAGTGATGTCGCGGTCGGCAGCTGGGTTACGACACAAACCTCTCTGGCCAAGGAAAAACCTAAATGGTTGAATGAAATTATGTTTCCGAGATGGCGAGTTTTCTGAGAAAGGATGGTGCATTTTTTTTTGTTTTGAGTCAGCTTTAAGTTTGCGTTCTAGAATTGCTGGATGACCATCTCGATAGTTGTCAAATGTTTGGTTAATGTCGTCTCAAGAAAACAATGTCGTCTAAATAAACAAGACACACAGCCACGTCAGTCCTATGAAGAACTTTTTCCATCAGCCGTTGTGAACGTTGCGGCCGAGTCACACAACTCGATTAGCCTAATTGTGAAATGGCAGAATGCACTGCCTATGTTGAAGACTGTTATTTCACCGACAGGTGAATGCACTGGAACTTTGCAGTAGTCACTTTTCAGGTCGAAAGTCGATTATCAATTGCAGACAGCGAGAGCGTCTAATATATCATCTCTTCGTGGCAGTGGGAAGGCAGCCTTCATTGTCACATCATTCATCTTTCCTACAGACCACGGAAAACTGAGTCGATCCATCCTATTTTTAACCGAGGTAAATAACGCTGTGAGTGACCATTTCTTCAACAATTTCATTTACGTGTGATCGCTTAACCTTGCGTGGCGGCTGCCAAATAGGCGCACCGTCACCGATTATGTATTGTTGTAAGGCCAGATTTGGTTTTCGTAAATGGATGTTGCTAGTGCTGGATTCCATCAAACAAACTAGACTAAAAGTCTTCCAGGTGAACAGCGTCATCCTTTCCAAGGTAAGAAGCAGTAGTCGTGCTTGTATAGCTGAATGTGATGATTGAAGAGGTCAACCGTCCACCGGTCTAGCAATATAGCAAGTTTAATTTGCTTCCACGGAGAAGCTGAAGTTGAACATCTTGACTTGGAATAGAACAATATATTCTGCTGTGGTTTTGTTGTTGGAATCCTAAGAAAGTCATCGTCGGAAGGGTGATCGCGACTGACGCATGCATGGTTGTACACCGCGATACCTTGCAAGCGGTCTCCACTTTTGATCTATATATGTGACCGGCCCGAAATGTGTGGGGATGGAAAAGACGCACCACATCTTAGATCTGCACAGATGCAATAGAATCTATGACCGACACAGTGCTGACCGGAAACCCGACATACAAGAAACGTGCAAGACGCCCGATGTCGTTAGCTATCTGGGACAACGTATCACCGTGTGCTTGTCGTCAATGATGTAGCTCAGTGTGGTGAGAATGACGTTGAGGCCCTTGCCAAAACCTTCCTCTAACACATGCAACAGTAAGGTGTACGACCCAAGGATTTCTGGCTGCATGTGGGGGAGGCGTGTGTTCGTATCACATTGCTGTCTCCAGTTCGGACGCTTTTGTTTAGGCGTTTTCTTGCCCTCGCTCTGTTTTCTTCCTTTACCCGACTTAAAGACTTCTTTCCACATTCCTCACACTAATAAGAATTCACATCTCAAAAACAAACGTTGGCATGGTTCAGAATGAGAGGAAAATGTTGTGTACATTTTAATGTTTGTTTGCATCCAAAAAATATCACAATTCAGTTTATCTATGCGGCCTTCGAATTAGTTAAAAACCAGTTGAAGGCGGGTAATATGATCAGTTTTGAGTAAAACGGCAGGATATAACAATAGTTGTATACGACTATCGCTTTGAGGAAGTCGTGAATCTACATCGTAGAGCAGCGCTGTGCAATCAACAACATTAACAACATTATGCAAAAACATGACACAACGCATCATCTGTCTGTTACACAAATGGTGAAAGCCAATCAGTGTACATATTCTCTTATAGTCATAAATCACATTGAATTATAAAAAAACTGAAGTTGGCTTTGGACAAGAAAGCGAAGCAACATTAATGAGCATTGAGTATTTTTTATATATGTATGGAATCGTTCGATATACGCGTTATGACACCACAACCACTTAGAGACGAGTTGAGAATATTTGTAACCTGGTGATCAAAATAAATCGTAACGTATAATTATACTCCTAAGTTTCTAATCAAATAGACAAGGCTAATAACAGTAGTATCTCAAGCATTTCCATATTGGAACACATCACGTATCCTGCTGAGATGACTAATTTTATATTCATGTTCGTTTATTACAAGCTCAATACACGGAAACCACAAAGAAGGAGATAATATGTTACTCTGAGGAAAAGCAGTCATTCACACCATTTCTCAGTAGATACAATTTTATGTCGTTGGAAAAGAATACAGTTTTTTAGCAGTTTACGTATGATGTAAGGTCATTTACAACATTAGGAACAGAAGAGGGTCAATATTGCTTCTCTGTGGGACGCCCGGCGTAGCCAAGACAACCTTACGAAGTTCTCGTGTTTACTTAAGTAACTCTCAAAAAGCTTTCAATATTTGGGGCATATACCATACATACTTCATTCGGTCTACAGACACTGGCAATGCACTTGATCAGATGCCTTTATCACGTTAAAGTATATCACACCCACCTTTTGCGGTTTATAAACACACCGAACAAATCCACTCAAAAACCAGGATTTAGTTTCACGTTTCTTCACAGTATCACGCGATGCAATGGCGTCCAGAGGATATCGCGGTGCCACATAAACACCGTCCGCTAAATTCTGAAGGGACGTAAGTCTAGTACACTGACTCTCGGGAACGTAAAACTCTTAGACATAAATCTGTATGGTTAGGTGGAACTAGAGCATTAAAAATATATACTCCAACCAATGCCATAAGCATATTTTTATCCTTTATGTATCGTGCCTGTACAATGCGTGGGTTATGATTTGCCTTGCTTGGTTGCGGGGAGCTTTGAGTGGTGTCGAATGCGCTGCACACACACACACGTCACTCTCCTGATCTTCGGGTTCATCAGATCATGGAGGCATCTTGAAACTCCTTCAGGAGTAGTGTCCGCCGCGGGCACGTATTAATGAAGAATATCTCACGGGTGTGTATAAATATTTGTAGTGTTAGTGCTCATGAATTGCAAAGAGCCTATTGTGACGAAAGTAATCGCGAGGGGAGGAGGTTTATTGTGCCATTTACTCTATCAAATTACTTTTGTCCGAAGATATTAGTCCAAGTGGGGAGCTGCGCTATGTGTGGAACTAGTTGCGCGCTTCGACGCTTTGCTTGTAGACTATGTATGCTGGACTAAGTATCAATCCCCGCCGAACGTCGCCTGCGATCTATACTTTGTTTCACTTTAAGTCGGACTGCACCCGATGCTACAATTGACTGGAGCTAATCAATCAGGGCCAAAAATGCATCGTCAAGACGCTCATAATTGTTGTACCTCTGCCATCACCGACTGAATCAATCACGCATACTGAATGTACCGTGTTGCCGCGGTTTTTTCACACGTGATTGGATTAGCCAGTGATATCAAACTCTCAAAAAACGAGCGCCGTGGCGATGCGTTTTTTTCACGGCTTGATTCGCTCCGTCAGATCATGGCGTTGGCTGTGACCGGATTTAAGATTAGTTATGTTGGACTAAGCATGACTCCTCACCAGCGATTGCACGCGAACTGAGTATAATAGGCTAGGTATGACTCACCACCGATGGTTGCCTGCAGTCCAAGCATGCTCAACTAAGTATAACTCGCCTACTACGGCCGCATGAACACTAAGTAGGATTCGCCGCAAACAGTCCCCTGCGGTCAAAGAGCGCTGGGTACTTATAACTCGCCAGCGACTGTAGCCTGCGAAGTATTCTCGACGAAGTATGACTCTGCTTCGACGGTGGACTCGGACTAATTGTGCTGAAAAAATATCCCTAGCGCGGACAGTAACATGCTGCTCTAGAATACCGTCGAATGCGAGTGATTCTTAGTTAAAATCCTTCTTGCGGCGCCGGCAAAGATGTCGGATTGCGGATTCAATGGTCCGGGGTTTTATTCACGCTGCCATCCTTGAGGAATCTGTCTAGGTTCGATTGTGTGTTGCTAGTCATGCTCATGAACGAATTGGTGTGTATAAATGTGCTTTCTAAATGTTTTCGATGCTGATGCATTCCCTGCTACCGGCTATGCATATTTTATATAGCCTTGGCCTACATGCAACGCTTTTTCATCACGCTCAAACGTAACCCTTTTCCATGAAATCCAGCCCATGAACACATTCCGTGTTAAAAAAAAAACAACCCAGGGCAAAGAAGAAAAAAAAACGGATGCTGCACCGTGTGATTCTGCCGTTTCTGAAGAAGAAATCAAGGTTTCAAAAGATTGGCTTACATTTTCAGGGCTTCGGTTGGAACACTTAATATTTCTATATATCAACACTGCTCCGCACCGTTGTGTAGCAGTGTGCAGCGTCTTAGCTCTGGTCGCTATTTTCTGTTGGGACACTACACGGCAAGTGGCAAGCGGTTCTTTCTTGAGTACATATTTCCAGACGCGACGACACGAAGAACTGTAACGTACCTGCCAGGCAAGAGCACACTTGGAGATGACGTCTAGAGAGAGCCCGCAGGTCACCTTGCTCACGTCCACGGGGACCCCATCCTTCGCCTTTTCGTCCAATACTTTTACCATCTCGTCCACGCAGGCGTCGATGATTACCGTCATTAGCTTCATCTTGGCAGACGTGAAGCTGGGGTTCATCAGCGTCCTCACTTTCCTCCATTCGTCACCTGCATTCACAATGTTATTTGGTGTGAATGAATTGCATCGGTCGACAATATAGCGAGTGTGGAAAATCTTTTTTAGCGATTACAATGCCCGGAACGCTTATCCAACTGGTGTGTTTAGCGTCATATTCCGCTTATTAACCGAAACTGCCCCTAAAATGGCAACAAAAAACGTCACGATATCCGCGTGTCATACTGTCGGATGTCACGATCCTGATAGTTGCTACTAGAAGTTCTGGCAAAATCGTACGAAGAAGAGCGGGTGCAGCTAGCGTCAAGGCGTCCCATTTCCTGGTTGCCATACTAAAAAACGCAGTTTTGCACCGGCACCCGCTCAACCATACCGGTAACCGGTTCGAACCTTCGCTTACCGGTATGAGCGAACTGCTCGAGGCCTTGATCAAAATGCTCCTGTTTGAGAGTAGCAATATGCAGACCTTGGGTTCACACCGCGCAGCGTCGTGGCGAAGCGGTTTGAAGCTGCACACAAGTTTGGTCACACCGGTGAGCAGTTTGATCAAACCTGTTTTAGTTTGGTCAAACCGGTTAGAAGTTTTGGGAAAACCGGTTAGCTGGCTGCTGCTTCGCGGGCAATAGAACGAGAGAGAGAGAAATAAATAAAGAGTTTCCGCTCTCGGTGAATCTTTGTTGTGGCTTGAGGCGTTCGAATGTGTGACCGATGGGCTCTGCCGACCACATCCGATGAGGCTTAAGGGAAAGTGCTACAAGGTAAGCTCTGTGTCTTCTTGTCGTCCCTATACTTAATTTACCTTTACAATGTACGAAAGCAGACGCTAGAAGCCATCTCAGTCAATCCAGCACTGAATATTTATTACGATACTACCGTAATATACCCAAATACGCCCAACACCTAAAGATAGCCCACCCCTATTTTCGGCATGATTTGCTATTTCTTCGAAACACCAACAAAAGCACCTGCAATTATATTGCCATTAATTGGAAGGCCCTGGTCAATGGTGTCATCGGCAGTACAGGTTCTAAGGCTATGCTATGCTCCGTCGTTGACAGCAGCGAACGCTGCATAGCGAAGAGCCCGCGCATTTCAATGGCATGGCGAGTTGGAACTCGATATCTGCGACCAATCTCTATCTATGTGGGCTGCGCTACGCAACGTTTGCTACGACCGACGTCGGAGCATAACAGTGCTTTTACGTAACCACGGCGGGAGATAAATGAACATTGCTCAATGGGAAGGAAATTTGTCTCTGGTTCATCATACTTTCCTGCGACCACAAATTTTGAGGGTCAAAAATTTTAAAACTACAATTTTTTCAACTTTTTAATGGCAACAAGGCATGTAGTTGGGCTAGTTTTTAACAGTTTTTAATGTCACCCTTTTTAGTTAGCGCACCCTCAATTTTCATCCGATGTGCTACCGATTTGAGATGGGCTATCACTCAGGATATTGCGGTAAGCGTCGCCTTGGCATTCCCGAGGTTCATGCTTGACACTCGTATGGTTTGGGATTTACTCCTATGGCTTGTATCGTCCGATGCGGTTCATCGTAAGATGTAAAAGTGTTTTTTTTTATATTTGTATATAATCGGAGCTATAAAAACCCTGTGTCCCACCACTTGCTTTTGTCAATGTACCCACTTTCAAGAGTTGAGAAGCATTGACAAGCATTCAAACCGGCCGTAGAAGTGAACGTGATCCGCTGCGGGATGGCGGTTCCGGGGTCGGCTTCTTAGCCCGGCACCTTCGATACCATTCAGACCTTCACAATTCACAACAACACTACACTCCGTAACAAAGTGGTTCCTACAATTAAATTTCTACAATATAGGTAATGTGCAGATTAATGGCTTTTACATTTTAACTTCCTTTTTACTTATGCAGGGGTTACACGTTAAAATGGAGGGATCACGGCAGTGAATTATCCTAAGCGACCTACACTAAGAAATTTGTGTGTTGAAGAATGCGATTGAGGTTCGTTGTTTATTTGCGCTTGGCCGGCCCATTCCAGACGGCACCGATTTGGGACAAACGAAGGATTTGACACAGTGCCTGTTTGATTTGACACATTCTGTTTGAAAGGATGCCGTAACTAACGGGTGCCCGCATCGAACGGTTGCCCGTTTATAAAATGAACCCGTATCAAACGGTACCCTATCTCATACCATTTTACCTGAAAGGGTTGACCAGTTTGCAAACAGAATCGAATTTCAAACTTTTTTGTGTTTCTTTTAGTAGGGTGTTGATGTTTCTGTGGAATGTGATGCTGGTGAGCGGCCCATAAGCAGAATAAGCGTCTGCCGTGTCCACATCTCCTGCTCTTACACCACCAGGCTCCAGGCGGTGGTGTGGACAAGCTCCAGGACAAGCGTCCTGTCCTGTGCTCACTTGTCCCATGTTTTTCGCTCAAATATTTCTCTATGTCGCGACGAGCAACGAAATAGCCCTTCTGTAACTTCGTCGGGTGGTAATTAAGGAACCACATTTGAAAGGCGGCAAACACACCAGTGGGAGACGCGTTCCAGTCACCGAAGTTGTGATGTACAAAGCTGTTCCAGCTCTTTTTAGCTTGATCTTGAACGCGACTAAGGATTAAAAGAAACAAATTGATCTCTCTCCCTTTTGTATTTTTACTTATTCTTTTATTCTTGTTCGTGTAGTTTGACTTGTATATCAATGAGCTGTGACAATTAAAAGGAAAGTTAAAAAAATATATGAATATTTGTATTTCTTCTAGCCTGAATCTCTTCCAATGTGATACTAATAAGCTTTAAAAAAATGTATCGTAATGCGAAGATAATTATCACGCGTTGATAAAATTTTTTTTACCTTTCAGGAACAGAAGAGTTTGATTGTATGGCTCTACTAGAATGCTGGGATCAGGTCGGTCGTAGAAAATGTGTGCTTCTTTTACGAAACACTGCTTGATCATTTCCACGTCACTGATGATGAAGAACGGAGCAGCACCCTTGAAGTAGCCGAACATTTTCCCGTATTTTGCAATCCAATCCTCCATTACCTGTTTTAGAATAAAGAGAATAAACGTTAAAAAATAAAAAAAAAACGTTGAGCCACACTTGTGTACGGGACCCAGATTGATTTATTTCTGCTTGTCGCTTCCAAACGTATTGCATATTATGCTGTATTCTACACGCACTAACTAATTAAAGTCTCACCATCTTACGTAAAAATGTGCATACCCTACACTTCCCCAAAATGCACCACCTGTTATATATTTGTTTTATTTGCGGGTACTAGAGTCACTGAATGGTCGCACAGTACCAAAATTCCCAAGCTTTCTTTTCGGAACCGAGTCGCGGCGCTGCAGTCGCGATCTCCAATACGGCGCTGCCCTATGCAGTCGAAGCGAAGCGCGTACAGTGTTGCGTTCATCCTCGTGTGAGCTCTTCAATTCACGTTCATGGCCTGTGGCGACTCAAGGTTGTTTATATTAAAGTTATTTCTTTCATACCGAACGATGCGTGACTTTCTTATGGCTGTCTCGTCTCTCTCTCTCTCTCTCACTCGCCTCGAAACACATCGAAGTCGTGTGTTAGGATTAGAGTTTGAAACGCAGCACCAGCGCAACCGGAGCAAGCAAACGAGCCGGCTATTTTTATTTTATCTTTTTGCAAATTAGATTAGCGGCTATTTGATATAAAAATATCTAAAGAAAATCAACACCACCTTCCTCTCGGTCTTAACACATCGATTCCAAGAGCTTCCGCCCCCGCGTACCCGCCGTAGCCGTGGTAACGCGGAAACGTTTTAATATACGTTTTTTTTTTCTTTGTTGTTGTTGTTTTGGGCTCATCTTCAAAATGGCTGACTGACAACTTCCACTACAGGCTAAAACAGCCAATGAGAACAGTATAAGGCGCGATTTATGTCCGGTACGCGGACTGAATAGAATTCGGTACTCTGGGAACATTCAGTGACTCTAGCGTGTAGCAACGCCGCTTTCATTAATATTGTTTCATTCGTTGGATTGAAAGGGTCAATGAGTTTAGGACCTCCAAGATACGTTAGCTTTTTTTGACTGTCATGAGCTGGATCACCCAGAGGCAAACTCAAAACATACGCGACCTTAACTGCGCGAGCCCGATAGGAAAGCGCACATCACTCAGACAACGGAAATGAATATGGCAACCGGAATTTACCACATTTTTTGGTCGTTGACTGCCTTGAGTATTGATCTATACAAAAGGGCGGTTCATGGGAAGTGCGCAAGGTGAAGAAGAAACAACCAACACATCTCATTCACTAGCCGCAAGAATAAAAGAGGCTTCGTTTATTGGTGAAATTATTTTGATCAAAATATTGAGCAGTGGCGAAGCCTAAGGGTGAACTAGGATTTGTCTTTTACCACTCCGCGAACGCCTCCTCCAATCGGAAAACGAAAACTCATGAAACTTGCAAACACTTTAGCGTATATGTTCATCCGCCTCAACTTTTTGAAGTTTAATACATATTATTTTGTAATTTTGCCGCAATTTAATAAAACGTGACAAACTTTGCGCAATAGCTTGGTGTTTACATGAGCTCCAAGCAAGCCGAATGAATTCCACGAAGAAGCCAAGGCGGGCGATTTTCCTCCCTAACGTCATAACTATTGAATTCAATTCGCGGTGACAAGCTTACGTCAGGAAAGCAGCTGGTGCGTTCTGCAGCGGCTCACAACGATCACAACGCTAGCACAAGGGCGACGCCAAGACGCACGGGTATGCCGTCTCGGGGCGAATCTCATTGAGAGGGCGGGTTGGGAATCCACTATCCCTGACGCCATGCGCAGGCATTGTCTTCCATGTGGTATTGACTGAACACGACGGCTCCTGCGCAGCTTTTCACATGGCGTCATTCAGATGCGCGGTTGGTCGTCAAATTCAGACCTCGTTTTTTTTAGTTGTTCTTTCGATGAATATAACAACAATTCGAATTGTCTTCGTTAACCCTATCAGACACTCAAAAATTGCTATCTTCTTCTTTTTTTCTTTTTTTATCGAATCGAATTATCTGGCTCCAATTCAAGAATATTTTATCAAACCAACAAACTCTAAGTACGTACTTTTAACCCGGCTTTCAACATCAAACAAATTAAGCCTTATATATTCAAGGACTGGATTTAATTCTCGACCACGGTTTTCTTTAAAAAAAAAAAGTTCGTGGGAGGGGGGGCTTGTTCATTTCAGCTGTGGGAGGCTTTTAAAAAAAAAATAAAACAACATTGGCTCACATGACAATCTACAAAGACCTCAGACTTGCAAACCCTTTTTTACTTTCTCTAATAAATTTGGAGCGTTTACTTTCCCATAGAGCACTTGGGAAAGCCACTCCCTACACGCTACGGAAGAACCTGGGTGAATGAGTCGCAAGAAAATATGTCCAGACTTCAAAAAATAAAGAAAAAAACTCCCTTCGTTGTGAGGCTGAGAGTGACGTTTTACTATGCGCAGTGTCAAAGCGTTGACGGTTTATCTCGAGAAACACAAACGTTTAGCCTCATCTTTCGCCACGCTCGGTACGCAGATTGCTGCGTTCGGCTGCCCCAATTAATTCCCGCAAAATCGGACGTTCCAGGCTTGCTAGATTGCACAGTTCCTAATGAAAAACACGGGATTGACGGAGCGACAGCCTCTCGCGCCCGTCAAGCCAATCAACGATTGTCGGTGAAATGACCCGTCGAATCAATAAATAAATGTCGTGCCAATTCGTTTCTCAGACTTGTGCCTATCTTAAATACTCTACTTCATAAACTGCGCTTCAAATACTTTGGCAATAATTTGGTATCTTCGTTCGGTATATTCGGTATTCGGTATACTCGAAAGTATTTGCTACTCAATCCTAATTACATTTGTCAGTATCATGTTCTCACAACCTAATTTTTTTAATTATTGGAAAAAATTGGTTTGGGGATCCATCATTTAATAAGTAACTGGCGCCAAGTAGCGAAAAAATGTCTTAAAATGTACTTCGGGACGAAACATATAAGCCACAATAGAAATAAAAGAAACCTTAAAGGGATACTCCACAGATTTTTTCGTTGTCTCCGATTTTCTTGAAATTTTGCTAAACTAACCAACAAACATCGCTAAAATAGTATCCCAAATATTAGGTCAAAATATTGTTTTTTCGCGAAGTTATTGAATTTATAGTTTTGGTCCTCACCGTGTTTTTCAAACTGAAAGTCTCTACTGGCAACAACAAAAAAGTAACGTCAGTGGAAGGCAGGGGTTCACTTTTTGGACTGTAGAAGTTGTTCCCAACGGATTCAATGCAGTTTCATGGTATCAAATAAATGCGTTGGAAGCTCGCTTTGGCATATTCTATTTTTGGACTGCTTGCTCCACTGGCAAGCCTGCCTGCCACTGACGTCATGGGCACTGAAAAGTGCGCGTATATTTGAATGTTGGTTTTTGCATCAATTTCATTTGCCGATTTCACAATACCTAATATGAATTTCGCGGTACTAAATAGCATACCGGAAAGGCTAAAGGCCGGGGAGTCAGAAAATATAGTTAGTTGAGGTAGCTCAAAAAAATCTGTGGAGTACCCCTTTAAGGGAGTCGAATGCCGGTCACTGCAGATGAATAGAGCCAGCAGGGCCCTGTTTAAGAGGTCGAGGGTGTGCCCGCGCTCGATTGAGCATGTGTTCAAGTATTTATATACCAGAACCTCTCTAACCGGTAATTTTACTAAATGTTTTTTTTTTTTTTTTTTTTTTATAGAAAGAGGAATCAGCGCATTTCATCCCGAAATCGAGCGATATGAAAATTGAAGCGGAAGTTACGGAACATAAAACAAAAACGAGACAGAAGCAAAAATGCACGCACAAAACTCCAACAAAACAAAAAATGAACGAAAATAAGAACAAGCCAAAAGAAAAAATACACTTTTCTTTTTTTTACTTTGTTACGTCTAATTCTGTTAGTCTCTTTCATCAGTCTGGCACCCTCGCGTACAGTGTGGGGGGGAACGGGGAATGCCTCACATATCATATTATATCATCATGTCACATCAGCCTTTTATGAATAAACGGATCATATTAGCAACGCAAGAAAAAATATAGGAACAGGATGAGCTCTCAAAAAGCGAACAAAGAGTTCTCCCAAAATTGTAAGCGTTCCTGAACACGCTTCTTATTATGGAAACAAAGAAAATCAACATCATCGATAAAGGTAAAAGGCCTTCTTCTTGTCTCCTCGTGCGTTTCTTTTTGAAGTTCAGACATTTTCGAATGGACCATTTGGGTAACTCACTTGCTTACTGAACTGCGGATATATATCGACTTCGGCGCTCAGAAAAACAGTGCGTGGATTGTGCACATATTGAACCCACAACAAGTTGTGATTCTCTTCCTTGTTTAAAATTTACCAGTTTGTTACTACTCATTGTCCTGGGACTGCATTAAAAAAGCTCTTTGATTTCATTTTTCTTTTTGCTTCTGATTCTTGTATATATAGCAATCTGGAGTCACTGAAACGAAATTACGCAATTACGAAGTATAATTAAAAGTATTTAAGTTACATTACTAAGTATCTGTACTCTACTCAAGATATGTTGCAAGGAAAGTAACTTGAGTAGTACTTCAAATACATCACGAAGCAGGTATTTAGTAACTTATCTCAAATACTTCTGTCGAGTACCTCGTCCAACACTGGCTTTCAGTTACTACATCACCGCGGTATTCATGGCGTTTTTCCGTAATGACGATGAGACACGCATTTCTAATGCCCCGTGACGTCACACATAATACTATTTTATCTGTTGGGCATTACTGTGTGCATTTTATATCAATAAAATGTCGAACTAAGGTTGATCTTGTTTTTTTATGTATCATCAGGGGCATTCGAAAGTCACTTGCTACATTGCCAACATTGCTATTAATATGGAATGGGCGAATCGTACCGTATTTACTCAAATAATAGCCGCACTATTTATGAACAAGGCCCTTGCGTCTAGTTCTCACAGACCACATATACAGCCAATCATTGCGTTGCGCATAAATGACATACGAATAACCAATCGAGAACACGATTCTTCATGAAAATGCAATCTTCGCAGATGGTATCTTCGCACGAAGACGTCGTCTCTGTTTTGTAAACAGCTGAAATCATGCTATCGATCACGGTGATTGGCAATCTGCGTGTTTCGCGGAAAAGCGAACCTTTAGGTTTTCTTTATAAACAGTGCGGCTATTACTCGAGTAAATACGGTATTTGGCGAAAGCGTTGGCCACTTGTTACCGTCACTACTCGTGAAGCTCATCACAGGCTGCTCGAGATCTTCCGTCGAGGGCCGTTTAGTAATGCGACGAGGGCGATTGGCTGTCGTCGGAGACCGTATACCAACCTGTGCATTTCTTTCGTCGGGGACTGCACCAATCTATGCATTAGCCTTTTACGTAACCTCTCGCTTCAAACCCACTCTTCTGTAAGGCCCAATTCAAGCGAAGGAAGGGGGAAAGGGGAGGGAGCTGAGGAAGTATACAAACATTGATTCTGTCCTTCCTAAGTTGCTGCCAGTTGCCAAAAAGTAGGTCGGGCTCTGGCCCAGGGATGCCCATGCGCTTGAAAAAACCGTGTCGGTGTCGCCGATTCCGCAACCACACAGCCACGCACGTCGCCAGCAAGGCGAAAATGGACATCCATAGCACCCAGAGTGTAGACTCCATCCCAAACTGTAAAGAAGAAAGCAGGCGTCTCTAACACTGCCATCCACAAGCTGACAGGCTTGCTCAATAAACCGGTACTTCGCCAATGTGCGCACTAATCTTTGCAAAACAAAATATTTATAAACTAAAAAAAACGCCGGCTTGTGTGCTATACGTTAATATTACTGCAACCAAGTATTTTTGTTGCAGCAGGAGTGATGACAAGCTTAGCTGCTGTATTCCTGCGTGAAAATCGCACAACTACCCATGTTGAAATATAAAAGTATTCGAATCTTTTCTTCTTAGATACATAATGTGATCGCATTTTTCTCGAGTTGTGTATATGTGCGTTCTCTTTCACTTTTTTTTTTCTTTTATAGTGAACTTGGCAGAACCGTCTGCAGTATTTAAGAAGAAATAAAAACAAATGCGCGTGAATATTGAGCGTGAACCTATTGCTTCATTGCAAAAGAAAGTGGATGTCAAGCGTAATCTAACATTTTCAATTTCTCGTGAAACTTAAAACCAGCTGCTAAACTGTAGTTAAAATTACCGTGTTCTTGTATGTGCACTGTGACGTGGGTTGTGCAGATACAGAATAGCGGCTTTGACAACGGTACAGAGTAAAGCAAGAGGTGGTGCTGGCTGCTGTATGTCATGGCCATCTTATAATGTATGTTTTAGGCAGCGCGGGTATATTTTTGGTTTTGTTTTGAGTTTTAAAAACATTAAATTAGACACCATAAGCCACGAATACTGTAATTTAGGACACCAAAATTAGAAAGGAAACTTTTACGCTGAATATAAAGGGTGTTTACTTTTTCATTCCAACATATTTTTGTATGGGGAAGGGGGTGGGGGAGCAGGGGGGGGGGGGGGGTGGTCAGTGTCGCGAAAGGAATGTAACGCCATAACATTTCAAAAATGCATTTCGTTTTTAAATTTCTGTATTGCGATACAATTTTACGAGTTTATTTTTTTTTTTTTTTGGTTCTGTACGAAAATACTTTTTCGTATATATTCCCGGTATGGCGACATTTTAGGGGTTGATGTATCTTATTGCACATTTTAATGAATCATGGACTTCCAAACAAAAGTTGAAGCTGCCATTTTCTTACTTTTTGTCAGTTAGCTGAGAAGGGGATGGTGGCGTGAAGAGTAAATTGATTTTTTCACGCACAAACTTGCCGTGATTTGATTTAGAGCCATGAGCCGATAACAGTTTGATCATTCACATCCGATTCGCATCCGCATACTCCGTATCCGCACCCGAAGCGCATCCGCGATGATCTTAAGTAAATGCATCCGCCTCCGATCCACATCCCCAGACCTTGTATCCACAGCCGAAGCGCATCAGCAAAATTCGGAACCGCATCAGACCCTCAATCCGCGCATTCATTTTAAGTCGTAAAATTAAGAATGAATAAAAGTTAAAAAAAAGCATCTGGATGGCATCGTATAAGTCGTCCTGCTTATTTTGTACAAAGACCTCTTTGTGCCAGTATACCTTTAAAGTAACTTCATCGTATCCTGTTTTACCGTTTTTATAAAATACGCGATCAGCCTTCCAGAGACACTTGACATCGCTAGAAAGATGATCGCAATTATGAGATCTTTCGGGAGTCCGTGACCCTGACACTTTGTTCGAAAGATGCGCTCAAAAGCGAGAAAATTTAAATATTTATTTTTATTTTTTGGTTCGCAAAACCCACTTTAAACAAACGCATATTTCGCAAACATGGAACTTAACTAAGGAGAGACTAATAGCCTCGTGTCGCGTTATTTAGGCCAAACAATAAAAAAACGGACGAGAAAAGGGCTCACTCACCGCAGCAAAGTACTCGTCATGTATGGTAATTCGCCAGTACACCAATCGTAAAATGTCACAATGTTCAATATTGGCAACGCGTCCTATTGGTTTCAGTTTTAACACGAACCCTCCACTGCATGCTCGGAACTATATGCTTAAAAACAACTCAGTGCACACTGTCAAGAAAAACGACACGCACACACACGCTACGTTTCGCTTGTCGTAGGCTGCTAGGAGAAACAGAGTATCAGCCAAAGTGGACGAATTCAGACTGGTCCACCTCTCCTCAATTAATGCCCGCTGTTGAGAAGTTTCTTAGTTTATACACTTCACGCTGCGGTGGCATGCACAAACTGCGCCTACAAGAAGGAGGTGCGGATGTGCTGGACGCAAGCTCTACCACTCCAGAACAATCTAGTTTCAATCTCATCGATCTATTTCTAGGCGAATAAATCACTTTCTATATTCTTGTGGATTGTAAGTTTCGTGTTTTCTTCGAACGAAAAAACGTTTTCGGCTCTTTCCCTGGCAAACAAAGAACACGCTTGCCCGGGCGACTGGTGCTCCAACCTTCTCAACTCTTTCCAGTAACAGCAGTTTTGCGAGATAGAACGTTCTAAAGTGATCCTCGATAAAAATTATATCTTTTTTGACGTAAAGAAAAAATTTCCCCGATCGGGAACTTTTTCTAAGAGAATGGTTGGCTTCCACATTACACCATGGATGATGCACTTCATCGTATCACTCACTTATTCCCTCTACACTGTGCGCTTTCACGCGTTTATGGGCCGCCCCGCACGCTGACAACGGCCTTTATAAAAGTAATTGTCCAACAACGACGAAGTTCGAATTCTACGGAGTGATGTAGATAAGATAAGAGAGTGGTGCTTCAAACAGAATGTGTATCTTCATGTATCAAAATCTGTCCCTGTTCGATTCACTAGAAAATGTAAAATTGTACCTCTGCAGTTTTTAGACTATACAATTATCATTTAGAACTTGGTACTGAGACACTATATCTCGGGGTTCGTCTAATGGTTGATTTAAGAAGGAATAATCGCGAGAAGCAATTCTGCTCTAAAGCCAGAGGCATAATTTCTTTTTACTCTTTTGCGTCGCAGTATAAAATTTAAAAAAAAAAACGTTTTAGTTCACTCGAAAGAAACCCTCTACTTTTATTACGACCTCCCGAGTCTGAACTATACTTATATTATTTGGGACCCGCATACGCAAATATGTATACACGAAGTCAAAATAATTCAGAATCAGGCTGCGAAATATATGCTAAATAGCTATATTTTCGCAGTGTTATCTTTCAACTAAAGCTCCAACTCGAATGTAAACCTTTGCAACTAAGACGAAAGAGCCTCCGTCTTAAGTCCTTGACTAATCTCTATTATGGTAGCATCGCGACAGATAAATCAAGATACCTATTTGCACCTCATTGCGATTCTCTTCGGACTAGCAATAAAACAAATTCCCGAGAATTGTTTACAAGTACTTACGTTCTAAAATATTAATTTTCCCCCCAAACAATTCATGACTGGAACGTGCTGCCCGACTCCCTGGTAGAGCTTCCTAAGGTTCAATCTTTTTTTGATGAAATGATGTTATTGTAGTCTGCATTGACGGTTTATTTTCTTCTATCTGTGCGTGTTGTGTATCGTGTTCTAATAATATTGTTGTATATATTAGTACGTTTCTCCTGTTTGATTTGTTATTTTTGTTGCTTGTTCCGCTATATTTTTGCTTTTGTATATTTATTTCCGCAGTGCCCACCGGGCGATGTAGGTGCCAAATAAAAAATATATAAATAATATTCGTAATAATGGCCATCGCAAAAAAAAAACACCCTACACAACGTGGTCAATTTGATTCTAAAATATAAGAAAAGCTAAACAAAACTCAGCTAGAAATTATTTTAATTTTAAAGGAATCCATGGAGAAATAGCACTATTTATCAGAACCGTAATGCACATATTTTCTACGCCTCGCACCATTAAGATAATCGATCACAACTGTTAATATTGAGAAAAATGATGGACTTGCAGTTTCGTTTTCTTTTTTTTTATTATTATTGTATATTATACTACAAAATTGCGGTTAAAACGTTTACAAAATACCTTTTTTTAGAGTTCTGCTTTACGCCATGAATGCTGGAAAATATTTAGTTTGGTTGAGTCATGAATACAAGGCGCCAAGATTTAGACCAAGTCAAAATTCGGGCAAGCGGGACACTTGCAAGCGACCAGTTAGCTAAAACATTTAACCATTTTTTTTGTTTTTCTATATTAGTCACACTGATACATTTGTGTACATTTTGATAGCGTCAAATTATACATGATATGTAGATTTGAAACCACCTGGGTTTTTTTTTTCAGATTTAATAAATTAAAATGTTTCAAGATTTAAAGATATAAAACTTCCGTAAAAGTTTCAATCTTGGCGTACTTTTCTAAGAGGTAATTCATATTGGATATGGACGCAGCCTTTTATGTGCGCGATTCAACATATAAAGCTGCGAGAGTGGAGAGAGATAAAACTCTTCTTAAATCATCTAATGATTCAAAATGCAAAAAAAAAAAAGTGTAGCTTGACAAGGTACCAGATTGAAAAGAATCATACGATATTTATCGAAGGTCATAAGATGTGCGATGTAGTTCCTCGTAAATCTGGTTGTCAGAAGCAAAGGCTTGCCCTTTGCCAAAGGTATACGTTATCGTAAATATTTAATGACTTAGTTCTGTTGTACAGTCCCGAATCCTAATGCGTCGCACAAAGAGGTAAACGAGGAACGCTAGGCGACGAACGGAACTTGTTTTACTAGGTTCCTTGAGAGGAATAGGAGCACAGATGTATATTAAAAACAACGATGCCAAAAACAACTGCTTTCCATTTCCGCAGTATTTGTCCCTGGCCCAGCCAACTGCACGCTGTGTTCGTCTTTCTACTCTTAGCAAAGCTAGTATAGTGTTTCGGACTCGACACCAGCAAGCTAAAAATCACGAGCAGTAAATATGATTTATCTCAATTATTTATTTACTTGCGTCAATAAACCTACCACCAATTAATGTGGTATCATATCCTGTTACACTCTGGGGTGATTCTACGTGACATGGCGATAAAACCGATGGAAAAGATTAGAGAATTATACGCCCTATTTACACCGACGTATCTCGGCAACTTCAGAGAACGCATATTCAGTGGGGCACTCAGAGTGCATCGTGTAACTTTCGTTCCGTCCCATTTGTTCTTGCTTCCATACGCGTACACCTTGAAAGAAATCATTGCATCTATTTTGCCTCCATTTTTTGCGTGGGTGTTTTGAGAAGACATACGAAGTTTTGGGGAGAAGGACGGGCACGACTCATGATTTCAAAATTTTATGAGCATTGTACAATGCTCTGGTATGGGTGTCCACATCAGGTGCTCTCGGGAATCGCTATGATGTGCGAGCGTATATGCGTTCACACTGCGCAATCCTAAGTAGGTCAATATTTAGCACTTTTAATTTGTTCGTATACATTATTTTTTTTTATTAACATATTAAAGATGTCAACGTGACAAATTGGAAGCAATACTGCAACACATCCTTGAAAATATAGCTTTTTTTTTTTTTCTGAGGAAGCGCAAAAACGTTTTTGAAAGAATAGCGAGAAAAGTCTAACGTAAAGAGTGTTAAGACTTCATTAGTTCCTAAAGTAAGTTATGAGCAAGTTAAGTTAGTTACATTTAAGTCTAAGGAACTTGTAATTGTATTTCGAAACTTCTTTTTTTAAATTACGGGTACAATTTTAAGTAAAGCTTACGCTGCGTTATAACTATTGTTGAGTCAATAAAGAAACTCACGATTGACGGCCGCTTCAGCTAATGGGGCCTAGTCCAGGGCTGGACACCACCTGTCCTGCGTAGCCGTAGTAGCCCAATACATAATAGATCTTCTGCAAAGTGTCGGCGACGTTGCTTTCGCAGCCAAGACCACGAAGCGGCGAGACGCCAAGCATTCTTAGCGACCTAGGCGAGAGCAGGAATCCCGCTCTCTCCCAGACAAAGGCTGTCTACGTTTTTAAACGACCTTGACTTGCCGCCTTCGCGGAGAGGCACTGTTTATTTCATACACCCGTGTCAGCCAAGGGTAACCGAGAAGGCCTCCGAAGTCCAAGGTCTAGCACGCCATTGCCGTATAACCGGTTTACTCTGATTACAGTCAGATCTCCCTTTTAAACAAATCAAGTAAAAAAAAAAAGAAGTGCAACGGCCTTGGAATGGCAAGAACGCGGGCAGGAAAAAAAAAACAGTTCTAAGAATATCTGCCAGCGAATAGCCCTCATGGCACACAAAGTATCATCACTGGGAGGATCTCCAGAGTTTCAATCTCATTGGGACACAAAGCATGGCATTTCAAGTCATTCATGTGTCAGCCTAAGAACAGTCTTTCCGACGTGGCGTTTTACTTCCAGATTTGAACTGAACATGACGTATCGAACATTATCGCGTTTCTGAATCGCGTTTTTGCGCATTGATCTCTTTGCCATCCTTCTCTGTCGCATCAATCCACATTTTTCCGCACCTCCTCTTCCTCTCTCTCCTGCAAACCGGCGAGCTGTGCAATGCTTGAGAAGGGACTCGAGCGTAGAAGCAAAAAGAAAAAAAGCCCAGTCATCGCAGCTAACAGGCACCAACACAGTACAGAAACAAACAAAAACTAAAGAGGGAAGTAGATGAAAAAAAATATGAGAGACTTTAATAAATGTCTTTTTTTTATTTCATAGGCGGCATCACAAAACGCCTTTTCAGTTTCGCTAAACCGCTTTCGGAAGTGGCAAAAACAATCTCGGCACTTTTCCGGTTTCTTTGCATGCAGACGATTAGTTTCGATGTCGATCTGACTGTTAATAAAAGGTAGAAGCATGGCAAGCGGCTCCGTCTAAGGCGAAACTCACTAAGTTTGACTGCAGGGACGCATTTGGGAAGCATTCCCACATGCTTCGTATGTTTTCTTTTTTTTTTCGGATTTGTCTCGGTGGAATTTACTGGGGTCTGCAGAAAGCACGACATCTGTCGTTGTTTGAGTGTTGGTGAAAAGTCCTCACAATAAATGCTGCCACAGAGTGGACTCGCAATCAGGTCAAAATTATCTCCTTTTTCGACAATGCGGGACCGTCAGGAAGTTGTGGCGTCACTTCCAGTTCGTAGCCTAGAAACGTATCGCTCCACCCTGACCAAAATCAAACCCGGTGTACATTCTAGCTTGCGACAGGCTGACCTATTGTACGCCCGGCTCGGCTGCACCCCAAATAAACATCGGTACGTATAAATATCAAGTACCAGTCGATGCTCTTTTATGACTTTGACTACTTCAGCAGACGCAGTCGGTCACGACTCAAGAAAAGTCGGGGTTCCAATCCACGCTGTGAAGGTGGTTTGTCAGCAATGCTCTGGTATCACCTGCAACGATTGCCACTGCACTGTAGCGAATGACTGACGAAAAAAAAAAAGCAAATGCACTGTACATAAACCTTTTATATACAGGGTGTTTCAAGGAAGAGTGACTAAAATTACTAAAAAAAAAGTGTATTCGATGTAAAAGGATAATTGTTTTTCGGTATTTGTTGCGTTTATATGTAAGTTACCCCCCTGAAGTAATGCCCCCAGGGCGAAGTGTAGGTCACGAATAAATAAATAAATAATCGCATTCCTCGTGGTGGCGGATGTTAGAAAATGCTCGATATTTACTAATTAGTTCAGTAATTATGTTTTTGTATAGTGAAAATAGACATATGGTTGCAATTAGTAACTTCCTGAGCGTCATCAGAAAACCCTAAATATGTCATTTTACAAAAAGATTGAGCGCATGAGAAGCGTAGTAGTGCACTAAAGTCACCACTCGTGGGGCAGGTACATGGCTGACGGTTGCGATAAGGCGCCCGCGCAATTTTACTTTTTTTATAGGCCTTTTCCGCCTACCCTCGCCCCCGGCCGCCAAGTAGGCATATCCGGTATGGGCGACGAAAAAATATGAGAACGTTTCAACCTGCAAATAGTAAAATAAAATAGAGGGGAGGCAAAACGAGAATGTGTGACGGTTACGTTCATGCCCTAAATGCCTTCTATTGGCGTGGTGACGGCAAACCAATATTTTTGCCCATACTGAAAGTGACGACAATTCAAGATGGCGGCGCCCTTGCGAAAATGGTCTATAAGGGCACCTGCTTTGTACCCTCTCCACGGGTGGTAACTCTAGCGTACTACTACGCTTCTCACGCGCTCAAAGTCTTTCTGAAATTACTGATTTAGTGGTTTTCAATGACCATCAGCAAGTTTCCAATCGTAACCACATGTTTATTTTCACTGATAAACAAGTTGATTAGTGATGTGTCGTTCATTAGCGAAATAATTAGCAAGTATCGTGCATTTTCGGACATCCGCCACTACGCGTAATGTGGTCCCGAGAAAATTACGTTTTTACCTCGAATACACTAATTTCAGGAATCATGGTCACTCTTACGTGAAACACCCTGTATGAAAGGCTAGTGACGTCACTCCCCACGTCGCAAGATGCCGTCGCCGCGGCAGCTTGCGCAATATTAATCTTTACCGTAAAACGTATGCTGCGAGCAGTTACGTGTTTATCATTGTTATCAGGAGAGCCTTATAATCAATTATGTTGTTCGGACGCTTGTTTTGTGTTTGCTCTTTATTGAAACGAATGCTGTGCTGTAGGTTGTATGCGTGATATGCACTTTTCGTTTCATCGCTGAAGGGTTCTTTTCCGTGATGAAGCCGACACGAAAACATCGGACAAACGAGTCATATACAGCTCCGCTGTAAAAACCTCGAGCTGCCCAGAGAACACTGCATCCCCGGGCATCTAGGCGAAAAACTGTGAAACTTCATCAATATGAAGTTCGGGAAAGATTCTAGCATCAAGTACGTCATGTGAAACCGTCATATAGTCCCTGACAGGATCAAAAATGCAGGTAGGATATTTTTAGGCCCCACCCTTCGAGTGACGATTTGCTCACAGTCGTTTTTCTCACTGTGCACTTGGCATGAAAAATAAGTCCTAGGGTATTTAACAACGGGAAACTCCCAAACCTAATGACAGCTAAATGTTAAAAAAAAAACTTGAATGTTGCGTATACGACATGGTCCCAAGTTTAAGGCGGAACAACGTCCAAGTGCCGAGGCCAGTAATATACAAAGCATTTCCCGAATGTAACATATTTATTTTGACGTAACAGAATTATTGGAATAAAACACAAGTAAAAAAGCGAACACGTGCATTTTTAGTAGCCCTACCAAATACGCGAAACAGACATTTTAACGAGTTTATACTACTGAACGCTACACATTGAACCGAACGAAACAACTGCCAAGACAAAACACAAGCAATTTCAATGAGAAGTGACTTCTGATTGAAAACGCTTGTGTTGACAGGCAATCTAAACGAGCGCAGATATAAACCTAGTTACATTTGATCTTTGGAGACGAAACTCATCGATGGGCACACGCCATGAGGACGATGGTAGGACGATGGTAGGAGACATTGGTAGGACGTAGGTAGGACGTTGGTAGGACGAGTAGGAGGTTGGTAGGGTAGGAGGTTGGTAGGACATTGGTAGGACGATAGAAGGAGTCGATGGTAGGAGACATTTAAAATATATCCTACCGTTTCACCGCTGATGTGACCTTGCGCCTTGCCGAGCGCCGACCAACGAGTATTGCACTGCCCCCGGGATTGGCTATACAGTTCACGACTCCACGGAAACAACCGCCTTCCCGAGTGCCGATCATAGAGTGAATATTAAAATCTAAAAGGAAATGCATTCGGGCCGCTTCGAAACTGTGATTATACCTCATACATCGGTTAACTCCCTCACAAACACAGTTACCCCTCGCCACTCAGATTCACCGCGTGATTGTGAGTGAACATGAGGGACTCCGGATATGACTTTGGGTCGGTGAGATGATATTGAGTGACACCATGATATGGCTTAGTTAGTGAGGTGATTATGAGTGACTCTTGATATGGCTACGAGTTCGTGAGATTATATTAAGTATCTCCTTGATAGGAATCCTTATTCGTGATATTATATTCGCCGCGGTGGCGTAAATCGCGGGGGGAGGGGGGAATTAGGGAGGTATCAACTCCCTCTGTGCTTAGACTGGGGGTGGGTGCAAATTGCAAGGGTCCCCCCCCCCCACAAATTTTGCATTCGAACAGCCTTCACTTTGACCTGCTTCGTATTTAATGTCAACAGGCGCCATTCCGAAATTAACTCGAAGTTCAAACTCCTCACAGACACAACGAAAAGATAGCATCCATTTGATTGGTTTGAACTGATCACTACAGCCGCTAGGTTATGAAGAATACGCGATAATGCACGTGACTCAGAATGCCTCGTCGCCTTCACTGTGCCTTTCAAAAAGGGAGGCGACGTATCTAGGACCAGTTTCTGGCCTTGACGAAAGCCCCGCAAGCTTTGAGTGCCACTTGAGTTCTTACCGGGCGGCCTCACTTTTTTGTTTGCTTTTCTCCCCCATTTTCTGTCCTCGTCGCCTTTTCACTCTCTCGTACGCCCGTTCCCCCCCCCCTCCCCCCTTTCTTGTTCCCGCCTTCTCACTCTCCAACTTTCATTTTCTGAATCTTCTCAGCTTGCTCTTTCAGAGCCGCCGTCTTTCTAGAGACAAAGATGAGTCGCAAACAACCATCGCGGTGACAGTTCCGCCATGAGGTCCGGACAGGCGGCGACCGTGAAGGGGATAATCCTCATCCTTCTAAAATCGGCACTTGAACTGAGCCCAGCGCGTATGGATTATGGAATGATTGAACAAGGCCACGTGGGTTAGCAAAAATGTCGTTCCTCGTTTGCCGAGCCCTTCCGACTCTGGGAACACGGATGGAACGGAGCATGGTACGCGGCCGAGTCGTAGGCACTCACGACAAAAAACGAAGGCGCCCCAGGGTCTGTCGGGTTTACACTTAAACCGCTAAAAGAGGATTCACCTATCCCCGGTGTCTGTATGACGGCGGGTGTTTGCGTACAGGCAGGCTTTCCAAATGTCATGCGGCTGTCCCACCCTCGCTTCTCTTAGATGCTCATAGACGTCCACGGTTGTTTTTGTGCCTTATTTCAGCTGTGCAGACGACCCAGAGTGTGGTACTCAAAAGTTCACCCTTCCGTCTTCTTCCGCTGCAAGGAGAGACGCACGCAATTATCGTCATTTCCTACCTTTGGATTCATCCGTGCTGCTTCAAGTTTCGTAATCTGGTACTGTTGTAGTCAGGTCATACCAAACAAGTTAGTCCTACAGTTTGTTTGCTTAAACGTTTGTGACGAACTTATGAGCACGAAAGGTCATACAAAGAAGCCTATTCTCCTTCTTGAACAATTTCGTTCACCCTCATTGGGTGAACCTGCATGCATCCATGGAAGTGCCGCCAACAAAGCATAGTAACCAGCCGAGCAACCTTTTTGGCCTACTGTGCCTGTGACTTTCAACTGGACTCTGAAGATGCCGCAAAAGCGACAAAGTTCGCTGAGCTCCTTCTTTCTGCCAAGCTCCAAGCGACCTGCTTCGGAAGATGTCACAACAGACATTGTTAAGGTAAGGTTTTTATGTAATTTACCCGGGTATTAAGATTTGTTCTTTGGGTGACACCGGTGCAACACACAGTGGCTTTTACCTTAATCAAAAGAGGGGAGTGACAGTTAAGCGGATGCCGTCTTCAATATATGTTCCTTAATATCTACGAGCCCAATCGGCTTGCACTTATTAAGTGATTAGATAGGTGAATATCCCCCACCATATTATTAGGAGCTAACAAAAATCTGGAAACTAACTTTCAAACGAATGGTTTTGTGGGCTACGTTGCAATTTTACGTTCAACTGGAGCCATTATTAAGGGCTAACCCACTTTGTAGGTGTTTTTCTCATTTATTCGATTTTTCTAGCAGTATTGAGTGCTATTTTTCTACTTTGGCACAGCGAGGTCATGTTCTGTTATATGTTTTGTCGTTATCGCGCGTATTTCGTTACGGTTGTTCGGGAAAGTGTGCTGTCCGTGTCGCGCAGCTTGACCTGCTTCTCAAATGCGACAACAGTGTTCATGTGTCTAAGTAAATAAGTGGCTCAACTTGTTAGGGATGAGAGTGATCGCTATTTGTATTGAGTAAAGTGGCGCCGTGGCACGACCCAGCACGTCCCCAACGTGCTTGGTAAAAAGTGGGGGATGGTTTTTGAGCGCCGAGCAAGGGTTACGTCGAACGCAACGCTACACTCTTCGCAAATATTTTTACATTGTTAGTTCGTGACAGCAAGCGATTTCCGAACGAGTTTACTGGCATTAAGGAGTACCTTGTTCGTTCAGAAAGCTACCTGACACGGGATGAACTGAAAGCGTACAAGTACCTTGAAGCGCACAACTTCTTGACAACTCCACCCTTCCCGTGTTCAAGTGGCACTGTTGCAGAGAGGTCCTCGGTCCTCTTCAGACTTGTACCGTACGGATTACACGTAATCTAATTATCTGAAATCGATTAATTTTTTTTGTAATTTTGTAATCAGTTAAATATTTTGGTAGGCAGTAATCACAAGAGTAAACTGATTACTTCAAGTAATAAAAATTACTTCTAGCCGTTACTATTCTTCCACACGTCTGCCCCCACCCCAGCACACTTTTTGTTCTAGGATGACAAAAAGAAATTTTGCATCTTATAAAAATAAAAACAAAGATTGCGGACTTGTAGAAATTGGGGCCAACCCGTCTGTATGGACAGACTCTGGTGAATGTCCGTTCTCAAGCTGGGACTGGGATTGGGAAGCCCCAGGTAAGCCCCATTGCGTAACAAAAGCGATTCAGAGCGAAGTCTGAGGGAGGAGAATGTAGGTGTGCTTCGAGTATTCGGACTACACGTAGCTCTAGAGCGCACTTTTATTTAAAATGGGTTTTATACTGCACGTACAGTGTCCCGAATTTCTGGTAACGTTGGCATCCAGTAAAGGAGGAGCATCCCAGCCTCTAGACGATCTCGTCGTTGCACAGTCTTGCGGACCCCAGAGACAATTCCACGCTGATTGCAACGTCACTGATGATTGCAAGACTACTGCACCTGGCCAAGACGCACAGCCAACACCTCGGGTTCAAATTCAGCTTCCATCCCAGCGTCTAGACGATTTCGTCGTTGCACAATTTTCTGGACCCCAAAGGCAATTCACCGCTGATTGCGACGTCACTGAAGATGGCAAGACTTCTGCAACTAGCCAAGACCCACCGCCAAAATCTCGGGTTCGAATTCAGCTTCCAGGAGTACCTTCTCATCCAGATGTTCAACTTATCCCCCCTCAAATAGTCACACACCCAGGAGGTGAACAGAACCCCTACAAAAGTATGTATGGACGTCCTATGTCCATGTTTTTGCCGTTCTATTACCCCGTTTGTCCATCCTATGGATTCCTGTAGACAGTTCTTAGACCGTTTATGTACCGCTGGTTTGCCATAGAACGGCCACAGGAACGCTAAAGGGATCTCCGCGAAACAAGAAGTTTTTCATTCCTTCCTATTTCCATGCTATGGTCCTGGACAGTCTATGGACATCCTATTGACTCTCTATGGTGTGAGCTATATATTGGTACATTAATAAAGTGATGCCGGGTAGACGTTTTCTTTCGATGTAGCGAGGTGTCCGAGTTAAAGAGTTGTTAATTAAGCGCCGGGGATCAATATGTTACATTGATGTCAGGAGACATATCCAACCTCAGGGAATATTCATTGTGGAGATGGAAGTGTTTAGTATGTGCCGGAATAATTCCTTTACTTTCTCAGTGGGAGGCAGGTGTATGTGGGTCTCTGCGGCACCCGTAGATATTCGAAACTTCCACGACCCATAGGGGGCGCACTGGTGCCTATCAAAATGGTGGTCCTCTGGATGATCGTCGTAGAACAGCGGTACTAGGCAGGGTCTGCGACGCGTAAGTAATATTAGTTTTGCTATCAGAGCCTTACGTTATTTTTTCACGTCAGGAAAGTGTAGGCAAGCCCTTTGATTATGAGGCCAATCATCCAGGAGCTAGGGAGCACGATTCTCACACCGCTGTACCACCATCGCTTAAAGTTGCGAATACCCTCTGCAGACTGAGTGCTTTCTCTATGAACCCTGTAGGAACTCCGTGCAGACCCTGCATGGCTTCTCTGCAGACCCCATAAGGACCCTGCGTAGACCCTGTATGGCTTCCCTGTGGACCCCGTCAGAGCCGTATATGTAGAGAGTTTGGCCATTCGTTGGGAAGTATAGGAGACAAATGAGGAGGCGCCATTGGCCGAAAGCGGGCTGGGCGTGTTCCAGGGCGTCTTCAGAAATTCGAATGTGACCAACCAGAAGCCGGGAATAATACCCTGGCGGTGGTCGCAAGAAACAAACCTGATAACTGCATTGGAGTAACTCTCGATGACTGAAAATATGGTACACGTGATGTTTCAATCACGCTCATCCAAAATGATGGTGGAAGAGTGCGACTAGCGGAACGATCGACATAATCCGTACGCCAAGCGCCGAGGGCCGGGAATCTGCCGTCCGAGCGGTCACACTCTGTCCAAGCAAAACAGAGTTGAGCGGCGCATTCGTTTCTTACATCTTTCTGCATGATCATGATGAAAACAACACGTGTACTCTATTTTCAACCACAAAGAGTTACTCCACATCACTCTTACGCGCTTATTAAAACCATTTACGAACATAGATCTTTGATCAGAACTGTTTCTCGCTACAACTGCTAGGGGATTCTTTTCGGCTTCTGGTTGGTCAAGAGAGCATGCCAAGCCCTCTTTCCGAGTCTGCCGCACGCCCTGGCTCTGCCCGCGCCTCCTATTGACAGAACTCTCTACATATACGGCTCTGGACCCCGTACGTACTCTCTATGGACCTTGTATGGCTTCTTTGTAGACCCCTAATGGCCCCACACTCTTAAAGCTTACTTTTACAAAACACGTTTTTGCGTAAAAACAAATGAAAAAAAGTTCTTTTTGTAGAAACCTTTATTGGAGATTTGTACAAAATGACAGGAGCGCGATGTTGGCATAAACTTTAAGCTTATAGGGTTTTGCGGCACAATTAATATTGTTTTTATACAGCCATGACTCACCGGTGATTTCAGGTAGCGCGTCCCGACCTGGGTGCGTCCTAACTTCGGTGTCAATTCGCGGCGCGTCCGTTTGGGAGACGGGGGTTTGGCATCCCTGAAACCCCTTCAACCGTATATATTTCGGCGCCAAAATGGCCGATTAAAGCCAAAATAAAACAACAGTCACACGCTGTCGAAAATCGATACTCCCTAACCAATACACGCGGTCGTGCAGTTCTCGAGTGGTCGCTGCGGGAGAAATGGCGGCCTTGCAGTCGCAATTAGTTTGTTTTTCGAGTGCGGATCGATGCCGCTCTTTCAGTTTCAGTTCTAGTAACGTTGGTCAGTGCGGACTACGATGTTATATCCCCTGCAGACTGAGTGGCTTCTCTACGGACCCTGTAGACTCCCTGCAGACATTGTATGGCTTTTCTGCAGACCCCATGAGGACCCTGTGTAGACCCTGTATGGCTTCCCTGCGGACCCCGTACGTACTCCCTATAGACCTCGTATGGGTTCTCTGCAGGCACCCTATAGGCACCGTAAGGACCCTGTGTAGACACCCTATAGAGTCCCTATGGACTCCATATGGTGTCTTACTATAGAGAGGGTATAGGATGACCTCATATCGTCTATAGAATAGGACGTCCATAGAACGTCCGTTGGCCATTATTCTTTAGGGCAGACATAGGATGACTTCACGAAGGCAACAGCAGTCGTGGTCTGCCTATAGATGCCTTATGTTCTGCCTATAGACTTTGCTCTATAGAACGTCCTAGGAGTGTCCATGCATATTTTTGTAAGGGCTCGAGCGCGCATTTCAAACTGTCGGGCGTAGAAGGTGCCCGCTTGCTCTTTCCGGCAGAAAGTGGCAGTTTTTTGCAATCGCAAGAGGACTCTGCGATCGCCTTTTAGGGCAGCGCGCGTGTTATGGATCAAGGTGTTGTTTACAAAGAAACCTACAACGATTCGCATGGAACGGATGCACATGCGCCCTGCCAACTGCCCTGTCACCTGCACCTCCTGCACTGATGCAGAACAAGTGCATGGCAGTGTAATTCCGCTATACACATTGAGACACGACCGGACGTACACCGCACTACACTTTTCTGCGCTGTTGTATGAGTTGCAGTTAAACCAGACCACAGGTTGTGCGTGTCAGCGCCATCTTTCGGTGCCTGGTGGATACGCTTTTTTAGGTTTTGATCAATGTCGTTATAATTTGAAGACCGCGTTTTTAAGGTTTTACCACTCGCTTCAAACATCAACATCCCTCATAGTTGCGAAGGACGTTGTCACTCTATGGCTGTGGTCGTAATTGTCTTATACTAGATTGAATCCTTTCTATACCGTAACCCTTTGACCAACATACTGTAGGACATCACTTCCTGATCTTTTCGATTTTCTGTTTCCCGTATAAAATGCGCGAGCATGGAATATATTTTATTTAATTCGAGCGTCCAGGTGGAATTGGTGCGCTTAGATATCTCTCGGAAGACTTCCTTCTATTATCGGATGTGAAAATATTCATCAAGGAAGGCACATAGCTTTTTATAAGACTATTGCTGTGCTTTGAATCCGAGACCGAATTGTGTGTTTTTAGTGCCCTGCAGGCACGAGTGGCTTGCCTCTGAATAAAAATCCACATCTCTCCCGGCTATCCCCCTTTTCTCTGGACAACGCCAAGCAAACGAGCAAAAGCGACGAAATAAAGAAACAACAAGCATAAACGTATTCGTCGCTTTCTAATTAAAGCAAACAAATATACGAACGGGCCATTAAAAACGGCACTGTTCATACAGCCCTTCGTCTTTAACCACGTCTCGTTACACTCGTGAACAAATCCTTCTGTACACCGTTCTCATTTCAAGAATCAAGGCCGATCCTGCAATCTTCGCAGCGCAGCACACCCACGTTTGACGCTTCGGAAGGCCAGTAAGCGCGCTTCATGCACACTAAACATTATCACGCCCTTTTGGGTGTAAATGGCTCGTCCTATAACTAACACCCTTATGGGTGTAGCAAAACGCCCTAAGAAAAGGGCGTTATTCCTAACACCCTTAAAATAGGGTGTGATTCCACTGTACACCTTTTTATTAGGGTGTTATGACAGCGCAGAACGCCCTCTAAATTGGGTGTACCACCGCCAGAAAGGAAAATAAAAAAAGACACGATGACCAACACCCATAAAGTAGGGTGTAATATCCCAAAAGAGTGCCCGAAAAAATGACTGCAAAGGAGTCGAAACATGCCTGGCTCACGTTTTATTTTTCGATCAAAGTTCTACCAGGATCTACTAAATTCTCTATAGACGATTACAAGCAGGTCATTTGGCCGCAGCCATGTCTCTGCTTATGCGGGAAAGTGCATACAATTACAAGCTTGCCAAAGGGCAAAGCTACATTCACGCGCGCGTCATCAAACTTGGCGAACAAGACTGATAGCAATAGTTCCCCTTTATCCTCGCTATTTCACCAAGACCAAGACGCTTCTGAACCAGTCGTGGTCCGTGCGTGTAAGGTCATGAACATTCCCACCGGATATTGTTTCATAACCCCTTTAAATTGTACAACCGAAGGCCCTAGTTCAATCTCCGACTTACTTTTCTTGCGACATTTATGCTTTCTAGCACTGGCGACGCGGACAAAACTGGCAGGCTTGCAAAGACAGACGACCGGGAGTTGCTTGGGACGTAAGCGGCAATTCTATTGAGACTGAAGCAGGACTACTGTCAGAAGCATGCTTGCAGAGTACTTACAAATAAAAGAGCGATCTCATGTAATCCGTGAGAGATGCATAATCCGATTCGGGCAGCACAGAACAATCCACAAACACAATATCGAGGATGAAGGCGGTCGTTCACATTTCAACGGAAGTTTCGTGGTCGCCGATGAAAAGCTCTCTGTCGTGGTAGATGCGTAATCCGATTCGGGCAGCACAAAACAACGGAAAAACAATGTCGAGGTTGAAGGCGATCGATCACATTCAATGGAAGTCTCACGGCCGCTGATGAGCAGCTCTTTGTCGAAACGCGTCCAACAAGCACAGCACAATAATTCCATGGACTCCGACGAAATAAACGAGCATTACCGAAAAGTTGGCATGAATGTATTCGGGCCGTTCACGACGAAAAATTCCGGCCGTGACTGCAACGCACGAAGCAGAGAAATACACTGACGGGCGCCCCTTTGGGAAAACCGGACCTAAGTGGCCCCTACAACTCACCATAACTTGGTATACGGCAAGAACTACGGCCTCAGTGAGCCCATCAGCGCGCGCAAGAGCGAGTCACGTGACAAATTTTCGTCCAAGCGTTTTTGTCCTACGGAGAGCGGTCACGTGTTTCGCGCCGCCCCTCTGATTTGCTGGAAGCGGCCTTCGCACTCGCTCACAGCCACACGAAGACACAAAAGAAGGTGTGGAGGCTTATCAGCAGACGAGGTCAAAGGGGGTTGGACAAAGTAGCTAATCCCTCTCCGCTGCTTTGTATCGCCACCTGCGCTGCCCCGGGAAGGTCGCGAAATGTGACCCGTCTGGAATGGCTTTGCGTAGTACAACCTTGAGCGCATCAAACTGTCACTCATGGAGAAGCGCATGCTCTGGTGCGGACCGAGAGATCACAAAATAAATACAAAAAAACAAATTTGAAAGCCGTCGAAGCACTGGACAAAGCTAAGACGCTGAGAGCATGAAACGATAAAAGACGCGGCTTCACGTATACAAAAAAAAAGAAGCGTCGGGACGCTAGACTTTTTGGTGTCATTACGCAGAGATAAGAGTCGTGAACCCTAGCGGGGGTGTCATGAATCCGGCACTTTCGATAGTCTTGCGACATGGTTTCTTCAGAACTGCACACAAAAATAAAATCTCAGTGAAGGTGCTATAAGTAGTGCGTAACTCAGTCAGGTGAGTTTGTAATACCCGAAATGAAGGCGCCACAGTTTGTTCAAGGCTTCATCACAGGAAGTCTTTCTCGGGTTAAAAGTAAGCAGATTCCGTTTTGCTTAATCTTGTTTTGTTTTGTGTTTTGACGTCGGATTTTAGGCAGACAAAAAATAAAAATACCTCGCCGGCATAGCCGACTCACGCAGGACACTCTCGACACTCAACCAAAAACGGCGCCGCGTACGGTATGTCAGGATGGCGTCGGCGCGACCCATCCCATTTTTCACAAATATGGGCTAGACCAAAATGGTATCGGCACAATCTTTCCTTTATAACTCCATAACGGCGCAATACTTTGTGCTGCCTGGGTCGTATATTTCACGTCTTCGTTCATTTTTTGCGAGCGGAGATGATTTATTTAGAATCAAAGTTGAACTGATAAAACGGATGCACGCGCGACACGTAATTTTCGGCTCGTGTCGGACGGAGAGTTCAATCGAAGTTGCAAATCTATTCTCTAGAACGTCCTAATCATACGCCACTTCGTGTGGCGATTAATTATACTCGACGTTTGTACCGCCGTGCATCAGCAACAGCTTCACCAAAGTAATAGACATGAACGGCTATGAAATCATGGGTGTATTTGACAGCATCACCATTACACGCCTTTCACACCATGTGTATGAAGGGCGTAAAATTCGCCCATACACCTTTTTTACACGATTTTGGACACAATTGCTACAAGTGGGGCGTAAAAAGGGCGTGTAAGGGGTGTAAGACGTCAGCACACCCTCTTTACACCTACCGATATTCAGAAATCGTGTAAAAATGGTGTAAAACGGGTGTTTGTCCCAACTTACACCCTTCTTACACCATTTTTACACGATTATGGGTGTTACAATGTTTAGTGCGTACGAACGAATGCTGAAAGTTGCACAGGTGAAAGCACCGTTTGTGAAATTGTCTATACTCCATCTCACAAAAATCTACACTGCCGACAAAGGTTCAAGCGCGAGCGTTTGGATTCGTCATTTCAAAATGTTGCTTTTAAAGCGGTAGCTGTTATGGCCCTTCCCGGCAAAAAAATTAAAAAAAGCTAATCCACGAACGCAAACCCCCATTCCACAGCAGCAGCACTGTTCTTCCTCTCCCCTGTAGGCCTTCCTGTAGGCCGCCGCTCTTCCAAACATCCTATGTGATCCCGGGGAGAGCGCTCTCGGCCCCCCCTTCTTTTTATTAGATCCACGTACCCTTCGGCGACGCTCTCCCTTCTCTCCCACCCCTCGCCTCCTCCACCAAACACCTTTTTAATAAGGCCTGAGTGCTGAATTTTCCTGTGTCACTGAACGCCACCGTAGGCAATAGATTGAACACGACTACGTATATATGGCATAAGCGTTCGGCTGGATCTCCGGGTCCAATCTGTGAGAACACGACTCCTAGCTGAACGGTGACGCCGCAGTCGTGTCCTAACGGTGGCCTTCTTTAGTGACGCAGAAGAATTCAGCACTTACGCTTTCCTATCTGACAGGTGCTGGCCCACTCCGTCAGAAGCCGCCGTTGGCGTAGAGCGCTGTGCAGACACGCTCCCTGGCTTCCCCACAGTCACTGCACAGGCTCCATTCTTGTGTCCTCTCCGCACCTCTACAGAATATCTTGCGTACGTGCTTTCGTTTCTGTCACTGCAGGCACGGTCACGGGCGCCCCCATATTAGAAAAGCGTTTGAGCAAGAATGAAAAAACGTCTTAGTTTCTTTCTCTAAAACATGCAACGCCTCGGACAATCTGTACTTCACAGCGCATAAACGTCTCACAATAGCAGGCACTCACTCAATTACAGACGCAAAAACATACACGCAGCGTTTAGGCGCTGTGAAGTACAAATTATGGAAAACCAACTAGCCCAAGCTGCGGTGTTAACAAGCTCGAACGATCGTTCCGCCAAAGCACACATGTGCTCAAACAGGCCTAGGTCCCACATCAGTTCCACCGAAAATAAGGAACCCATTGCAAACATTGTACAGCACACTGGGTGAATCCTAATATCCGTCAACATCTCTTTCCACGAGGCAGTAGCTACCGCTGTCAATCGCAGCGCACATTGAGTGGTGTTTTCAATTCTGTTCTGACAAAGGCGCTGCCGAGAGTGTGGCACTGCAAACTGGTTATTGTGCGCAGCACGCCGGCCATAAAACGCGCGTTTATAACTAACCGCTTTCGCTTGTGCATTTTCAGGCACCGACGACAATTTGTGAGATGGAGTAGTAGTATAGGTTCATTCAAGGGATGTTTCCCATTCAGAGGCAAGGCATGTGAATTGTTTTTTTTTTTGTTTTTTTTTTTTACCATGATATAAGCGCAAAGCACACAAGGAAGAGTGCACGCACACACGCATGGAGATGCGCACGCATGTACTCTTGTTAGGTAACACCTCAGTACACACTGGAAGATTTCATATCTGAATGCGGATCTTCCACGCAGCCACTTGACTTGCTCGCTTTATTTTTTCTTTCTTGGAAGTACTACAAACCTCTGATGCACGTATATTGTGATCAGCAATAGTTCTATATAATATGGAGGTGGCTTTTTTTTTAAAATAACATCAATTTTTGTTTTGTTTAAGCCGTGTAAGCTTTACTTAAGCGTTTGTGCAGTTAATTTATACGACCAGGGGGACATAGTATAAAAGGCTAATCGTAACGATCAAACTGCTAATTAAGTCAAATTTCTTCATTACCTTCTTTGTTTGTGAAAATAAACATATGTTTCCAATAAAGACTTGCTGATAGACATCAAAAACGACTAAATCAGTAATTTACAGAAATACACTGAGCCGGTCATAAGCGCAGTAGTGCGCTGAAGTTACCACTCGTGCAGCAGGATCAAGGCTATCGGAATGATAAGGCGCCCGCGCGATTTTTAAAGCAAACGCCTAAGACATCTCATCGTTCAGTCGACCTTAAAGTTATTGAGCGAAAACACATCGACGACACGAAAAGTACGAAAACTCTTCGGCGACACGAAAGGTGCCAAAACAAAAGGTATCAATGAAACGACGCCAAAAGTGCGTCGTCAGAGAGCGCGCTGTCTTGAGAGGCTCGCTATCACGTTTACATCGGCGCTTGGGCTTTCGCCTTCAAGTCTTCTTAGGGATAACATGAGAGACCCTGTGAATTTTTGATGTTTTGGATGACGCTCAGCAATTTTCTAATTATAACCACATTTCTCGTTTCCCTAACTAAAAGTTAATTACCAATTTTATCTAATTAGCATACTGATTGTAATGATTAGCTCCTTATACTATGTCTCCTGGCCCTAAAACTCACCTGCAAAAACAGAATAAATTTAGCTTTCAAGCTTTTTTTTTTTTTAAGCAACGTTACTTATAAAAAACAACACCCTGTCCATGGTGCATAGAAAACGCAAATGGGCGGGTCTCGCCCATACATGGACCTCAGCGCGCATAGACTCGGTGATAGCTTGCTAAGCTATGTCGGCATTCCTTTTAGCGATTTTACACCTTTGTGCCTTTTATAGCACTCTGCGAGGTTCGTCACTGCTGAAGTGAGTAAAATATGACGGAGGAGGGGTAACTTAAGTAACCTAGTAACCTGCCACTACTCACTCCAGTCATCCTTTATTGTTGTTTTGCAATTTTGAGTATCCAAACAGACTGACAACAAATCTCAATTCTTGACGTTTGTAGATACCGAAACAAAGCGAACAGTAATACCCGTGCCACACGGGCAACTCGAATGCCATTTACAACGAATGACATTCGTGTGATCGACGAATCGGCTCGCGATCTGTCGCGCGTGGAACGCCCCACGCTCGGTGCGTCGCGCGCTGATTGGCCGATCGTTCAAATGTCATTCGTTGTAAATGGCATTCGAGTTGCCCGTTTGGCACGGGTATTAGATTCTCAAATATGCGCGTGTCCGCACACCCCAGGCAGCACAGATACGTTGGAAAAACGTCGAAAGAAAGTCGTTGACGTCAGGAACCACATGTCGAAAGAACGTAGAAAGTCTGAACGTCAGGTCCCTTCGACGTAATATGGAAAGGCTAATGTCTGGAAAAAAGCGTGGATTTTACGTCGACATAACGTCCCACTTAACGACCTTGGGACGTCGAGTGCACGTCTGAATTGGACGGGAAGTCAATTGATAACGTTATATCAACATAGAAACAATGTCCCATTTATCGACCATAAAACGTCGAGTATACGTCAAAACTGAACGGGATGCCAAGTGAGAACGTCATATTAACGATATCATAACGCCCCATTTAACGACATAAAATGTCGAGCGTACGTCTGTGATAGCGTTATGTCAACGTTGAAATAAGGTCCCATTTTACGACCATAAAACACCGAGCATACGTCGAGACTGAACGGGATGTCAATTGATAGCGGTCTCGATTTGGGTCACCGTGGAACAATAGAGTCAACCGGATCGGGCTTCGTTGCTCGAAGGTATATTCGTGAAAGCATATATATTCGGACGGAATAGACCATTTGCTTAATCCCCCAGGCGCCCCGGCCCGCCCTCCAGGAATCATGGGAACGGTGTTCCTTCAGATCCCTAGTGATCGGTAATTTCGGCCGCTTCCATGGATACACAGTCTTGGGTGTAATTCGGAGTCACCCTAAACAAGCGTCCTGTAGTGCCCTTGGACCAGCTGTATCACTTTTAAGATTTCTCTTCAATGACAGCGTTTTCGATACTGTGCATGCTGTCCACCCTTCAACCTGGCTCAGCTGCAGAAATCTCTTACATTATTATCACTCTCTTACAGCTTCAAAGACGCTGATATTAAGTTAGAAACGCTAACAATGCTATAAACAGCCCCGCTGACTTCGAGCTAAATCCTGGTTTTTGCTGTTGTGAATTCTCGGCTTTTTAAGCCATTCCTGCTAAAACAACAATCACGAGAATGATAGTATTGTAAGAGATTTCTGCAGCTCAGCCAGGTTGAAAGGTGGATTGCATGCACAGTATCAAAAATGCTGACATTGATGAGAAATTTTAAAAGTGTTATGACAGCACCTTGGGCTCTATAAGGCGCTTGTTCAGGGTGATCAAGATTTTCGCTCAGACATTGTTGGGACGTCTCGCGCTCAACGTTCAAAGAACTTCCCGGAGAAAACGTAAAACTGACGTCTATTAAGGCCAATGACGTCAAGGTGTTGCTCAGAAATTGTTGGGACGTCTCGCACTCAACGTTCGAAGAACCTCCCGAAAAAAACCTAGAAATGACGTCGAATAATGTCGATGATGTCAAGGTGTTGCTGAGGACATTGTTGGGACGTCTCGTGCTCCACGTTCAAAGAACTTCCCGGAGAAAACGTAGAACTGACGTCTATTATTGCCAATCACGTCAAGGTGTTGCTCAGACATTGTTGGGACGTCTTGCGCTCAACGTTCGAAGAACCTCCCGAAAAAAACTTAGAACTGATGTCGAATAATGTCGATGACGTCAAGGTGTTTCTCAGGACATTGTTGGGACGTCTCGTGCTCGACGTTCAAATAACTTCCTAGAGAAAACGTAGAACTGACGTCGATTATTGTCGAAGACGTTAAGGTGTTGCTCAGGACATTGTTGTGACGTCTCCCGCTCGACGTTCAAAGAACTTCTCATACAAGACGTCGAACAGACGTCGATTGCTGTTGAAGACGTCGAGGTGAAGCTTATGACGTTGTCACTACGTAGCGTGTTTGACGTTGTCGGAACCTCTCATGTGGACGTACCAAGGCCGTCGATAAAAAGTTTGTTAAGGACTTCGACGTCGCCCAACGTCTAGGACCTTATTTCGGCGTCATCTCGACGTCTTGTGCTGCCTGGGACAGGGAGATATGCACGCCCGCAAACACACACGTTCACGCTCATGTGCGCACGCACGCATGCCCGTGCGCACTTGCACACGTTTGCCCTCGAGCGCATGCTCGTGTACACACGTGCCTGGCCACGCACAAACAAACCCATACGTGCAGACACCACGCAGACGCAAGCGGGAGCGCGCGTACAGGCATGCACGTGTGCTCTCACACGCATCGGCATGCCCACGCCAATCACACAGGCACACGTAAGCATATGTGCGCACACACATAAGCGGACATGCGCGTGCACACACGCACGGGCAGGCCCATACGCGCAGGAATATCCACAAACACGCAAGGCGCAAGCACACGCGCACACACTCACAGGCACTCACGAGCATAAGCGCGCATAATCAAGTATGTGCACTCGCAAACAGACGTACGCACTCACCGTGCACACAGATGCACCCACGCACGAAAAAATACACGCGCATGCTCGCATTCACGTGCATGACCATACGCCCTCACACAAACGCGAGCACACGCGGGCTGATTTCGCTGGAACGGGGCACTAACAGCTATCGCTGTAGAACAGGAGAACCAGAACCAACGCGAGCAGATCACAAACACTGAAGCTCGCTCTTAAGCGCGCCAGCGGAGGTCAGGGCATCATCGCCCGCAGCCGCGCAAGTCAAGCCCTCGAGCGCGCGGTCCTCCAAAACCGGCGGGCAGAGCCACCCAGGACATTCAGAGTTCGTGGCGTCCACCGTCGAATCCTAGCCAACCGCACGAACAGGAACAGCGAGTGAACAAACGAGCGAACGGCCCGCGAAAGAACCAATCATGCAAACGCCGGGCCTGTTTCATTTGTCTAATAGCGCCATAGCCATCCTCCTCACCGAAAAGCATTTCCATCCTCTCGTCTTACGGTACGCCACCAATAGACGGGGTCGATGGTCCGGATTTTCATGTAAAATACATGTTTTCAAACAATCAACAAAGCAGCGCGAAATGCAGGCTGGGGTGTGGGGATCGAAGCGTGCCATGTGGTTGCAACTCAAACAGGGGTTCCTGCAAAGCCTCGAAGATACCGGGCTTGGAAAGAAAAATACTTCCATTAAGCTAAAAAAAAATAAAGACACAAATCAAGCGGAATCTGCGTCGTTACGTAATCACTGCACGCCATTTTGTCTGGCTGCCATTGCTCCGGCTCGGCTTTGAATTCAAAAACCATACCGAACCGAACGACACCCATCAACGCAATGAAGTGAATCCGTGTGATATTTCTGAGTCACGAATTTTGGTCACATTTGTGAGTACATGATATTTTGTGAATTGGTGATATCAATGATATTTCGTGATATTTGCGAGTCGGTTATATTTTGTTATATTTATGAGCCAGGGATATTTGGATATATTTCTGAGTGGGTGATATCTTGTGATATTTGAGGGTGATACCGTTAATCATTTAATCATCGGTACTACCCTCAAATATTGTTCTCGATGAAAGTCTTAAGTAATGTAAAGGGTCGTGCATTTTCTTTATTTTGATGAGCTTTGTGACGTCAGTGGCGTTGTTATTTGAATAGCGATGGACTTTGCGATAAGACTGGTGGTGACCTTTGGACATTGGGAAATGTCCAAAGGTCACCACCGCCGCCTTCAAAAAGCCACAATGCCCTAAGACGGCCCGCCAATACGCATCGCTGGAGGAGACCCCATCATTCCGGTTAGGTGCACTGCTCGCGTCAAAATTAACGGGGAGACCTGTACAGTCAAGTACGTCGTCCTTCAAGACTATGCGAGTAACGTCCTACTTGGCAAGGACTTCCTGTGTGAATACGGTTCCGTGAAAACCTTGGTCCGAACACGTTAACGCTGCGAAAGCCCGTCCTACCTGAGGAGGGACCCAAAACAACGCCAGCTGCATACCGTACGAGTCATGCCGGCCCACGTCAACCTGCCTCCGCGGTCAAGTGTTCTTGTGCCCATCGTAACGGGCACCTGCACCACCGTGGTAGTTCTTCTAGAAGGCAACGTCCAACTGCATTTCGAAAGAAGAATAGACGTCGCAACGGGCGCAACAAAGCTGCAGGATGGACGCACTGTGGTCTTCGTCATGACATTTTGACAGGGGGCGCAGCCCTCACGAAAGGTGCCGCTGTAGGCGACGTCGAGGAACTCCGGAACGCCGCCGAAATCGCCGTGACCTGCGATGAGGTCGCAGCGATACTATGACGCGCGCCAGCCAATGGAAGCCTACCCTATTTAAAAAGATATTTTACCGGGAAGTCATTTCCAGTAAAAGATCGATTTTACTGTATTATGGAACTCTTTTCACTTCCAGTATAGCCGGGATTAACCAGAAATCACTGGAATTCACCAGAAGTCACCGGCTTCACCTGGATTTAAGGGTAATTACCGGTAGTCACCGGATTTGCCCGGATTCACATGAATTTACCTGATGTTACCGGTTTTTTTTTGTTTTTAGAGCGCAGCTCTTAGGCGCCCGTTTCCGGCTTGAGCGGCGTCGCCGTCGCCGTCGCCGTCGGCGTAACCGCGCATTGCATGATGGGTAGTTTTCCCCGCTAAATCTAGCGGAAAATTTTCCCCGCTAAATCTAGCGGAAAACGTTCCCAGCGGAAAATTTTCCCCGCTAAATCTAGCGGAAAATTTTCCCCGCTAAATCTAGCGGAAAATTTTCCCCGCTAAATTTAGCGGAAAATTTTTCCCGCTAAATCTAGCGGAAAATTTTCCCCGCTAAATCTAGCGGAAAATTTTCCCCGCTAAATCTAGCGGAAAATTTTCCCCGCTAAATTTAGCGGAAACTTTTCCCGCTATGTCTAGCGGAAAATTTTCTCCGCCCCCCCCCCCCACCCCCCACAATGAACATTGTTCATTGTGAAATAAACTTTATTTCACAACAAAGCATTCTAAACAGATCATTGGACGATTCAATAAAAGGACAAAGAAACGGATGGGAGAACAAATCGAATAAAATCTGAAGTCCATAAAGTTCAAAGGGCAGACCTCACTCAAATTAAAGTCGAACGGGCATCGTCACGCTCTCCGCGGTGGTAGTCCAGCAGGAAGACGACGGCTGTGAATCCGACTATGAAGAATCCTCAAGTATGGCGTCGCCTGGCCGCCGTTTTCCGCGGATCACCCCGCAACCACGAACGTCATGTTCCCGACACGACCCAAAAACTCTGTCCGCCCGCCCTCTGAGAACTGCCTCTTCCTCCAGCGCCACATTCCTCGCCTCGCCGGTGCCTAGGGCACTCCCGTGAAGAAAAAAACCGGGATCCGTCTTCCCACGCAGAACAAAAATTGTTGGAATAGCACCGGCGAGCAGGAAACAAATACAAAGAAAATCTCCGTGGGAGCGTCGGTCATGGACAGAGTTTACGACAAACGTCGTCCTCAACTAAACACTCACAAAAATGTAGCTCCGTTGGCGGCCGCCATTACACACTCAGTCCCAGGTAAGACACTGCTCCGCCCGAGCGGTCTCACACCTGCACTGACCCAGACACTTTTGCCTGTCGCAAATGGCTTGTTGCCGGCGATAGCTGCCCCCTTTCTGGGTCTTCAAAGCAGTTCTTTGTGCTCACTTCTTGCAGGTTATTGCAACATCGCACTGACATAAAACACTCACGAGAATGCCTCTGCGTTGGCAGCCGCCATTGTACACTAAGTCTCCGGCTCGTCTTGGCTTTCTTGGCTTCAGCCGTTGCCCTCGCGTCGATTTCTAATGAAGTCCGGTAAAGGAGTGTGGCTGCCGGTAAAACTCCCATCAAAGCCGAGAACGTCTGGTAACGAGAGTGGCTGCCGGTAAAACTTCCAGTAAATACTGGTAAACAACACTGGTTTTGGGTCAAAACGGGTAAAACTCACCCGTTTTCACCAAATGTCACTGGAAAATTTGCCGGGTTTTTTAATAGGGCATCTATCAGATCGCTGCTACAGTAGACAGGCTTGGCTTTATTAGGACAGGGGAGTTTATGTGCCGTTTGGCGCGGCTTCAAGAGCTGATAAGGCCGGTTCGCTCCATGGGACAGTTAATGCTTTTTCATTAAAAAAAGCAGCCTAGAGCTATCTTTTGTCGCGGAGGGCTCTGTTGCTGTGGCGGTAACGAGGCTCCGGTGGCCTCGACCACGGAGTGTTGTCACGTGCCTTGCTCCCGCACCTTTATTGGGTCGCGGGGGCCGCAGCGTCTACAATTCGCAAGGCACCGTGAAAAGGAGTAGAGGTTCCATTCCCCTTTGCTCGCCGCGCCTCTACGGAGCAGCGCGCGTGTGTACATGCGTTTGCTTCTTCCACCGCGGGCGCGGTCACGGGCGGCCCTTTTGGAAAGGGCATTTCTGCCCAAAAGAAAGCATGCCTCTACGTTTTTCTCCAACACATGCGACATCTCGCACAATCGTTCTACCAAATCACACATCTCCTCACACGCGTCTCCTGTGCAAGTTCCACTGAAAGCAAAGGGCCCATTGAAAACACTGTACAGTGCACTGTCTGAAGGAAAACCTACTTTAACATGCCTTTCCACAACGCAGCAGCTACCGCAGTCAGTCGTAGCACATGTAGTCGTTTTCAATTTTTACTGTTTGGTCTTTAAAACATATTGTGTTTATGAGCTCGACTTTGTGGGAAATCTATGAAGCACGATTGTGTCGAAAAAACGTCACACGCACGCCAAGGCCACATAAAGAATGCTTAGCCTATGCTATGCAGGGCGTCAGCATCCGGAATAAAAGAAAGCCATGCTTTTCATAATATTTCATACATAATCATTACTAGGCACAAAAGACGCCTTTCGAAAGTCACGTGCCAATTATTACAAGGTCGGAACCACTCTACCATCCCGGAACAACTGACATCGTGGAACGTGCAAGTTATTCCACAAGATGGCGAACGTCGGAGCGCGGTCAACCCTAGCAGAGACGAGCCAATCAAACGGCGTCGAAAGTGCAAGGTCACTGCGCTCATCACCTTTTTTTCTGGGGGGTGTTTTTACCTTCTTATCCAACCCAACCAATAGACTGCGCCAGTGACGTTGCGGTTTTAGTCCGTCATTGTACAGGAATTCCTCAGCTGCCAAGAGAGGGCAGTTTTTAAAAAAAAGTCAAATTTGGGGGCTTTACGTGCCAAACCAACGACGGGCATCTGGCACGCCCCAGCGGAGGACTGAGGATTAATTTGGACCACCTGGGGATCTCTTGACGTGCAACCGAAAGCTCGGTTACACGGCGCCTCCTCCGCAATAAGCCTCCGTCAGATTGCGGGCACCTCGGCCGGGATTCGAACGCGCCACATGGGGATCCGTAGGCCAGCGCTCTCGCCTCGGAGCCACCGAGGCGGCTCAGTCTTTCGAAAGGGGTCGATTAAACGCAACCAGGAGGATTTACCAAGGCGCTCAGAGGAACTTAAACCCCGGAATCATGCGATCCACCGTTCGACGTTTTTGCTCGGCGCCATAAGGACGAGATGAATAAGAGCGCCAGCAGCTGGATTCTGCAAAATGTAACAAACAAATTGAAAACAAAAAAAAAAAACTTATCGCTATACAGGAATTAATTCACACGTAAGTTCTTAGCAAGCGTCTTACGAATCTGCACTAATTGCTTTTAGTGCGCATAGTTATTCAAATAATTATAACTTATAGCTAACTTTTTAGTGGTTCGTTTAGGTGCATAGATGTAAATTCAAAGTTGTAGAGCGCATTGAGAAACATCCAGTTAAGATGCTTGCTGAATTATATGCTCTGCGCGATTCTTTTAACTAGCATAAAAAGAAAGCCCGCGAAATATATACAAAAGGATGACGTGACAACGCGCTCGAGTGTCACGATTGCAGAGCTTTCAGCAACTACCAGCAAAATTTGCTGAATACAAGGTGAACTGATTTGAGGGCAGCTATTTTTACTTGGCATCTCGATCAACTTAGCAGATTCAAAGCATCGGATGTCAGTGGCAGTCAGGGTGGAGAAAAAAATCAAGATGATTTAAATCATTCCAAATTGAAAAACCGCCTTGGGGCCCACCAGGATTTCTGAAATGTTTTGACGTTACTTTTAAGAATGATAGGTTTGAGGTGTTCGTCGAAGTTTTCTAAGAAGCCCGACGTACCCGCCAAGAATTCTTAGCGGGTATAAGATACCGTCATATCTTTTTTTAGAGGCCTGTCAGGTCTGTCCCAATCCTTTCCATGAAATATCACCACCCACCAAAGTCGTTTTAACGCGTCTGAGGGAGATGTCACATCACCCTCCACAAGATATGCGTCGGGGAAGCCGCTTGTCCATATTGTATCAAGTGGCCGCAACGAGTCTTGGAAATTGAGACGTTCCTCCCTCCCTACTCCGTCGTGGCCTTGGCTGACGCGGCCCGATCGCTGTGCCTGGGTGTTCTGTGTACATGTTTCTCGGGCTGGACTATCCTTTGTTTCATCATAGCGTGCAACGCTGAGAAAGGTACTAAAGTAGTGCTAATGAACAAAAGAAATAAAAATGTGTTACTGCGCCCATTTTGTAGAGGAGGTCTCACGCGCTACTTCCGCGATCGCGGCATCCCGCCGCAATCTGTTCAAGCTCACTTTTCGGGAGAACTTTTTTTTTTTTTTAGATGCTCTTTAAGTACGTATTTCATTTCCTCTTCTGCTTCATAACTGTCAATTGCCTCCAGCACGAAGCTATATTTTTTTTTTTTACATTGAGCATGGAATGAGGAATTACATCGATAGGTGTCTTGTCCCCAAGTTTCTGCATTATAATTAAAAGTTAACAGACACGTAATGGTTGTGGCCTATACAGCGCATTGTGAGTTGGCAGTTTTCACTTGTGTCCATGCGTTTCTTTTATATTGTGCTTCATAACATACGAAAGACATGTTACTTCAACGAGTTCTGGGTAAATCTATATCTCATGTCTAGTTGTAAATGCAATTGGAAATCCATCCTTTTCTTGCAGCCAATATGCTAACATTTGAGACATAATTTCATAGCTACACCCTCATCACTGTGGAAAACATGTGATCAATCATTAAAAAAAATTTACATGCCCATACATCACTGCCCCTCTCACTTCACTTTCGTGCTAAGAGTGGCAATAAAACGTGTTTGAATTTGAGTCATACACATATATTTTACTTAAGCATACTCAAGTGCAGCACAATTATACTAGAGCTCAGCACCACCGAGCAGGAGGCTTCTTCCTGAGGGTGATGTTTTAAAGACAAAAGAGGGCTCAATCCTATACGTAATTAGCAGGCACAGGTTTACTGTTAAGGCTTTAATACTCGTTCACAGCTATTTACAATGTATATGCAGTGCGAAACAAAGACTTTGGAAGAACGAAATAAATGTGTGCCATTGCCTGCTTTCTGGCCTCCTGTTTCACCTGCAAGTCTTCCTTTTAGTGATAGCTAGCAAAACAATTATATGTAATTAGGGGTTTTCTTGCACACGAGCAATGATGACTATCGATTCCTCCTTAACTCGTGATTTTTTTTAAACGAAACGGGAGTTGAACAACATTGAGAGAGGCCCGATTTGCACAAATTATTGTGGCCCTGAAAAGGTCCGATGTTAGACATGTTCCACGCTGGAAGAGTGCACGTTACTCAAGTTCCTCGATGCCGCTGGGATATGAGCTGGATTCGTCGGAGGACGAGGTGTCTCCAGTAGTGAAGACCATCGGCTCAATGTCACTATCGACAATCATGTCTTGCTCCCATGCTTCATTGTCAACACGCTTTACATGAGTAGAACAGTTTTGCCAGTCCTTTTGGGTGACAGATGCCAGAGTTTCTGGCAGGAGACGCTCAATTTCTTGCAGCGTAATACGTTTGTTCTTGCTCGTAACGTTGCCTTTCACCTTGCTTCGCAGCAGTCTTGTACACGTTACTAAAAAAAAAAAGTAATCCATTACAATTACTATTACTCTTGGCTAAAAAGTATTCGATTAGATTACTTGATTACTCGACGGCAAAAGTAATTGGACATTACTTAAAGAAGTAGCCGTTACTTTTCCGATTACTTTATTGTGTGAAGACACATCTTAAGCGCTCATAATAATGAATTACCTCCAACCTATATTTCACATTTGCAGAAGTATTGATGAAGAAAAACTGGTTCCCTCTTCGTGGTCGTTGCACCTTCACAATGCGGACACAGGCATATAATTCGTTTGAAGAAGTTTAATGATTTGGGGGTTCGCCAGTGTGTATGTGTGTGTGTGTGGGGGGGGGGGGGGTGAAGGAGGGGGTTCTAGATCTTGTTAAGCTTGAGCAAGGGTTGTCGCTCAAAGTTTGCGTCACTCATTTCATTATTCACATGTGGATGAGCTCGCATGTTATACAAAAGAGCAGCGCTCCAGGATTTGAAAGGGATCATGTGTAGTATCCATTAGCGGAAGAGATCTCCCCGACCACTTCTCAAATCGAAACATTGCTTGTCACAAAGACCACGTAGGGGAAATGGGGAAATATTTCAATTGGCTTTGTTATATTTTGCATCCGCTTTAGGCATTCTTCGGTTCTGGTTCTCCTACGGGCTGCGAGTAGATACCCTAAGTAGGATTTGTTTTTATTTTTTTTTATTTCTGTGTGTGTGTGCGTGAGGGGGCTAGTTTGAACGAAGGACTTGCAAAGCTACATTCTGCTCCCTCAAACTTCGCCCTGAATGGCCTCTGTCACGCACTGTGGCTTTCCTGGGGCTTCCCACTCCCAGTCCCAGCTCGAAAAAAAAAATGGACATTCCACAGAAACTGTACATAGAAAAGGATTGACCTCGTTTCTTACAGCTCCGCAAAAATCTTTCCTTTTTCCATTCGAAAAAAAAAAAAGCAAATTTTATTTTGTCATTTCAGAAAAAAAAGGCGTGTGCATGGGGGGGGGGGGGGGGGGGGGGGGGGTCCCGTGGAAAAATAGTAACGGTTACAAGTAATTGTATTACTTCAAAACGTAATCAGATTACTCTTGTGTACTGTCTAATAAAAGTAATCAACTGATTACAAAATTACTCCAAAAAGTAATCGATTACAAGTAATTTGATTACTCGTAATGCGTACGGTACAAGTCTGATTCGCAGTGAAACCGATGTCTTTGAGCAACCTCCACAAGGTCGTTTTGGACACGTTCGGTAGCTCGTCGTCTTTATTGAAGGTAGGAATCTTCTTCTCGGAGTACTTGCGATGCACTTTCAGACGAATGGCGTTAAGTGTGAAGTCGTCACGCTTGACGGTCCACGTGCTCAACACTGTCACGTTGCGAGGTCTTCGCTTCGGGGACGCCGGCTGGCCAGAGCGACATTCTGCTTTGAACATTGCGACAGTACGGCCGGACACTCCGGTGTCGTTACTGACCATCTGCAGGACTTAACGGACCGACTTCTCCGGGAAAGGCGTTCTCGTACTCGCGTACACGTTGACAATCACTTGCTTGCAATCCTTCAAAATCTTGTAACAACTGATCTTCGAAAATATTGTAGCAGGAGAGGTGCTTGAGGTCGCTGCGGAAGACGTCATTTTCTCAAAACAGGTAAGATTGCCGGAAAATTCGAAAACCCAGCGACTGTCGCACGGATGACGAAAACACAACACGGAATAAAACGGAAAACAAAAAGAAGTAATATACATTATTTTTACGTTTTACTGCAAAATAACCTTTGTTTCGTCAAGATTTTAATGCAATTATAAGTTAGTAGCTCCAAAGACGCTCTTTTTTTTCAATGTTTGCATTTTGCGCGGGACGTGCTATTTAATGAGGCGAACGCAGCCATCGCAAAACGTTGCACTAGCTTTGACTATGTTACACGCTATGTATAATACTGAGTATAGACTTCTGCAAAAATCGCTTTCCGCCCGCTGCCATCTTTGTCTGCCGGGCTGTGGAACGCCTTGTGAGCATGCGCTGTAGCTCTTCTTTGCGGTATACCACACGCAGCGAAAATGTCCACAGCTCAGTTACTCAGCATTTTTCACCCGATGGACAAAGATGGAAAGGTGTATGCGGATTGCAAGTTCGTCTGCTACTTTTGCATAGGTTATGGTGACGTCAGAACGCCGAGCTCTGATTGGCTCTGAACGAAGGATAGTTAGTAGGCCTCAAGGCAAGCTGCCCTGAGGTCTACCCACTATCCTTCAATGAGCGTCAGAGCTTGGTGTTCTGACGTCACCATCACCCCTGCAAAAGTAGCAGACGAACTTGTGCTCCACGTAGGAGCGCGCAAGGACGCCAACGCCTCGCTCACGGGAGAAATAGGGTGCTTGGGGAAAATAGGAGAGGGTCCTTTTTTTTCTGTTTGTTTGCGTATAGCCTGTTTTTAGTTAGTCGAAACACAGCATTCGTCAAAAAGCTAGTCGCCCTTCTTTGTTTCTTCGTCATCGAGCGCAAACTAAATGCGGAACCACGAGCGAACTCTCACCTCCGATTTAACAAACCTCACTCCAATTGAGGCGCTCCTCCACTTCCCCAAGGAAGGCGCGAGGGCCGGCGCTGGCTAATCGCAACGACGGATGAGCAGCCTAGGCCGCCTATCTGTCGTCGCGATTGGCCAGTGCCGGCCTCGCGCCTTCCTTGAGAAAGTGGAGGGGCGCCTCAATGGGAGTGAGCTTTGTGAATTCGGCGGTCAGTGTGGGCTTCCAATCCCATGCGTGGTACCTATCTTCTAGAGCGGCTGGGTGTGCGGATCGAGAAGGTCTCTCAGCGCCTTGTTTCTCGCGTCTCTTTGTCAGTCCGGCTTCAGAAGCATCCTGCGAGCGAAAACGACTCCGGAGACGCCATCGCCATGACACCAAGACACGACATCATGACTGTGCTCAGGATTTCTCCAGGGACGCGTTTGTTCGTTGCGCGTTCGTGGTTTTCGCAAGACGTACTACTCACAATGTGTAATTACGTGTGCGCGGTGCACTTACTCGGTTTTATGAGTTGGACAACCGTACATCTGATGAATTGGCACTGCGGAATTGTGAGTACCTCGAAGAAAAATTTTTTTTCTGATAACGAACTCGTTTGTTCCTATTTGGTCTGATCGCTTTTGTCGACAGTTTCTTGCTTAGGGGTTTCAGTAAACGTTGGTTCTTATGGGGCCCGGAACCCCCCCCCCCCCCCCCCCCCGCTTTTGTCGACAGTTTCTTGCTTAGGGGTTTCAGTAAACGTTGGTTCTTATCGTCCCTTGGTGCAGGCACGTAGCCAGGGGGGGGGGGGGGGGCATGGGGCCCCCCCCCCCGAAATCTTCCATTTTGCTGGGACCTCCTCTCCCCCCTCCCCCTCATACAACATTTTGTCATGGGCGAGCCCCCCCTACCCCCCCCCCCCCCCCCGAAACAAAATCCTGGCTACGTGCCTGCCTTGGTGCTGACGCCTCGAACACGACACCAAGGAACGACACCCTGACTGTGCTCGGGATTTTTCCATGGCGACGGATGTTGGTTGAGCATTCGTGGTTTTCACTAAACGTGCTACTGACACTCTATATGTGTGTGTGTGTTTTGTGTGTGTGCGTGCGTGCGTGCGTGCGCGCGTGCGTGCGTGCGTGCGTGCGTGCGCGCGTGTGTGTGTGCCTGTGTGTGCATGTGTGTGTGTGTGATTTTGTGCGTGTGTGGTGCACCTGCTCGATTTTATGAGTAGGACAACCTGCATTTTAGGAATTTATTTTATTATAAAATGGTCGTCAATATATTTGACAATCATTGTTCGCGGCCAGTGTGTCCGCCTTACTGCTGCAGGGTACCCCTAATACTTGGTGTTTGCTGTATGTGAGCGCTTTCTACAGAGGCTAAAAACCGGTTCCAGAGATCGGAGTGAAAAGAAAAAAAATTCCCGTGCTAGTAATTCCATACCATCATGGCCTGTCCTCTAGCCTAAAAAAAGTGTTTGCCAGATACGGTGTCTCCCTCGGCTTTTTAGCGCATTGCAAACTCAGTAAAGTGTGCCCTATGATGAAGCAAAAAGCAATCGCGCAAGAATGCAAAAAGGAGCAGAGCCACCACTAAACGAAATGTGCTTCAAGTGTTACTTACGAAATACAGCTTTCTTGAGGGTGAGGCCCGTAAGAGCAAAGAAAGTTACGGAAAGAAAACTCGTGGAAGCCTACTTCATTAAAAAGGAAGGTCACGACCGCATAAGCATTTAATCAGTATCGCTATTAGATAAAAAAATAGTTTTTTGGGTGGTCATGTTTAATCTTCTTTTACCGGCCTGAGCTGATTACTACCACTTATACTGCTGTGTCTGCGTCAAACAAACAGTTGGATGTCTGCGCTCCGTGTGTCGTACATGTTTCTGTCTCTGTCCTCGTCCTTTGCGGAGTTTATTTATTTGCCTAGACATGAACCAACTAGGTGGCCGAAAGGTGTAACTCATGATTTAATTCGCGATTTAAATCGTGATTAAAATCAGATCACTTCTACTATTGTGAGTTAAATCAAACCAGTTTTACTATTGTGATTTAATAAAAAGCGCTCTCGCAAAAATAACCTCAAAAATATTTCTTAGTTCTTTTTTTATTTGATTACCGGTTTGTGTCACATTTCATTATTTCGGTGTGCCTTAGTTTTGAACAGAAATCAATAAATCCTTATGAAAAAAAAATGTTTACATCAGGCTCAGCACGAGAAAAATGCAGTGCGCTTCTGAGCAAATCGGAGAATCGTGCCTTCTTTCTATCTTCCACACCGTTCGTCAATTATGTACCGCCATACTTCAAGCAAATCAGAGAACAAAAGAAAAAAAAAACGAGAAAAGTGATACCTTATTGAGAGCAAATCAAATCGAGAAAAACAAATCAAATTAAGCTTGATAGCTAACTAGATTATTTTTTTTTTGGGGGGGGGGGAGAGAATCTTTTCATGTGCAGGAAACAAAAAAAAACTTTTTCCAAATACCGCTCCTTTATTTAGCTTCCCAACTCATAAATCTAGGAACGTTAATTATATATGCATATGAAAATAGACCATTTGCGAAGCGCCATCAATCAACATTGCGAGTTGTTATATGTTTTCGGCGTAAAGCACTCGAATGAACCCAGGTTCAGATCGAACACTGATACAGCACTCTAATCGAATAGGCGCTGAGCCCAGCTCCAAGTAATTACTAACATTATTATTGTGGAATACATAACTAGATTTTATGCCAAAGTAATAAGGCCTCAGGGAGTTAGCGGAGCAGCTACTATACTCTATTTCAAAACAAACTGACGAACCGCGGATGCTACAGTCCCATTGACCCAATATGCACGTCGGTGAGAGGCACCTGACGACATATCATCGGAGTGCTCTCCGCCTGCGGAGAGTCGTCACGTTACTTCACTCCGTCAGCGGTTGGCTCGAGGGGGCTGCAAGGTTTGCTATTCGCGAAGTAATGATTAAAAAAAGTATAGGCGGTACACACATTTTGCTACAAGACTGCTTGTTCGGTCAAGGGACGAACCTAAATACGAGTAATATCTTTCGGTTAATTACAAGTAAATAATCGGGCGGCAGATACAATGGTCTGTTGATAAAATAAATTATGGCTGCAATAAAACCTACAAAAGTGAAACATTTGCAATAAATTTATTAATTTGCAATTTAATAAAATTTAATGAGTTGGTGATATGTGTGGTGCTATATGGGGAGCTGAACGTAACATCGGGCTCCATATTACTTTTTTGGATAGAGTTTTAGTTTTACATTAATATATCTGGAGCTCTAAGGAGTCGGGTTCCATTTGTTTTTATTCTACATTTTCAATGGTGGATGCGACAAACATCTACGAGTAGTGCCATCATACACTGAAGATTAGTGTGGACGGTTGATACGCATCTGCAAGATCAAAACCCTAATATATTACTAATTTCTAAGGGACATCGGATGCAATAATTTGCGCACTGACCAATCAAACATGTGAAGATTTGCTAACTCTCTTTTTGAGTGCCAAGGAAAGAAATTAACTGTTGAATAAACTGTTTTGGAGCGCAGGGAGATCACACAAGGGTAAGCACGTTTGCATACAAATCTTGAGAACTACAAATTCGTAGCATCGTTGATTAGTAAAAAAGCTTAAAGATTGCAGGAGCTTCCTTGCTAAATGTTACTTTGATTATACGGTGACCTAAAGCTGAAACAACTTCCCCTAGATTCTACATGCAACGCGTACATTTCGCTTTGATTTTCTGTGAGTACAACGTTCACACAATGTTGGAAAAATGTAAAAATTTCATGCTAAAAGTTATATTGATCCTCGAACATATCTGGGAATTCGAGAACCGCTACTGTAATACGAGTGAGGCTGTCTCACCGATGCTAATATCTAGAGCGATCTTCAGCAAGGGCATATAAAGACTAATTCCTTTCAGATTGCCAGGTTATACCTGCGTGAGACAGCACGAAAACCTGAAATCCTCGGCAAGCAGCGGCACATGACGACGGATGCGCACCGACCAGATTCGCATAAACGAGCTCTGAGCGCTGTCGCCTTAGCTGCGACGTCATGGATATCTGGGGAAACGTAATGCGTAGTCACTTTTGCTTACAACATGGCGGCTCAAGGGGGGAGGGGGAGGTGCCAGTTTCGAACTTCCGGTTTATAGCTCTAACCCCCTCTAACATGTTGGGCTGCGTATATTGCGTATTTGCATCTAGAGTCCCCATATATTAGTAATGAACAGCTTAAGAACCACCGGGCGCAGCTTCTTATTTTCCCTATTCTGACTTCGTCAGCCGTGCTTCGGCACTCTAATCGGCTAATGTTGAGTTGTCCGTGGAGCAATAACTGAATGCCATGAACTCGCAACGTCCTGTTATTCTGAAGCTGTCAGAGAATAGTTAGTTTCTTTTGTTCGGCACCTTTTGCTGATGGTCATTTTGCCTTGAAACGCGTTGAAAGACCCTAGTCTGCATCAGCAATACGGCGGGCATTTTTTTTAAAAGTGTTGGTAGAATATAAACACTGGCATGAACCAACACAACATGTGTAAAAGTAACCAACACAGTGAGCACGTTCCCAATGACTTTACACCCATATAAGAAAGGTAGTAAAAAGGCTAGAATTTAGCGATGTAAACGCGAACATGAACCTGTGAACACTTTCTGAATCTCCTAATATGGGAGCTGGGCACATATAACTAGTAAAACTCGAAATGTAGTTATGCTACACGTATGCTATACGTGAACATCTAAGGAAGCAATTCGTTGGTATCAATGTTTGCATACTTTGTAAAATTATAATCGCACTCAATCGCAACCGACTCGCCCACCTAATTAGCGGTGCTTTACAACCTTTGGAGTAGATAAAATGACACCGTAGATAAAGTAATTGAGAACATAAACTTTTTATCTTTCATTCAAATTCTAGACGAATACAAAAATTAGAACGGATAATTGACGTGATCCGCACTTTATGTAGCAATATAGCCGACATCTTAACCGGAAAAATACTTTCCGGGATGGGGACGCGAGTAAACGTCATGTCACATCGGCTTCCTGAGCCAGGACGCCTTATTAGCTAACTGCTTATACCAGGAATTGCAACCTTAAAGAGATGTTGCAACGGCTGCTTTTTTTCCGGCAGTAGAGTATAAAGAGAGAAGGCCACCAGACATAGACGTCGCTCCACCGCATCAAGTTACGGGTCTCGAAGTAAGTACCTCTTGTAGTACCTTACGCGTCGCAACACGCACAGCGCGTAGAGTCTCGGAAAGTGGAAAACATTATGACATTCCGTACAAAAATGTCGGATCAAAATCAGAATCAGGGTAAGTTCAATCCTGCCCGGATCTGAAATTGGGCGTGAACAAATTTAAGGTTTAACCCAAGCGGAACGTTTTGTTTGTTTTTGCTTTTTGCAGACTGGAACTCTCTTTCTGCCCAATTTCGGTTCCGCTTCCAATCCGGTCCTTAGCGGGTGGGGCTTGGGGAGCTCTCTCAGTGGAGTGGTGGTGCGGTGAGAGAGCGGCGCTGGACGCCGAGGGGGAAGCGGTCGCTTCGGCAACCCGCATGCTCTTAGCCCTGGCGGTTCCGACGAGGCTTGGCGCAAGCTCGAGCCTGAGATTATATTTCCTTTTGCGAGAGCAAAGCGGAGGATGATCGCGCGAAGCGCGATATGTTTGGCAGCCTAGCTTGATTAACGTTTAAATTAGCTGGGCTGCCAAACATGAAAAGGTCGGCAAGCTAGGCTGCAAACATATCTCGCGATCACCCTGCGCTCCGTTTGAGAAAGTTTTACTATAATCTCAGGCTTCAGCTTGTACCACGCTTCGTCGAAGCAGCCAAACATCTTTCATACAAATTACCGGCTTCCGAAGTGCCCCTTTCCCACTCAGCCTTGGCCGCAGCTCCCTCGGCGCACCGCCGCTCCTTCGTCATTCCACCGCTCCGTTGAGAAAGCTCCCCAAGCCCCGCTCGCTGAAAAGGTTATCTTGAAGGCCAGTGCTGACGATAGAAGCAATTCGATAGGTAAATGCCTGAATACGCAAGCAATGAAATGACGATTTGACACTGTTTTTAGAGCCAAACAATGGAGGACAAGGGTTTGAACTACGCCGAAAACAAAAAGAACAATTTTTTTTTTCACGTAGAGGACTGATAATTTGCTGAATAATTAGCAGAAAAGCGAACGCAAGCGATATGTTTTCACTTGTTCGCACGTTTATTATTAAATAACACACAAACACCAAAGCCGCATACAAGCGCAAGCTTGGAACCACTGTGCCGGACACAAATAAAACTCCGAAACTCGATTAAGACATAATTCGATAAGAAACGCGCCAGCACGAAATGCGAATATATCTCGCTTTCACAACTGAAGATTGAACGACAAGTCGGCACGGGATTTAGGGTCAATGCATGCAGGACACTTATTTTGCGGCAAGTCCTAATGCCACTGAAACTGCAAATCAAAATTTTAGTTCGCACGCAGTGTATTGAAAAGTAGCTAAATATAACTTTTAGAACGTAAAATGAGAAGAAACAAACGGACGCGAGTGATCTGCTTTAAATTACAGTGATGCAATACACAGGACGTCGCGCACCTGCATCAGGAATGGCTATACGTATAATGCGGTGAGCTCGCGTCATTTAGTTAATTTAGTGGTGGATTTTGGGTCCCTGGGTGAGTTTATATGAATGTGACCGTCGGGAATCTAATAGAGATTTGACTTTTTTTATTGGTTGAACATGGTTAGAAGATGAAGAAGTTGCGTGTGTTTGGTACCGGCTTGATTCCCCGGATGCTCTATGATCGCATCCATGTAAACCCAGTGGTCATCTAGCTGCGACATTTCGCCGAGGCCTGATTTCTTTTTTTTTTCACTAAATCTGAAGATGTTGTGTTACCGCAGAGGATATGCCACAGCATTAGCTTTTTGTCTTGAAGTGCGGTATTCTTTTACTAAGTGCGTAATCAAATCTCTAAGCCGTTAAGACCTATCTTATGATTGACTGAGGCGTGTTTACCCAAGCCTTGCCCCCCCCCCCCCCCCCCTCCCCTTTCTCCTCTCAATCTTTCTCCCTCGTAAACCAGGGGAGACGCAAAACGTTTTGGATCATGTGTATAGCCGATTCCAATCACGGTGCGCCCCGTCGTGCGTATAGCATTACTGTTTAAATTATCCAAGTATATGATTACAAAACACGCGGCCTATGTCGCATACAAGTTCTAATGTGAAACTGATCTGTAGAACGCAAATCGCAAAGGAAACAACTCTAGCTTTGGCGGTTCATGCGTCGCGCCGATTGTATGCTTGAAACCGGCAAGAACTAGGCGAACGTCCGTTGAAAGCTTCGGTGATTACAATATGCGCACAATGAGAAAAGCTAACTCTAAACCTGTAATTCCAGATTGCTGGAATACAACATAGTCACAAGAGAAGCTGTCGAAAACGCTCAAAGTCAAGCCAAAGGCAGCATACATCTTCGAGTGCATGGTCGGCACATAAACAAAGCAGCCCATGCGGACGCTCACCAAACATGGACCAGGGTGTCTTCCGGTGAACTATCGCACCGCGCTGCTCGCCATCGGAGCTTGTAACTGCGCGACTCCCTTACAAAAAAAAAAAATTAACCAATTTCTACAGAATTTCTAGACATAATTATGGCTCAAGAGCATAGATTTCCTAGGGAGAATGTATCCACTTTTTTAACCATTGTCTACAGATTATTGGCCGCTGCTTTTGTGTAGACTTCAGTGTACAGATAATGTGGCAACTCTGTACAGCAAACATACAGACATTCTAGCAACACTCCTGTCCCATTTCTAGCGCCAATAAGAGAGTTTCTAACGAATTGCTGTAGACAAGTGGCTACAGTTTCTATCATCTCGCTATGGAGAATATAGCAGTTTCTACCCATTTTCTGCCCACTTTCTACAGACAAATCCCCTCAACTTTATCCATTATCTACAGAAAATAGGGCACTTTCTATCTTTGTGTAATACTAGTTATCAATTCTGAAGTGTATCGATGCCTATGCTGCATGCAGAGCACTTGCGTCATTATACACTCAAAGACCAGACAAAATGTTCTTATTTTTCGTTTTTTTTTTTTATTCTCAGTTGTTGAGCAGTGTTTTGTTCTACTTGTCCAGCTTGCTCAGCAAGCTGGATAGGCTGTGCTTGATCTTTGCTGCATCGACCTTGAAAAGTGCACAGGTACGTGGCCTGAAAAAAAGAGAGAGAGAGAGAGAGATGACAAGTTAGCATCTATTAAAATCTTCAGTTGAGCAGCTCCCCACTACTCAACTGGGGACATGCACATGCCCCATTCACAGACTCACTTGCCCAATAATTAGGAAAAACGGGCATGATACGTTGGATGCAAAAAGGGTGGGATGTCATGAATGATGGACGATAGAGGCTGTAACCTTTGTAACGGGCAGTAGCTTGCGCCACCAATACAGCTGGCCCGGCCAAACTCTCCAATCAACGCCAAGCTACCAGCTTCTGCCAGCAAGTTTTCATAGAAGCCTAGACTTTGCATGGTAATGAAAAAGTTAAGTGTCTTCAAAGTGCTACTCCATTAGCAAGTCTATTTTACACTATACTTAGTTTCACCTTAGGTCCGAGCGTGGCCGACGTTATGAGCCGAAGGTCCAATCTAATGGCGAAAAAGTCGCACCGTCATGGCGTGCTCTCCGCAGTTGATAGGACCAGCGGTGTTTGGCGTCTTTCTGTGCGTGCTCCTTCGCCGGCTCGTCCTATCAAGAGCCAAGAACGCCATGACGTTGCGCTTTTTGCGCTGTTTGATTGGACCTTCAGCTCACAACAACGGTCACGCTCGGACGTAAGCTGAAACCAAGTATAGAGACGTATACAGGTGTTTCTTTTTTTAGTTGCACCAAATTTTCAAAAAGGAAACTTGAGATAGAGCAATTTGAGTTCTGGGGAAGTGTTAATGGCCATGGCGGCCTCTAGAAAATAAGCGAAATAGGGTAATTAACAAATGAACTAAAATTTTTTAATGAACTTTTTAATTTTTGAATTTATGGCGCAAAAAGCACTTACAAATAGCGCTGTACAGGGCCTTTCGGGCCGATCGCTCTGGGTTGCACGTTGAACACGTCGGATATTCCTGGCACAGAATTCGACACGCTTCAAACTCATCGGATAGTGACAAAACGTACATTGCGTAGCAAGAATACCTATCCCAAATGATCAGGAGGACCTCTCCTTGTCACTCACATGGAAGAGAAGGCGGTCCGTCGTGTCTTCGGTCCGTCAAAGCTAGTGGTCGCATGTATGCCCACAACAAAGGAAGATCACCGGAGTGTAGGCGCTGCCGAAAGAATATCCATGGTCTTGGCAATCCGCATGTTGAAGATCGCACTTGGCACTAAGACGAAATGCGCTGCTGGTGATCGGAACTCTAGAACTATATTTACCACATTTACCACAGAAGCGAAAGCCACATCAGGCCCGCAGGCCGCATCACCCGCGAAGCTAGGTCCGGTCTTCGCAGGCATTCCGGGTTTGTCAACGGCCAATGTGTCATCCGTCAAACCACGTGATCACGCTTCTTCCGTTACCCGCGCACAGAGAGCGGATTCAAGCCACCGTCTACCGCGCCTTTAGCTTAGGGAGAGAGAGAAAAAGAGAGAAGGAGTAGAAAGGAAGCAGCCCAGAACGGGGGGTGCGCTTACAAAGGCTAATCTTGGGGGCCATCACAACAATTAACACAACGAGACGATTTGTCACTTGTACCCCAAGGTTGATAGTGCAGTGGATTTTATGCGGGGCCTTGGGCTTTTAGTCAGCTTCCGTGCTCTGCCTTATCACCAGCTTCGAGACTGTAGTCACGTGACCCTAACCGGAGACACGATTGGCCTAAAACACGCATAGCGTCTACCCTGCTGCCAATACCGATTGAACAGGACAGCTGTTTGAAGGCCAGCTTTTGAATTTCTAAAGAAGCTGTCAGCCCAAAAGTGATTCTAAACGGGGCAAGTTTGAAGACACTATGTTTTACGTCGTATAACTCACATTATAATTTAGAATGAAGGACTAAGCGCGACTATTTTTTGCGCATGATGTCCATAAATAAATAAATAAATAAATAAATATATATATATATATATATATATATTATAAATAAATTTAAAATTATTTGTACACTGTTAGGTTCGCGTTTTTAAACTTAAAATTTTTTTTTACGAAAGATTTACACAAAAAAAACACCACGGACAGCACATCGTCCGACTTTCAACACACGATGAATCGCCGAAAGTTCGCTGACAGAAGGTTGCGATGCTATCCTCTTTTCTGTCTCAGTCAGCTGGCTTAAATCATCAAGCTCAGAACATTCTCGCAGTATATCGCCTTTAGTTACCCTCGTTGGAGGTTGAAGTCACATTCTGGTCATATAGTCCTGTCTTCAAGAAAAGGCTAGCGTGCATGATTGTTTCAACCTATTGATTTGGATTCGTGGTGTCTGGTGTTGGCAGTGGTCGAGGCTGCAACCTACAGCATGTTTGATTGGAAACCTGTGTTATTGATGTATATATACTCTGTGTGATTCTTTTTAAATGTTTATCAGGGCCGGATCTTGTGGCAATAAAATCCTGTGACTATGCAGTTCACTTCAAGCCTGTTGTAAAAGCGTTTCTTACTACACACGAAAACTGCTTATGACTCATATCAACGATTTTGTCATGTTTTCAGTGTGTATGGTCTATCAAGTCAGGTCTGTAGAAAATCTAGGAATATGGCGACGCAAAGTCTAACGACCGTTGGCGACAGACAGTTGGTAGGATTTCTGACGACTGTGCTCTGTAGACTCCTGTTGACAGGAACTCTGTAGAAACCTCGTAGAAAAATGGCGATAAGATAGGAAGTGGACAGGTATGTTAAAAAATCGTTAAGATGTCTACAGACCGGCTCCCATTTTTTTTTGTAAGGGCTTCCGCGTTCAAATCGTTCAAGGTAACACGGGAAAGGCAAATCACGAATCAAGGGTGACGCAAAGCAAGATCATAGTGTGCTTCAGGGCATTTACGTGTTTCCTATCGCTTTTGTCGCTTTTTCTAATCCTAAAATGGACCTTACGAAGGGATTTTGTTGGGACTATTGTTTTAAGTCGTAGGAAGGACGCTGTTAGCGGATCACGAATCAAGGGTGACGCAAAGCAAGATCATAGTGTGCTTCAGGGCATTTACGTGTTTCCTATCGCTTTTGTCGCTTTTTCTAATCCTAAAATGGACCTTACGAAGGGATTTTGTTGGGACTATTGTTTTAAGTCGTAGGAAGGACGCTGTTAGCGGATCACGAATCAAGGGTGACGCAAAGCAAGATCATAGTGTGCTTCAGGGCATTTACGTGTTTCCTATCGCTTTTGTCGCTTTTTCTAATCCTAAAATGGACCTTACGAAGGGATTTTGTTGGGACTATTGTTTTAAGTCGTAGGAAGGACGCTGTTAGCGGATCACGAATCAAGGGTGACGCAAAGCAAGATCATAGTGTGCTTCAGGGCATTTACGTGTTTCCTATCGCTTTTGTCGCTTTTTCTAATCCTAAAATGAACCTTACGAAGGGATTTTGTTGGGACCATTGTTTTAAGTCGTAGGAAGGACGCTGTTAGCGGATCACGAATCAAGGGTGACGCAAAGCAAGATCATAGTGTGCTTCAGGGCATTTACGTGTTTCCTATCGCTTTTGTCGCTTTTTCTAATCCTAAAATGGACCTTACGAAGGGATTTTGTTGGGACTATTGTTTTAAGCCGTAGGAAGGACGCTGTTAGCGGATCACGAATCAAGGGTGAGGCAAAGCAAGATCATAGTGTGCTTCAGGGCATTTACGTGTTTCCTATCACTTTTGTCGCTTTTTCTAATCCTAAAATGGACCTTACGAAGGGATTTTGTTGGGACTTTTCTTTTAAGTCGTAGGAAGGACGCTATTAGCGGACATCTACTATTTCGTCGTTCGCTCGTTCATTCTCCCCCTCCCCGCTCATCTTCCGCCTGCTTGTTTATGTGTTTGTTGCTTGCTTCTGTCGTTATTGCTGCGCGCGAGTGCACGGGGAAGCTAGAGAACCAACGGTGAGTGGGCCGAGCGCCGAGCTGGCCTCGCCGCCAAAGCTGACAAGCCGGACGTTAATGCCGATTGTGACCGTGATTTGGCAGCCAGCCGAACGCTTTCGCGCTTTCGTGATATTAGATGCATCATAGGCGCGCCAATAATTGGACGGAATCGGCCGCCATACATTTCAAAGATTTACTGCCGCCTGTAACGAGGAGCCGACCGGGCTATCGAACGGGCGGAACAGTGCAAATACACACTCTAAAAATACGCGTTTGTGCATATTGGTCGATAAACTGGAGTAAAGCTCTAATCAGGTGAAACTTACCTCGTCTCCGTCATACAACGTTTTGTTTTTGAAACGAATAGGGATGGCTGGATCAGGCCACACTTGAATCGCAGGTATCGTTTTCAATCGACCAGAAGCATAAAGTCCGCTGGCTGGGTCCGTTCCGATTTGAAGTCGGGTGCGTCCGATCGAGCGCAGAATGAGATCGAATCCGACTGATTGACACTGGGGAAGACCCAATCTTTTTTTGATCTGACATGTTCGTACGGGATTATATTCATTTCGGTTTTTGTTTGGTCGTTTTTGTGAGTCCTTCATATTTATTTTACTGTCATTTTTTGTTGTTTATATCAAGAGCCCTAAAGTTACCTGCCGAAGCTCGCGGCACTTATTTCTGTATTCAATTCAGTTTACGCAAATCGTTGATCTAAAAAAAGCCCAAAGCAACCTTATTTTAACTTTTTTTTATTTTACAATGCTAGAAAACTTTTCGTTTTCCGCCTTTTTTATATAACGTGTTTGAAACATGCAAAGTTGTTACGCGCTTTTGATCAAAATAACTAACCAAGGTACCTCAATGTGCAGTTGGTTTGCACATGTCGCGCTGTGTTCCCTTGCCGACACTGGTTGTCATAGCGTTCTTTTTTAGTACGTTAACGTGCGTGAACCAGGGGTCCGTCAGGCTAACATTCTAAATACGATTATTGGCCATTCAAGCTGTCCGTTTAATAAAAAATACCAATAAAGCCCTCGGCAAATTAAATTATATGTAGCTTTTTTTTTCCTTTAGATTAAACTTCATTAGCTTCACACCATATAATCCTACTTCGATTCTGATGTTTCATGTAGCTACTAAATGAACTTCTGAGTGCATGCATTTCATCTTATTTCAAATCAAGGCGACTTGGTTTGCGCATTCATCTACCTTTTAGTGATACCGTTAAATTGTTTTCCACTTAGGTTGCATATTATTTTGCAGGAGACATGGCTGATTTTGCCAGTTCTGCATCATCCAAGTTTTCTTTCTATCTGACAATGGCTTATTCCTGTATTCAGTAACATGTCATTAGGATTATGTATGATAAATTAATTTTCTGGCTTATTAGAAAGAAAAAAAAAACGGACAATGCTCAAGCGTTTAAGGTTGCAGGAGCCGCGTTTCGTTTCCCTTTAAGTCAGAGTGCAGTGTAATAATAGAAGATACAAATACTAACCATGTATTAATGTCGTTATATCACAAACCAGTAATATGCCATTTGCCAAATTACCCGAGCATCAAGAAGAATTCTGGAATGATTAGTAAATATGCCGCAATCAGTCGCCTTATTTGTATAAAACTCGGTTATTAAATGCAATCGCATTTAAAACCCAAAGTCAGAAGTTCACAGACTCAGCTACAAGGCGCCATTTGTAGAGGCGTTTGTTCCTTTCGCTTTGAAACATTTACTGCTACAGGCGCCAGCACGTACAGCGGAAGTAACTACACTCGGGACATGCGCCTTGGTTATTAGAAAAGTTTGCAAAAAGATGTGATTTCTCTTAGCTGGTTCATCCGGTGATATTCTATGCAGAGAAACACGAAGATACAAAACTTGAAAGTGTAAAACAGCGAGGACGAGGACGAGAACAGGACATCTTTCATTTAGCAACAACATAGACTGGAACAACGATAAAACCGCCTCCCAAAGGATTCACGTTCTCAAAGGGGGAAAGGAGATAATTGTTATAAAGGAAAGGGAATTTACTGTAAACATAAAAGTTTAAAAAGCGCTGGCCTCACGACGAGGTATCACTAATCTAGTTATCTCTGATTTCTTAGAATTCGACCTTTGTCATTGTCAATGGTAATGAGGTGCAGAAATATTATTGATTACAGTCCCAAAGGAAAATGTACTATAAATATAAATTTAAAACTTAAAAAGTTCTAGCGTCACGGCGAGGTGTCAGTAATCTACTCATCTCTGGTGTTAGGAAATCGACCTCTGCCTTTGCCAATGATAATAAAGGTGCAGAAATGCTGTTGTTTACAGTCCCCATGGCAAATGATCCGATGATTTCTCTCCCAAATCTGTTTTTGTGCCCGCCCAGTATTCTAGTATCAGAGAAATAAGGAGTACAGTCATCGCACGTGCGGCTGTGAACAACAATTGGGTGATACGACTCATTTGAAGTCTTTGATGCTTCCAAGTTGTGTTCTCTGATTTGGGAGATTGGGGAGTGGCATCATCGAATCATTTTTCATGGGGACTGTAAACAACATTTCTGCACCTTCATTATCATTGACAAAGACAGAGGTCGGATTCCGAACACAAGGGATGTCTAGATTACTGACACCTCGTCGTGACGCCAGAGCTTTTTAATTTTTAAATTTATATTTATAGTACATTTTCCTTTGGGACTGTTAACAACGATATTGCTGCACCTCATTATCATTGACAATGACAAAGGTCGAATTCTAAGTAATCAGAGATAACTAGATTAGTGATACCTCGTCGTGACGCCAGCGCTTTTTAAACTTTTATATTTACAGTAAATACCCTTTCCTCTATAACAATTATCTCCTTTCCCTCTTTGAGAACGTGAAACCTTTGGGGGCAGTTTTTTCGTTGTTCCATTCTATGTTGTTGCTAAATGAAAGATCTCCTGTTCCCGTCCTCGTCCTTGCTGTTTTATACTTTCAAGTTTTGTATCTATTAACCAACACGCTCGTTTCCAATTGTAAAAACACGAAAAACGTCGCAATATTGCTGTTTTGTCTCGGCTTGATGATGCCATTGACCCGTAGCTTCGGGCCGCCAAATTACTTGAGGAGAAACAAGCATAATACTTAATTGCACGCAAGAAATAAAAAAAAATTCAGAAATTGTTGCAGTTTTACTACAATTTTTTAACATCAGCTTTTCACTTTAAGGTAAACTCTATTGACTAGAATGTCAGACAGCAAAACAGTTAATTCTGAAAAGGAAGAGCGAATTAGAAAGGTATTTTTTAGACAATATTCGTACACACTAAAAATATCCTTCTAAAAGCAAGGGTAAGGCTTGCAAAATCTATCGCCAATATGTTCGATTTCGTTGTGTTTTATTTTTGTTTCAAAGATATATGTGAAAATATCTTTTTTTTCTGTTCCTGCTCTTTGTGTAAAAGCTTGTATCTTGTTTAAAAAGATGTGCAAACTTTTTTTTTTTTCAATCTCTAAAATCTACAGAACACAAATTGTATTTTAAAAATAAGAATACGCTTCTGTTCAGGACGTTTTCATAAATCTGGTTAGTCCTTGGGTAAAAGAAAGTCAGTTAAGTCTCAGGTATGTGCCAAATGAGTACCACAACATATACTCTGCCCACTGTGAAGCTGAGACTAGAAGGTCCGCCTTGAGCGCGACCTCGCTGGCTTTCGCATTGTTCAGGCTGCGCTTGCCTGCGCGTTCACACTTGTATTATAGAGGGCAGACATTTCGCGCTGAAGGCGGAGCTTTAGTCTCAGCTTAAGGGTCAACGGAGTATTGGGCAGGAAATCGAACTAAAGGGGCCGCTCTATCGAGCTTGTTGTCCCCGCAGCCCGGTGTTTACTAACACAGCATAACAAAGAAATCCCCTACAATACACCATTTCAATGTTTACGAGACCTCAGCCCAGCGTACGATCTCCTCAGCCAAGTACGCGTAGGTTCGTCGCTGAGGAAAGCGAACAACTCACGCGCCATGCGCACGAACACTGAAAATGAAAACCAGCCAAGAGCCCCTCTTTGAAAAAATCTATACTGCCTTCACCTAAAGTCACTGAATGTCTCCACCTTCGCCTTTAAGACAGCAGCCAAAACTACAAGAGGGAGCTAGCCCAAGCACACTGCTTTAAGACTTTCCTTTCTAGCGCGAAGGCACGTTCTGCGAAAAAACGTTGCAAAGCGGAGAAATCGCGCACTCGCGCAAGTAGCGTTGGTTTATAGCCTTTTTTATACTCACAAAGCCTGGCAGTTCGACAACGGAGTCACAGAGTGCCCGGTCGTAGATCTGGAGCCCAAGGACCTGGTAGCACAGAGCATCAAAAAGACATTTCTCTGGGAATCTAGAGTTCCTGTATATAGCTACCTACGGGGGAGCATATAGAGGAACTCTATGGGAACCTGGACGTCAGCGCACAGCTTTTGCAGAGGCGAGAACCCGAAAAACGCTTGTTCGCTCGGGAGAAGTGTGCTTCGGTGTCTCGCCACAGCAGAGCAACAGTCACTTGGCTCTACTCTCATCCGTTATCAGCAGCTCCAGCTTTACCATTTCGGCGGCCGCTTCTCGTGTCTTCCTGCCAGGCTTTCCCAGTATATAGGAGGCTATGGTTGACTGCGATATTAACTTAAATAAACACCAAAATTTATATATCTATATATATATGTGTGTGTGTGTGTGTGTTTGTGTGTGTGCGTATGCGTGTGCGTGTGCGTGTGTGTGTGTGTGTGTGTTTGTGTGTGTGCGTATGCGTGTGGTGTGTGTTGTGTGTTTGTGTGTGTGCGTATGCGTGTGCGTGGGCGTGTGTGTGTGTTGTGTGTGTTGTGTGTGTGCGTATGCGTGTGCGTGTGCGTGTGTGTGTGTGTTTGTGTGTGTGTGTGTGTGTTTGTGTGTGTGCGCATGCGTGTGCGTGTGTGTGTGTGTGTCTGTGTGTGTGTGTGTGTGTGTTTGTGTGTGTTTGTATGCGTGTGCGTGTGCGTGTGCGTGTGTGTGTGTGTGTGTTTAGAATGTATAAATAGGGCACGTATTTTATTAAAGCACTTCAACGAAAAAAAATAGCCACATATTTAAGCCAATAGACGCGATTTTGGTGCTGGTAGGCCAGTTCTAGGACACGCGCATTAGTCAAAGGTGCGTAGTTGCATATTCACCGTCAGTAGGCTCTCTTTGGTTGGAGACCTCATTGATGTGTAAAATGTTGCTTGTGAAATTGTCCCTCTGTGTGGTAAGTATTTTTTTCGACATTATTGTATGTTTGAGAAACTAACAATATAAATAAAGTCTTTATTGATTTCAAAAGTGTCGCGAAATCGCCTTTTCTGTCGCCACTTAATATTTCGGCGATCTTTATTAAAAATGAAATAATCTTCTAGTAGAGTTAGAAGTATGAACGACTCGCCATGGCGTGTCCTTACAGGTGACCTGAGGGAACGCGATGCTTCATTTTTCGCGATGAATGATGTTTTCTGGTTACACCGGACAATGTGTGAAATAAATATAATAAAATTCAATACGTTATATTAGTTCTTTTTTGCATAAACATTTATCTTTGAATCCAACAAGAACGTTGCGGTAAATCCAGCATTCCCGAGCCGCAGATCGCAAGTCAAGTCAAAAGGTGGCTTATTAACTGGTCGTTCCGAGAATCAAACAAAAACAAGATCAACCAATGTTTATGTTCAGTCATTTTGTATTTGACATGCAATCCACCAAAATTTTAAAAACAAATCTTTATTGATTTTTTTTAACGAACCTCAAAATTCACCTTTTAGGCTATTTACAAATTTATAACAAAACAGAGGCCTATAAAACTAGTTAAGTTTATATTGAAACAAATATTTTTCGGAAAAAAAAACTATTATATTTTTAGCAAGTTTGCAGCTAGATATCAAACGTTTTTGAAGACTCACCTAAATGGACTTAAAATTTTCAGATGCTCTTAATTGAATCTAGGCGCTTATGGTCGTTTTATATTATAGATCTTACCCGTTCAGTTTCTACATTCTTAATTTTATGCAGAAGTGTTTGGGGTAGCAGGATCATGATATTGTATAAAACTTTATACATAAAATATAAAAAACATATCTTTCTTTCTAAATGGAGAAATCGAGCTTTAAATTAAATTGTTCCCCAGCGCCGCGATTCTTTACCAAGAGTTGATGGCAATCGCAGCAAAGACTTTTTTTTTATCTCAGAAACGGCCTAAAATACAATACGTGACTCAATTGTTTCGCTGCAAATTGGCCGTCATTGTCAGACGGTCAAAGGCCGACCGCTGCTGTCTAGGAGCAGTGACCTATGAAAGATTTTCATCGTGATATTTTCGCAAGATTAACCCAACTCTCTGGTATACTCCGTCGTCGAGCGTAGCAAACGATGCGTAGCCCAGCTCACACAGATACTGATTGGTCGCAGATATCGAGTTCCTGCTCGCCGGTCAATGAAACACGTGCATTCGCTGCGCTAAACATTGGGGTATAACAAAACATTAAATGTGCTCCCAGCCAAAAAAAAAAAAAAAGTGCATTAAGGCATACAGGATTTTCCAGCGCTTATCATCCGGGCAAACCGTGCTGTTAAGTGAGAGGTACTGAGCACGTTCCTATCGCGTTCCACAAACCAGTAGAGAAATATTGCAGCACACAGCCAACGATTATTAGAAAGGTCTATAAAAGAGCAATTTGGAGTGCCTGCAGCTCTTATCATTCGAGATAACAGACGTGAGCGAGAACAACCGTTCCGCCTACTGTTCACGCCATGCGGTCCAGGACGCAAATACTTGACCTCTCGTTTTACCGATTGCGGGACCGTAATCGTGGCCCGACGTTCCGTGTTTATGTTATTAAAAACAGTAGGCGAGCAACAATGCTTACTTCACGGGGAAATACCACAACCTGTATCAGTCGATTTCACGGAGGCAAATACTTTAGTAAAAAAAAAAAGGTGCCTGAGATACACTGTATTTAAGGGATATATAAGAACGTGCACTCATATCGCAAAGTAATCCCCCCCATTTCTGCTTTCGGGACGCTGACGTGCGGTAAGGCTTTCTTTTTTCTTCTGATCGAGATAATTATACACAGGTGAAGTAATGCAAGAGTTTTATTGAGTTGAAATGTAAACTACGCAGTGGTAAAACTAAACAATCACTAGAAACATACCGTCCAGAGGTGTAAATTGATAATACGATTTATTTTACAGGTTATTATATTTGCCATCTCGGAGTTCTGCTTCTTCCTTGGTATTCAAGATGGTCATGCACAGAATGAATATCCTCAACTGTATCGTTTTAATTGGTAAACACATAATTTGTTTCTTTGTGTTGAATTGCCTACGTCCAAAGTGAGTTGTAACCAGATAAGTGCTATCCGCAGTTGTGTGGAGGTCTGTGAGAAGTCATTTCAATACCCTGTCCAGAAGAGAATGAAGTTGTGGTATAGGTATGTACAAGAGAAGCGATTTTTATTTGAGTGCTCTATAAATCTTGTGAATTTTGCGTCACGACTTTCATGCATGACCGTAGGTCCCAAAGCAATTGCTGCGAACATTAGCATATTACTAAGTAGGCTGGGGTATTTAACTCCTCCGAACTATAGCTTTGCGATGACTTGTAATATGATAAATGGTAAACTCTAGAGTTCACATCAGATTGTAAAAATAGGCTTCTTTTCAGTTAAAATGAAACAACTGTGTCCATTTAATTTCAGGATGGATCGCTACTGTAACGGCGACGGTCATGGATCCACTGGGCTATGATCCAACGGAGTCTTTAGGTAAGCAAGTGGATATACGTTGGAGCCAAACTTTCCAATAAATGGCACTGAAAGTGTTTAGCTTTCCATTTTGCACAATATTTATCTGATAGGGTCCGAGTAGATATAGAAGTTACATTAACTCAACCTTGACGTCACGCTGAAGATACGGAAACAAACTTCCGTAGCCTGCAAAGTCAATGGTACAGGAAAGGAAGGCCAAAAGGTTTTCAAATTCTTTAATATATATATTCGTTCGGGAAGGAGGTAGCTATGATGTACTAGTGTTTAAAGATGTTTATAAGATACATTTTGAGAATGAAATCTATATACACGTGGGAACTATAAGAAATAACGATCCATTCGTTGCTGAAGGAGTGAAATGATAATATATTATGGTTCAGTGCGCTGCAGGCCACTACATGAAACCATGACGTCAGGAAAGCATTTTTATTTTTGACTCTCTAGGGGTGCGGCACAGACGCGAAGGGATTGTGCATTGTTTAACAAACTGTGAGGTCAACAACTTATCGACTGAGATGAGTAGTCCCTACCTGCTATTGCTTGAAATCACTCCGCTACCTGTTGCAACTATAAAAATTAAACTTTGAGATTAACTGTGTATTGAATAAGTATGTATTACTTTTACGTGATCAGTCTTTTTTTATCAGGGGGACTTTCTTCGCCATCTTTTTCTTGGTATTCAAAATATGTGCGAACCAATTATGTACAAAATTTTACATGAATAGATTATTTTATTGACGAATACTCAAGTTAAATGAATGTGTCGGTTACTCTGACCCTGAAACTGAATCTCGACTATAGCGTTGGTCACATTTTCTTTCAACCAAATGTGAGTGGCTTATACTCATACCCATAGACTCGTACTCACAAGGGCAGTGAAGCGTTTGATGTCTTCTTGCAGTGCGACTTTCTGATACCCTTTGCAGAAATATATTTTAAAGGAGAACGAACACCCTCCTGTGTCATTTATAATGTTATGGTGCCTTTGCACTAGGAACGGAGAGAGTTCAGTTTGGCTATTAACTTGACGATATTCAGTACAAAAGCGGGATGTGCTATGTTATTTTGGTACGACGGTGTTTGAAGAGGCAAGCGCTAATGATGATGGTCTGATGGTACTGGCGCCTAGCATTCCTTGAATCTTGCGATTCGGCCAGATGTTCTTTTCATAGGACATACTCCAGAGCCCTCTCCGTACAACAGAGGTGAGAGATAGTTTGAAGCGAACCTTAATATTTGATGTCGCTGGTGGATGTGGTTCTAGACGTATAAGTTCCGACTACGACGTTGGCCCGTCTTCAGCACCTTTCAAAGTTGGGTGCTCGCGAAAAGTAGTCAAAGGGTGAGTTTCCGCATACTGGCTGAGAGTCGCTTTGCCCTTCCAAGATATGTTCATTTTGAAGCGCTTCATATCAGGCAGATATACAATGAACATTATCTCTGCTTCTCTTACGACGAGTGCCTCGACTGTAAGTTTCTTTCCATGGAACTCAACTTTCAACATCTGTTGTAATTCTTGCTCTGAACTTCGACACTTGAATTGCCCGGGCCTCGCCGCCCGGGCGTGCCAGTGAATGTAGAGCAGAGATTGGACCCCGACCTTTCATCTCTAGCCGCCAGCTGGGCGTGGGAATGGATAGGAATGCACGCCCGGCAACAAAAACGAGAAGCTTATTTGATCACTTAACGCACAGTAGATGGCGCCAAATTAACCATGGCAGCTTTCACGATGACTTGAGTTGCGATTATTTGTCAAATGTCGTTATCATGTGAAACTAAACCTACTACATTGCCCAGTGTTCTATTAGCTTGACAGTGTCATCGTAGCTGTAAACTTCGCCGAGCGCTCCAATTCGTTCCTTTTCTGCGTCCATAATATTGTGATTGACAAGTTGGATGAAGGCTCCAGTGTTCATTAAGGCGTCACATGTCTACCACTGACAGTAACAGGAGCGTAGAGAATGTTGTACTTGACAAAGAAAACAGTTGCTTTCTGCGTCATCCGGTGGAACTATACCGGGGGTATAGAAAAGCTCGTTTTAGCAAACGCCGTTTTACCGACCTCAGTTTATTGAATCCCTTTACACAGAAGCCCAGTTCACAAAGAAAGGGCGATGAATGTCGTTTTAGAACATTTTGCCTCCGCGAAGCGGCGTGTACAGGTAGTCCAGGGGGTTAACATTTATGTTATGAGCCGCCACAGACTGTAACCGCAAGGCGGCGTAAACTAAGGGGCCGGGTGACGTAACAAGCACCCCAGTGATAAACGCGGGAGGTAGGAGAGCCTTTTTACTAGACAGCGTCACCTTTTCGATAAACCACGTTTGCCTAAACTAAGGCTAAACCTTGTCTAAACAGAGCTTCGATAAAACTCGCTCGTTCTCTAAAATGTGTTTCGATGAAATCGTGTTCGATCAGCCGTAGCAAACCGGGACTGTATACAACCTTGTTTATTCGGTATCTTTTTCTGTTGCTCTTCTGTAGTGACCGTAATGATGTGGTCTCGTGAACCGTGCCTTGACTTGCTAATCCAAGGCTTGCTCGCTGGGATCCCGTTTCCTCAAATAAACGTCGAATTTCGTACTTCTGAGCTTGGTTAATTAAGGGGGGGGGGGGGGGGGGAGGGGCTTGTTTTCCGTAAATGTGTGGTAGTTCACCGCACATTTTAGTGAATGCCTAAGATCTTCGGTGGTGTTTGGAGACTTTGCCCCAATAAAGTGCGGGCTTGATTATTTACGTCCTTACTCATGCCAGGGATGACCAGCGGAACAATAACGTTTGCGATAAAGTAGAATCATGTGAGCCGAAAAAGCGTTACTTTCACATGTAAGTATTTTAGCATGCTGCCCTTTAGATCTGTGTTAAAAAAATGCTTTACTCCAAAGTATCACAGCATTCATCTCAATACAAGTTGTGAAGCTGTTTTGAAGCATTTCGTGAGTTTTTTATGTACTCCTAGAAACAAACCTCAAAGAATTTCTTCGCATTTCCGTAAAGGAATAATCGCAAAGTTTAGTTTGATCATTGTCATGTCAAAGAGCGATTCTTCTCTCTGGAATATTGGCAGAAATTAAGCCAAGTAGCTTTAGCTGAGTATACGCCATCAAACGTATCCGACTTCACTGTTCCTCCCTGCCTGCATTCGTGCGCACCCATCGCTTCAGCCATGGTGGTCATAAAATGTATTTTCTGTTTAAGTTGTAATGCCTTTATCTTCAGCTGCTGAGCAACTGCTTATGTCAAGTGATCACCGGCTGTAGCCATTGACGAGGAGTGGTGGTCGGCTTGTTCAACCATTCTCGGAAATCACGCGTCGCGATGTTCAGCTTTGCAATTCGTCCTTGAACAAGTTCTTCTGGTGAGAATTCAGCTTCATCGCAGATGATCGTGATGAACTCTAAGCTATTAGCTTGCTGGATTACATAACCCGGTTCTTTAGAGTCCAGTTGGTAGCTAATGCTCCTCGATCGGTCGTCCGTCATCGCCTAAAGGCAAATATAGCTGGATGCACATTAATCAAACAATCGTGTCTGCTGCGTCAAATATAAATGATCAAAGCATTACATATGAGTAAGGGCGCTGTTATTCCTTGCTCTGCTTTATTGTCGTGTCTCTACATCATCTTCGTTCTTTTTATAGGCTCGCACTACAAACGTATGTTGAAAAGACAGCGCTGGACCTCTCAGTTTCTCTATTGACTTTCCTGCTCATGTTAAGCAGCCTGTAAAAATAATATAGGCGTAAACTGATTCTCCCGCAATGCTACTTTCGTTTGGTTTTTGCGAACCCGTTCACAGAGGCGTGTTTTTTTTTTTTTAATGTATTATACCGAAATCGCAAGAGTCACCAATTCAATTTTAAAACACTTGAAACAAACGGGCAGAGGAGTTTGCATGCAAGACCATGCATGGTGAGAAACAGAAATATTCTATTGGGTTTATTACGTGTTTTTTAGAAGTCTTTCAAACGTGTAGCTATGCAATTGTTTTTCCTGGTTATAAAAGGTATACAGCAAAATTTATTTGAGCTCAATTGTGAGTACTAAAAAGAACGAGCAGCTCGTGTATTAGCCCGGTAAGATAACTTACGAGCTTATACTGGTGGTAAGTTACACACACGTTTCATGAATAATATCTTAAATTAAATATACGAGTAACATATGACCAGCTATTTGACATAATAAGAAAAAATACTTATTTATTTTTTCTAGGAATAACGAATGTGAGAGTCGTTCCGCTGAGCCCTACCAAGGCACTGGTCAGCTGGAGAGCACTGTGGCACAACGCGTTTTTCAAGGTAAGGCAGCCGCCGCAGAGCACGGCTTGTTACTTGTCGAACAATGCGTTATTTGGTTTGTCTGCATTTTACAAGACGAAACAAATCTGAAACGTAGGTCTCGGGTATTGTTACAGATATAAATATAAGCTGTCGCCTAAAACCTCCCAACTCGCAGGTGTCGTGCTTCTCTCCCGGTCAAGCGGCGGTACCGTCGGTTTCTGTGGTCCTTGGAGAAGACCATTATGATAGATACGAAAAAATGGCGTTGCTCTCGGAATTGAGGCCATCGAAGAACTACACTATTGTAATCCTGGGCTGTCTCATAGAAGTAAGCTGTGGAATTGCAACAGAGACCTGGGTCATCACGTCACCCCACAGTAAGGGCATAATTACGTACCTCCGCGTTAAGTGAAAGGTAAATAACATAAATTAAACCCTAAAGCACAAAAACAAAAACAGGAACATCCCCTTTTGAAACATTTGAAATTGGGTTAGTGACAGAAAGGACCTTCAATCATTTTACTATTCCGTGACTCCAGCAACACTGTTTTTTATATAACAAAACATCAAAAAGCGTTGTCACAACAGCTATCCTGGAATAATGAAATGACTTCCAATTTCTTAAAACCTAATTGTTAATAGTTTATAGCCATGTTTATGTTTCTAAGCATAGTTTTATTCAATTTATATTTATATAATTTCTAGGAAGTGATAAATAAGAGTATAAATTTTATATTAAAGATGTGGTCAATATTATCTGCCGAAAAGATGCTTACGCTGATTTAACAAAAAAGTATCAGGAAACAGAAGCACATTTATTTTTCAATAACCATAAACGTTTTTTTTTTTGTGTATAAAGCAACTTTAACCAGTCGCTTGTCAGGTCCAAGTAAAAAAAAATAATCTTAAAAAAAGTATTGCACTCAGCACCAAAATTGGTTCCCGCCTGTTTAAATTGGGCTGCACAAGGCTAATGCAAGTAAATTGTGGAGTCAAAGTAAAAATGTTTGCAACACAAGTAAAACTATGACAGTAAAAAGTTTCTATATCTAAAGAACTGGGCAGTAGTAGTTCAGTAACTACCATTTTGAACACGGCTTTTATTTCATTTTACTAGACCAGTTAACCGAAAATCTAAGCACTTTTACTGGAATGTGCAATCTGCAATAATAATCTTTACGAAACAAATTATTGTTTGCTGATTAAAAATAAAAATGGTTAAAGAAAAGAATCCAACGAGTGAAAATTTCCAACACACGTGACTCTGCGGAGGGCAAACGCCACCGATACGTAACTACAAATAACGAACGGAGTGATACTAAAAGAAAAGGAAGAGTCGAATGATCATCACGATGACACGTATTTTTATAAATACTAGGCATACTTTTAAGTAATATACTAGACCCTCAAACCTTTGGGAAATTATTATCTTTGATTTTTTTTTTTTTTAAATATAATATAAATATTATAAAAAAATTATTGTGACGCTTAGAACTAGAAATATTGTAGTACGATTTATATCGTGAGACCTTATTCTTAGAACTAAATTAATTTTTTAATCATTGTTAAACTGTAACGCTTATTTCAAATATGTCGACATTTTTTAAAAATAAATATTGCATATACCGGTCTTCTATGATACCTTTTAGTTCAGTCCAAAAAGTGTGTATAAGGCGCTTCTTATGGTTCGACTGACGAATGCTTATTTGAAATTACTTCTTTACTCGTGTTTAAAAACCCTGTTATGGCGGTTCGGTGGTACACATCGCGACACTGTTAGCGCGAACACGACATCGGCGCATTCTCGCATTTTACTTCTACATAGCATTAGCGAGCACGAAATTTTATCGCTTAAATTATGGAACTAAATTAGCTCTTTCCGTAGCAATCACAATTTGCATGACATCCCTTGGTTTCAAAAAGAAAAAACTGGAAAAACCGGCGATCGCTTGTTCGCCCTAACAGTGTCGCGCTCTATACGTGCCATTAAGGACTTCGAACCTCACTCTTTTTTACATTTTGTTTCCTCAGGGGACTCAAATCCAGAAATTAAATCCTTGAGACCAACGGTCAAAGCTATGGCTTCTGGTGAGTTTAAATAGGAATCTCTTGCGTCTTCGGGTCTTAATAATTAATAAGCAATAACGCTCCACTGCCATGTTTTAGCATTAGAAACAATATTGGTTTTGCTTCAAGTTTTTTTTATAGCTATTGAAGTTTCGAGTCTCAACTTAAACTGCCTCGCATACGAATGTACATCCCAATTTTGCTCGTTCAAAATATATCTTTAATTAAAACTCATGAAAAAAACTTTAAATTATGTAGTTAAGTCACGGAATTACGTGTAAAGCAATTTATAACAAGCAGTACTGCACTTATTCCAAGTTGGTTACGTCACAATAAAACGATCATTTATTCTAGCTTGCTGGTTTTATAGTTTTTAAAATAGTCCTAGAGACAAATTTACAAAACGAGGTTTGTGGTTCGTATATGCAAAAAAAAAGGTGATATGTCCTAACAATGCACAACCTGCCGTCGAGACAAAATCACGGCACTTCTGCACCTTGGAAATAAACTATCCGCAAACGAACGCTCAGTTGCCTACCACATGTATAGCTCGCCGCCCCCACTAGAGGCAAACCTTTCAGAAGTAACCGCTACCTTATTCGAAAGCTGTAATCAATTTTCTCAATTTGAATGAAAAACAAAAACCCGCTCGGATTCTTTGCAGCAGAACCAGCCATTAATCTCCGGGTATACGGCAATTCGTTGGTCATCAATTTTCTTTTGAAACTGTCTGAGAAACCCTTATGACTTTTGAACCGGATGATAACGACGACTTCTGAAACTATGGCATCTTGATCGGACCGCATAGAGCTAAGTGAGGGTGGAGACTGAGAATTCATCAATGCGCAGTTTACTTCTACGCTGAAAAACAAACAAACAAACAAACAAAAAGTCAATTATACTTACTGAATGAAAAAAAAAATAATTTCATAAAAAATAAAAAAATTATTAAACTCAGTTCGTTTTAGACTTTTTCTTTTAGAATTGATCTAAACAGGTTACTGATTTACATTATCGCGAGTTTAAAAATAATTAATGGCCGAAAACATATATGAAATGCTTCTTAGGCGAACTTGTGCTTGCCACAAAAATATTAAGGTACCTTATATATTGCAACAGCGACGAACGTGTGACTACGTGCCTGGTCAATAGTTTCTTTTCTTTTCTTTTCGGCAGTGTGCGCACTGCTATATTTGCGAACACTTTCTATGGGTGTGGTGTCAGAAATATAGGGACGTGTGAGTTCGCCCAGTCTGATCGCTGACTACGGCTAGTATTGATGTTCGCAAGCTCCTCTCTTTTCAATGGAAGTGCCACAGAAATATTTTCCCGGGTACTGAAGAAAATAACTTGCCAATCTGAGCGTGTGCAGCATCAAGTCAAACAGTCAACATTGAATTCAAATTTGACCATATCCGCAATATAGCTCCTAATGTTGTTCAGAGAACATGCACCTAAATTAACAGCTTTATTCAAACCTTACCGAAGCAGCAGAATGCATTATCGTTCAGGTCAAAGGTAGAACTTCGCATGTTTCTTGAAGGGACTTTATTTGTCCAGTCAACTAATAATTATGTATAACCTTAATGCACGAATTTTAGATATAATGTTGCATTCTGCGTATTTCTGTATCATACGCGAACAGCAAAAAAGACAAAGGCTGTTATGCTAAGCAATCAGGCAACACAAGGAAGAAAAATATATAAAAAACAGGTTGAGTAGAACAGTGTTATTCAAAAACGATACAAAAGCTCAATTTATGCCAGCCTTTAACATGTATGAGGGCATTTCCTTCTCGACATTATTTTGGCATTCGTCAAATGCGTCGCAGAAAGACAAAACATAGCCAAACAGCACTTGTGGCAATCATTTCATTGTGAATGTCGATTCGCCTTAAAAAGACAGGACTTAAAATAAATAAATTAAAAATCATTAGAACTTCAGCTGCTTGTAACTTTAGGCACGCGTATACACTAAGTATTGTTGCCGACACTACAACAGCTAGTATTCAACAATTACGTTATCCCGTGACAATTATATTTTAAGAGAAAAGTAACGAGATGTGAGCGAACTTTTTATATCTTGGTCCTTATAATATTTTTGCAACATTGCAACAGTTGGGAAGAAAACGTAAATTGTTTCTAGACAAAAAAAGCGTATTCCATTTTATAAAAATGTTTGTGCTGAATAAATATTCTAAAGAAATCGCAATCTAGTAATCGTAAATGCGCTTCCTTATTGAGGCGAATTCAAGGAGAAAATTAGAGACGGAGAGTTAGTTCAAAAAAGGAGTTTTTGGCATCAAATACTTTTCCCATGTCTTCTCTGAGCACTCTAAAATCTTACTGCTCTTTGGTTTATCTCACCGTTTTTAGGCTTGACTCTTAGTGGAAATAGTCTGCGTTTTTATTTGCGTAGTCCGTTCTTTTTTTCTTTATTTTTTCTTACCTTTTTACGAATAGATGCTTCTTGTTTGTCTCTATCTTTTTACCAAAACATTTCAGTCTCTAATGCGAATGGACTTGAACAGTTCCCGCAATATGTACATAATATAATGCATTTAAACATTATAGATGTTTACGAGATGTGCAAAACTGTATTTTGTTTAAAGAGTTTAAACAAAACTAAAACCTTTTTAAACTATTCAGACAAACTGTTTAAACAAATATGAAAATATTAGTTCCAGATGCACCGAGTGTTATAACCCTGGTGGGTGGGAACACGACGACTGCGGCTGTCACATGGACATTTAGAGACACCGAAACTGTTAGAATTCAGGTGAGTAAACTCGACAAACTCAATACAAAAAACTTCTAGGATTATCTTAATTTGAGCGCTAATGCAGGGTTGTATTCGGCTTTCGATACACTTTTAGGTAAAGCAGCAGCGCACGTGTCTATGCTAAGGCATTTTTTTATTCAACAATGAGGTTCAGTTCTTTCCAAGAAAAAGCATTCATTTGTACGTTGACCACTTGAACCTAATGCATACTTATAATATATGCATGAGACAGGAACTGCACAGATGCACCAATGAGAATTCATTGTACAATACCCGATTATTGCTATTAAATGGATGTGCACGCGATTTAAAATATGGAACATTGTTAACTATAGCGCACAAAGAGGCAAGGACAAAAGAGAAAGGACCGCAGAACACGGACAGGCGCGTACTCGCAAATCTGTTATAATAGGTGAAGAAAAGAACGATGAAGCAACACTCACGACAGGGGACACCTCATGCCATTAAATAAGCTACGCTTCCGAGTGAATACACTTACCCATCGTGTGGCTCAAAAGAATGGTTGTCAGTTATCTAATGCATTATCTGGAATTACAGGGAACGCTTTTCCGTCCTTTACAACTATTTAAACAGTTATCGAGAGAGCAATGCAATATTACATGAGTTTCCTGGCACCGAACCTAATGCTGAGGAAGTCGCACATTTGAATCATGACGATCGGCATTTGCGACTGCTCTGCACAAGCACGAAGATGGAGACGCCCGAAACAATATCAGGGAATAGAGTGCCGATACTCTAAGCGTAGCTCATTTAATGCAACCAAATGACTCCAAAAAAACGCACTTCTTTTTCACTCAAAGCCACGGAAATCTGAATAACGCAGCGATCTGTCAAATCCTAGATGGTAAACGCCCCGAGCACCTCGCGTGTTTGTTTTTGTTTGAACCGAACAACATTTCAGTTTTTTTATTTGTTTTTTTAAGATGGTGAACCCGTACAACTCTTATAATGTACCAAAAGGTGACCCCCTAACCGTTGATGTTAGAGAAAGGCTATGCTCTCGTAGCCGGTCATTCAGATACCGTCTAGTTTGTCAAACATAGCATCGCTCACGGGGAAGAGGAATACTATACACAGCGCCCTATGAACAGGGAACGAAAGGGCGGGCATGTTTTTTTTGGAACTTGTGTTTTGATAAATTATCGGAAACCTTATAATACCTTTAACGCATTTTTAGGGGCTGAGAGTACTATGGGCACACCATACCTACTTGTCACTTGTTTGAGATTATGTGATATTTTGTGTAGAAATGAAATAACCGCCGCCCGTTTTTTCTCAACATCGCACTCAGTTTTTTACCCCTTTTAGCTTTTTTTTTTCTTTTTACCACCGTTTCTACTACCTACATTAAAACCTAAATCGGGAACCCTGAAGATTTTTGTCTATCGATTTAGTCCAAGAAACCACAATAAATGACATGGAAACATGACCATTTTAGGCCTGGACAGATCAGACGAAAACGCAGAGGGAGGCCTGTTTTTTTCAAAGCAATTGCTACTGAGAGGTGTTCGTTGCAACGGTAAATGTCGAAACATCTGCAAAAACACCTCTCCGGTTTGCGGACCGATGATCCCTTGTTGGCTCAAAATACTGAGACTGTGTTTCAAACCTTAATAGCGAGTGTACTTTCTAATCACAGTGTATTTACAGTATATGTGCAATATCTTTTTTATTCCCTTCCTCGTGACCCTTCAATTAGCTCAGTCAGGGCCCGTATTGAGTCCCAAAATGAACTTTTTACCGGATAGGTAAAGACTAAGGAAGGTGTGTTGCAATTGTTAGACCTGTTTCTCTCATTGGACGCCCATCGTGGGTATTGTTCATGCTCACCCCGTTACAAACAAGGGTATTCTTTCTGCCCTACAGGTGCACTCACTCCAAGGCAGTGAAAATTGGCATAGCTATCTCCTGCCTCACTTCAGTCTAAAAACGTCATGTTTGTATGATATTTATTGTACTTCGATAGACTAAAATCTTCAGCGTTCCCGATTTAGGTTTTAATGGAGGTGATAGAAACACTGGTAAAAACAAAAAGTAAAACAGGTTGAACAAACTAAGCGCAATGTTTGCAAGAAACGAGCGGCGGTTATTCTCTATCTGCACAAAAGATCACATAATCTAAAATAAGTGGCAAGTAGGTATGGTGTGCCTCTAGTTCGCTCAGCCCCTAAACAATGTGTCAGATATGTTCTAATTTTCGTGTAAAAGCAGACAATCTATCAAAAAACTCGTGCCACAAAAACATGCGCGCCCTTTTGTTCCCTCTTGATCGGGTGTTGTGTATAATATGTATCGTTCATGTGGACGATGCTATGTTGTACAAACAGGAGGGTGTCTGAATGACCGGCTACGAGAGCATAATCTTTCATTGACCTCAACGGTAGGGGGTCACCTTTCAGTACATAATCAGAAATATGCGTGTTCACCATCTTTAAAAAAAAAAACTTTCAGCCCTTCCACTCTGGTGAAAAAGGAATACTAGCGGAGCTGTACAATGAAAACTAATGGCCGGCCGCAAGTCGGCAAGCCAGAGTGGAAAGGCTGCCGCCATCTATAAGCGACGGCGGCAGCCAGATAGGTCGCTTGCCGCCGTCGCTCTTAGATGACGGTAGATCTCCAGAGTTCGGTGTCTTCTTATCTTTGCGGGGGACCCGATCCTGGGGAAACTAACCCTTAACAGCTGCGCTGTAAAATCTCAATTACTGGGCGGTTCAAAGAAAAGGAAACACGCGAGGTGCTCGAGGCGTTTATCATCTTGGGTTTGGCCTATCGCTGCGTCATGAAAAATAAGTTGCTTTTTTTGCGGTCATCTGGTTACGACTGAACTCTATTCGCGTTGGTGTCGGTGTCCCCTGGCATGTGTCTCGCTTCATCTTTATTTTCTTCACCTCTAATACCTGAGCTGTGAATACCGCCTTTCTGTGTTGTGCGTTCCTTCGGCTAAACTAACCCTCTCAGATTTTCATATTTATTTTAATGAAACGACCTTCTCTTTTTCTCTCCTCTGTGTTCCCTCCTCTTTTGTGATTGTCTCTTTATGCGCGTTTTTGCACTATGTTCAACGTTTACAAACTCGGCCAGCTTACCACATTACTACAATTAAGATATGACATAGTGACAGACTAACTTTTTATCGCAGGTTTGTAGTAGTGTTCTTATGTACTTTTTTGTTTTGTTGGCCAGCATTAATATGAGAAACCGACAACTTAAAATTCCAAAAATAAAATTGTGCCAGGGGAATAGGTTCAGTTTTCGCACTCCTTCTTCAGTTTCAGATAACGAATTGTTTACAACGCCGTCTTTTCTAAAGGCCTATAAGTATAGGTTAACGCACGTGACACTCAGATGTCTAGAACTAGGGTCCTAAAAGTAATCGAAACATATTTTGTTAAAATCTTCTCAATTTAAATGGTATATCGGGACAGTCGAATATTGCGTTCTTTTTTTTTTTTCAATTCTTGACTGTTAACAAATTACGGGTCCCGAGTTTGCAAAGATTTAATGCGAGAGTTATAAAAAATTAATTTTACCTCGATATCACGCAAGAAATAAACATATACACCTGTTTAACAGTATTCCTGTAGAGCAAACTTAAGAAAAAAATATAATAGATTTAGTTTTCGTATTATGTTTCAGTCTTTGAAAGAAAAACGAATCATTCTCATATTTATCCGCTAGAAAATACGCTGTCGTTCTTAGGATACATACACTCGGTGGTATATTTGCCAAACTAAATAGTCACGGCACTTTGTCAACTTGTTTTGCACTGAACAAATGTGGGTGTTCATGCAAAGCATCGCAATATACCAGGATTCTTAAAGCTGCTGTTTTATCCTCAGGCTTCCTTGGACAACTCAACCTGGCTTAACTGTACGGATCCAAGTCACAACTGTCGAATGAGCAGCTTCGACGATGACTGGCTGCCATTTGATCGAACTGGGATTACGTTGTTCACCCATCTAATGCCTGGACACAAATATAGTCTCTCGGTGAGAGGATGCAACCATGTGGGCTGTGGTGCGGCCCGCTCCTTGGAAGTGCAAACAGGTAATAACACATTTCATCAAGTTCAGTTCAGAAAGACGTCTAATTTCCCGATCACAATGCGACTAGTTTGGCTGTTACAGCGGGTCACGCCATTAGATAAGTCAAAAAACATTGATGTGCATTGAAACTTACAAGTGATGGTCATTCGTCGGATAATACTTGTCATATAGAAAGGGGAAAACAGAAAAATTAATAGTGCGTTCTGTATTTATTAAAGGGACGCTGAAACACATCTTGAAAAAAAAACTAGCTAGACGTGAATTCTGGCGTATATTTATCCCGCGAATCCGAATATCACGTTTGTTTTCCGAATAGATGTAACTAAACACGAGAATACATTATAATACGTCTGACCAGTCGTGACGTCATACTATGATATTTGAGCCACCATGCGTGTGTCGCACGCGTGGGCAGCGCGCGCAATTGCAAGCTTGCCAGGAATATTTCTCCGCACTGACAACAGTCGGGACGTCTCTTTCTTACCTTTTTGAAAATTCCAAGAGTGCGCGTGCATACCTTTAATAAGTGCTGTAGATGCGCGAGAACGGAGACTCCAGAAACTCCTAATACGACGTCCCGCACCGGGAGGAGGGGCTTCAGCGGTACTTTGAAAAATAAATTCTGCAGCCTCCGTGCACCAAATCAAAAAATAATTTTGATATTCGGGATCCTGGAGGCGAAATAAAGATAATTTAAGTGTTTTTTTTTCTCCAATCCAGAACCGCTTCACTTTCCTTTTAAAGGCGTGTAAAAAGGTTCTTCAATAGTTTAAATGAAGAATATTGAAGGTATTCAAGTTTACTGTAAATAACACCTCACCATATTCTAAGCTATATCATCTGTAATGTTGCCTGAATTAGAATACTAATATCAGGATCAAAGCGCAAGAAAAACTCAATATGGCCTTACGCACTGTGTATAAGTCACTCATGGCGTCGGACATTCAATGCTTTATCCTGTATGTATTTTTTGTGTAACAGTACGTAAGCCACACGTTTATAACCTTCACTAAGAAGAGGAATTCTATACTACAAGGGTTAAGATAATAAGCACTAGAACTTGAACTTTATTTCATCAACATTATGCCAAGGAAACCGGACAAAAAAGTCCAAGAGCAGGCTCGTACAGATTGTCGCCCAACATATTAATAAGCATTACCCTTTTTTTTAATTTGCAAGTTGGATAATAAATTTCAATTGTTTTACATATACAACCCTTAGTTTTAGTTCATTGACTTTGTTGCTTTCATATTGAGTGTCATCTTTTTTTTTTTTTTTATCAGATATGTTTGGATTTCAAAGTAATGATGCTTTATTATACAGGGTGTTTTTTTATTCTTTCGGATTTGTTTAAAGAAAGCCGTGAAAACTACACTTAAGCGGTTTGTGCAGGTGTGTTATACGGCCAGGGGGACATAGTATAGGAAGATAGTCGCAACTATCAGTCGGCCAATTAAGTAAAATTTGTTAATTAACTTTTTATTTAGTGCAAATAGACATAGAGTTCCAATCAGGAACTTGCTGAACATCACTGAAAACCACTAAATCAACTCTTTTTAGAAAGATATAACGCCGGGGCAGCATTTTACGGCGTTCTGTATAAACGCTCCATTTAGACGCGTTTCTAGATTTCGGTGTCTTATCAAAGCGCATCTACGCGCCCGCGGTCCTGCTCCCCAGTGGCTAAAACGCGCAACACACATCCGCCATACTTCCCTCCATTCTACGAGGGAGGCGAGAGGGTGGCTTCGCGCCGCGACCACTGGGGAGCAGGACCGCGGGCGCAAAGATGCGCTCTGATAAGAAACCGAAATCTATAGAAACGCGTCCAAATGGAGCGTTTTTACCGAAGGCCGTAAAATGCTGCCCCGGCGCTATATCCTTCAAACAAAAGTTGATTTAGTGGTTTTCGATGATGCCCAGCAAGTTTCTAATTGGAACTGTATGTGTATTTGCACTAATTAAAAAGGAAATTCACAAATTTTACTTAATTAGCCGACTGATAGTGTCGACTATCTCCCTATACTATGTCCCCCTGGCCGTATAACACACCTGCACAAACCGCATAAGTGTAGATTTCACGGCTTTTTTAAAACAAATTTGAAAAAATAAAACAAAACTGCATATTGATGGCATGTTTAGAATTTTGAGGTATGCACATATAAAAATTAAAATACATTTGGATGTAGAATGATCCTCTAAAAGGATTCACATGCCTTGCTTCCCATTGGGCTTTTACTATATATATAAATTACATCTATAACTTGGTCTTAGCGATATAACATTATTTACATCAATTAGTTTATTAGTAGTACAAACATTCGACGATACTGATTTCAGGCAAAAACTAGTCTACTTTCATCCACGTTTATTATTGGTAGACATGCAGCATGGTCATAAAATTGTATCTTAGTTCACTCAAAAATGAAAAAAAAATATATTTCCAATTCAAAACAAGCTGTTAGTGATTCGCTGAAAATGTGATCTTAGAAACAAAATATTGTGTATAAATTTTTATTTTTTAAATACACGACAATTTTAGATAAATTATTAATGTTGGAAAGAAATTAATTAGGATATTAAAACTTCCAACACCGAGAAATACAAATTTCTGTATGTAGCTTTATTCTATTGAGGAAATATATTTCATGTACTACGTAACACATATTTAAATTCCGATAAAAAAGTTTAGAGATAGTAGATACGGATTCGAGCTAAGTGAGCGGTATTCTTAAACTGAATATCTGAGTTACAAACTAAAACAACAAACACATCTATATCTAAGCTAAATCACTTGTAACTTAAGACAAGTATTGAATAATGTTCATTTCACAGAAAATCTTAGTGCTACGGGTAAAATAATAAGCTGAATTATGTACATATTGTTTCAGGTGTGACGCTCGCTGCAAAAGAAGGCTCCAACAGACTCGAAGCCAAACATGAAGCCATTTAAAGAAATGACGCCGGGTCTCATCCCAGAGACAAAGAATAGTTCGTACGAATAAAAGAAATAAATGCATCGCTAGCTCTTCCTTGCGTCTTTTTATTTCCGGAATAAAAAATCAGTGGCTCTTGAATGAGATATACATCTTGGAAGTCTAGCACTTAAGTTGGGAACACGATGTACTGCAGTAAACAACAGAGAATGGAGCTAGATTGTAAGATGACATCACATTAAACACAACGCGCAAGCAGTGAGGAAGAAAAGAGAACACAGCACTGACTCCCAGCTGATGTATTGCGAAATAAAAAGAAAGATGAGACATTATAAATGAAACACACGCACCACAGAGAAAGGAAAACCAGTGATACATGATTGAGTTCTACCAAGAAGGACAAGAGAAAGTAGAAAAACTCCATAGGGGAACCAATCAAATTTAAGAAAAAAAAATGAAGTGAAAAAAATAAGAAGGATAAAAAACTGCGACCGCCAAAATCTTTCGTTGAGACGTTGGCTAGGAAGGCTCTCAAATCGTTACCACTCAAAGTAAGCGAGGGGTGGCTCGCACATCACTGGCCAATCTTTGAATATGATAGGCTTCTAAATTTTCTCTGCTTTACCGATCTCGATATCTTTCTATTATTGTTGCGTGAGGAAACGTTGGTGAGCCCTTACATTTGAAAGAGTGTAAAGGCGGGAGGCCTCCCATTGTGGCGTGAAGGGACGGAAATGTTTGTCTAATCGGTCCTTTAGGCATCGTCCAGTCTGTCCTATATAGCAATCACCACACGTCAGGGGGATCTTGCACACCACTCCCTCTGAACGAGGAACGAACTTGTGCTTGTGGCGCTTTTTGCACGCGGCTGCTGAGCGACTGTCAATTATGGATCCCACCCTAGAACAAATCTTAATTATTTTTCGCGGGGAAGAAAACACTACATTGAGCTCATACCGGTTGGCAACTTGTTTCACATTGTGTGAACATTTATGCAACTAGAGGACCACCGGTCGTTTACTGTGTACACTTTTTCTTCTTTTTTGAGCACATTTAACCTTCTTAAACACGGACTCTAAACACTGTTAAGTACCTGTGGGGAAAACCCAGCCGCCCTTCAGGCGTTCAAGCTGGGAACTGCGTGTAAGATGTATACGATTTCATTGTCCTTTGCAAGGAGGCTATAAATACTCTCCTTGAAGGAAGCAGTATACACTTGACAATTAAAAACATACGGGTATAAACTGCTTACTAAAGTATAATACTTTTGATCGACATTGCCCCGGAACAAAGAAAATTTAAATACTATTTATAAGATGAAAGGGGACCCGCGAATTTTGAAGGCAAGTGTGTACTTACGTTAATGCTACACATAGATATATTTTGAAAATAAACATATTATGCAAGAACTAAATAAACTCATATATTCAGTAACTGTCTGGGAGTACAAGCGCTGACGGAGCGTTATCTTATTTTGTGCGTTTTCAGGCGCTCTCGACATACGCCGTATCCTCTAGCAGGCTTGCTCGTTAAAGGTAGCGATAATTGAGCGGAAATATGTTTTCAAACTAGTGAAAGGTTGTTCATGTTTCGCTTGAGAACTCAGGTCGCTTATTCAAGGAAAACATGCGAACTTTTGGAGAGACAAAAAAAAACACTGCAGTAATGTGTCACCTATATAAAAAACGAAAACAAAATCCGGTTGTTTTTGCGCTGCCTTGCTGAAAACTGCGTCTAAAAGCCGATAGCATTTCAAGATTCCTTCTACTCCCTGTTCACCCTTACGCTGAGACTAGAAGCTTCGTCTCCAGCGCCAGCTTTCTGCCCTTTCTAACAGTGGTGTGAATCAGTCACTCGAAACCAAAGCACTGCGAAAGCCAGCGCGCTCGCGCTGAAGGCGGAGCTTCTAGTTTCAACTTAAGTGTGAACGGAGTATATAAGGTCATATTCCGCTGATTTAATTAAAACTAATCTCGTTCTCCCACTCGGCCATAGCAGAACAGGCCCTCATTTCGTCTTTGACAATAGCAAGATGCTTTTCTGAAACAAAAGTTTAGGGCGCAAACGAGCTGGTGGTGGTTAAACATTTGACTAAAAACCCCGAGACTGGGACGAGAAGGGACGGACAAACACAAAGTCTCAAACATAGCTGTGCTTGAGACTTTGTGTTAGTCCGTCCCTTTTCGTCCCAGTCTCGGTGAGCACTCGGAGCCTTAGGGGGCCGCCTCTGCTCTTCAGCAATGTCTTCTTCAGTTCGCCATTTTTTCTTGCGGGGCAGTTTCAAGAGGACCAGAGCACTTCCATCAAGCATGAATTTTAATATAGAACCAGTCTTGGGTAAGTTAATTTTGAAAATCAATTAGTTAAAGTTACTTAAAATAAAAGTAACGCTTTACAGTTACAGTTAAATTTCCAGAACAACTTAGTTTATTTCAAGATACACTCGTATTTTTACACGAGCACATGAAATGTATAAAGAAAGGCAATGCAATGCAGCGTAGGGCGAATGTCCATAGATGTGGGTCAAACTAACCCAGAGTGGCTTGCGAAGATTGGATGAAGAGGACTTCCCGGCCCCAATTTTTTTCTTCCACTGTTTTCAGCGGGTGGCGAAGATATCTGCACTAAATTCAATTGGGTCAAAGTGCCTTTTATTGCCCGGCCATGGCAACGACCAGATCCTTCACTACAACGAGGAAGAGCGCCGGCTCCTGTGCCCACCGTTACGTATGGCCAGGGGCAAGGGTAAATCGACAAAAGAAACCGACCTGCTCATTATGGTCCCCGAATGCCGCCTAAATAAAGAAGAATGAGCCGGGGTTGCGACAGTGGGCTACCGTACGAAGAAATCGAGCGACGGCACCGACTGCTGGAGGCAGACCTCAATTACAATGGATATGCAAGGTCGTTTTCGCCGAAAGAGAAGAAAAAAAGAGCTGGGTGTGTATTTTCGTCAGGGTCGACCTTTCCTGGGACAGAGACTTTCAATTAAAGGGTTTAAAGGTGCGAACTGAAACAAGACGAAAAAAAACACACGTACGTCAAGGACAGGCTCTTGTCATTTTCGTACGTGTGTCTTTCTTCCTTTCTCAGTTGGAGCCATTTAACTTTTCAATCGATGTGTACCAACTAGCCCCGACCAAAGTTTTACAGACCTTCAGCTCGGATTCGTCGTCTGTTGCGAACCGCGGATTACCCGGTGGGACTCCTTCTGAAGCTACGACGTCGCCTGATTGAAGGAACCGTCAGGATCGGTTCACTGTCACTAAGACGGATAATGGCATTACGGCTAAGTGCGTAAAGTGTCATATAATTGAATCGCGCGACTATGCCGAGAATACGACGGATAATCGCATTATGTTGGACTGACGCGGCATGACTAAGTGCTCAGGACGACTGACTGTCGCGTCGTGACTAAGCGTGTTCCTTGGCGGGCATTGCGGCACGGCGGGCTGTGTGGGAACGACTAAACGTGCATTACGACTAAGGGGTCCTCCACGAGCCTAGAGGTGACTCGATCCGGAGCGTTTATTGAGCTCTGCCACGAACTGCGGTAAACATTCGTGGTAAGGGGAGAAGTATCGGGAAATATTTGACATCCTGCGATTTGATCGCTTCTGCAGCAGTCACACACACACCACAATGCGGAGTGCATTTGACTGACGCAAGGCCAAGTGACGCATCTGAGAATTCGTGCGCTATCAGGGGGTTGTATCGGGCAGGAACCCAGTTCTTTCCAGACAGACATTTCTTTTTTTTTTTTTAGGTGGCGTCAGTCGTCTGGATTGATACAACTGCGTGCTGCGCATTCCTCCCTTTACAAACGTTTGATTCCGTATCTACAACGCGAACCTCAGCGGGTATCTGACAAAGAGTACAAATCATGATTGCTCAAAGAATTAAGAACAACAATATACAGTATGTATGATGCATTTGCTTACCTTTTTTTTTATAATGAATAATGTCATCAACCATGCCTGTTATACCATGTCGAGATCAGAGACGATCACTTTCTTTGTCGTATAATGCAGGGTTAGTTTAATTATGCATTTATGATTGTATGATGTAATAGGGGAGGAAGGTAGGAGCACAACGCGTTATAAAACCTCTAATGAAGGCTGAATTGTTTACGGAATAACGTTTATTATTTGCACTCTAAATCATACATTTGAACGCTACAGTACGCTGTCTCAAACGTTGAGTGCTGCACTATCAAACACAGGTGTAAGAGTGCTGTGAACGATACATTGTCTTCAGTAATTAAAATATAAAAAAATGTGAAAGCCATGCAATTCATTCGCACCTCCCAAAGCTCTTTATACGTACGTCTTTCGTACAATGCGTCTCTGTTAACGCTCTTTTTATCTGCATTTTTTTCTACCCTGCTGTCGCATTGAGATAATAGCCATTCATTCCAAAATTACATTTTTCGAGCCCACAAACAAATTTGTGGGTTCTAACGAATATGCTCAATACATCCTTTTTCAGATAACTGCTGCCACCCATCAATATATCTATATTCGAGACAGAGGGACTCGAAAACAACGTAGTACATGCTATGCTTGCCCGACACGTTTGGCCACGGTGTTTGGCACATTCATCTTACTCGAGGGTTTTTGGAACGCGTTCTTAGGGAGGAGAAAATGCCGTTTACGTTCAGGAGGATCACAGCGTAGTCACTTCTCAAACAGTGGGAACTTTTCCCAGGACCGCTGTACTACTTGTTGCGTGCACGCCGGCAGCGTCGCCTCTCTCGTTCATTGTTCGTCGCCACCTAGCAGTAGTCGGCACAAGATTGCGGGGACACGATGTTGGCGATCTACACTGTGGCTAATGTGTCGTTCTCATTCTGACAAAATTTAATGCAGTTCACCACTCGGGAATCTTGCTTCGTTGCAAAAACATTTGTCAGAAGGAAACCCGGTCTATGAGTAAAACAACGCGTTAAATTACGCGTAATCATAAAACTAAGTTTTTGATAGCCCTCAAGTTAGGCTTTTTTTTTTGTGCATTTAATAACTTTGATAGCAAGAGGACGATTGCTTTTATCAAATATGCAGACAAATTAAAATGCGTGCGAGGAGATAACGGCTGTCGGGTTACCTTTACGCGGTTGAATATTTTTAATGTCACTTGTCGGGAAGCGTCGACGTCGGGGGCTGTCAGGGGTCGCCCAACATGGCCAGTGGAACATAGACACAAAAAACGCTACTGGGACATCGTTCGCTGCACAACGTGCCTAGCTACCAGGGTTTGACTAGTCCTCCCTACAGCGTAGTTCTTGCGTGTTCGTTGCCCAGGAAATGGAGCAAATACCTCGCCATACGCGGGATATCCAGAATATACACATATACATGCGCTGGATATACAGCAACCGTTTTAAACAAATAAAAAGTAGACAGTAAAACGAAAAAACCCGAGCAGACTCTAATCATCTAAATCAGTACCCTTATGTGATAGCGACCTTGTGTTGTTACCCGCCACGGAGTTCTTGACTCGTTGGATCACCTCACTCTGAATTATTTGACTCATGGAACGTTTTCACTAATACTGGATCTCTTGAGTCGTGTACCTCTTTTTCAAACCCCATTTTAACAAGGTGCACCCCCCTCCCTCTCCCTGAAATAAAATCCTCGCTACGTGCCTGAGTTGTGTACGCATCCTTCCAGCTTGTACTATGCATTGTGAACAAGATATAATACGTTACGTTTTCACGTTACACTTACGTTTTCTAAATCCGACAAGCAATAAAAAAAAGACGATAGCCCAACGTGTCCTAATTTTAGTATCAACGAAAGTTACACTTGCGCGTTTATGGGGGAAAAAAAGGGGTGTGCGAATATTTGAAATTTCGAATACGAATCGAATATTTTCTTTATTCGAAACGTATTCGATTCGAAAATTGCATACTCGGAAGTTCCCGAATATTCGGCCAAAGCCGAATATTCGGGAAAAAACGGCGAATATTCGCACAAACTACGAATATTCGAGCAAGTGACGAATAATCTCCTTGCCACGTATTACCCGATGAATATGTTTATTCACTGAGAAAGGCGTATGATGCCTGCGTTATCGGTCTGCTTCGTTTCTTTCTGTCCGATGGCTGCAAGACAGGATCAGTTTCGGTTTCTTTCTCACCAGGCCTTTGTTGCGTCGCGCTTTTATAGCAATATGTGATGTAATTGCGCGTTCTATAAATTGATACAATAAAATAAACTTCGAGAGTGAAATATAAATATAAGTAAAATCTCGAGTGTTACCTAAAATCAATAATTGAAAGTTAAAAAAAAAGAAGAAAAAAGCTAGGTGTGAACAGAACATTGCATCGCAATCGACAACAACTCCTGTCACTCCCGCGCAGTAAAAACTAGGGATGTCGCGAACCTGCCCAAGTTCGAGCAAGACTAAGTTCGACTTTTTTGAACTTTCAACGTGATGTTCGACAAAGGTTCGACTGAAGTTCTACTTTTGTGCGCATGCGCGAAATTAAAAAAAAAAAGAACTAGTTGGCTCACTTGACGGAGGAAAAGTGCAATATTTGTTGGGTTTATTGGCCTCACTTTTTATATTAATACGTAATGAAAGCGTTAAAAGCGCAAATTTTCACTTTTATTTGGTGTAAACATTGGTAACCATTTTATAAAATATAAAATAAACTGCTTTCTAAATTATTTGTTTCCTAAAATTCGAAATATTTGTGTAGCAGCCGGGTAACACTGTCCATAAATCAAACTTCTTCAAACTTTAGTTAAAGTTTGCAGGTTTCCCAATTAAAGGGTCTTTCTACTGGCTAAAATGTTGTCATGGCGCGTAGGGAGCGCCTACTTTACGAGCACGTTGAACGATTAATTTTCTTACACGATAATTTGTAATGAGTGCATTACTAGAAGTATCTTTACCCTGCTGCAGCCCAGTAAAATGCAGCTGCATTGATTTATTTTAAAAAGGCAATAAAACCTGCTGTTACCTCTTGTTTTGCAATTTTTTTTATTACAAGACACATATTCGATATTCGATTCGATATTCGAATCCCGTTTTTTTCTTATTTGTATTTCATTAGTATTCGAAAATTTCATTATTCGCGCACCCGTAGGGAAACGCCAAGACCCCGGAACCTCAACCAACCTTTCACTGTCTGCCATCAGCAAAGATCTGAACGTCGAGGAAATCGAGGAGTTTCCGCTTAGTTAATCCAGTTGCAGCAGAGTTCCAAGTTCGCGGTCAATATATTTATAAAATATATACAGTATATACGTTATAGATATGCGTAAAGACAAAAATACAGGTTATTTGCTACTTGCAATCAGGAGCTTAAAAGCCTGCATGAAATAAATAAGTCAAGGCAATGCTCGAACTCGCGCCTATTTTTCCATACTTCATTGCTTTAGCTATAATAATCCGCTACTCAAATAAAGGGGGGGGGGGAGGGGGGGGGGGCAAGGCCGTTAGTAAATAATGTAAATAGGTAAAAGCCGAGATATCGCAACTGTGTTTGTAAAATATCAAAACAACTGATTAAAGCAGACATGCAGCAAATTCTGGCAGTCGTTCTACGCATACAACTCCATTTTTTTATACGATATTTACATACTTTATTAGTGCTGAGGAGCGCTATACTCCCAATATCCACGAAGCCTGGTCAATAAAATCGTTGATTTCGTGGCCAAATTTGGAAATTTGGCTTAATTTGTCGCGAATGCGAATGCGCCTGCACCAGGCACTTGACTGTAGAACGTCCACTGCCTCTGCAGCGCCCTTTTGTAGTTGCCAATGTCCAGGTTGTTGGCGGCGTAGTTTGGACGCTGGGCGTTTGACTCTGTTTCGTTATAGAGTTGCCGGATACAGACCTGAGAGAGATCAGTTAATGAAATGAGCTTTGACCCAACGCAGCGCTTTGTTTTCGCAGTGTTTTTATACAAAGTTGCCCAGGCTCTCGCTGCGAAAATAAGGGTGACGAGAAATGCAGTGGAAATTATTCGGAAATATATAGACGCCACCTACTGTATCAGATAGATATCATCTAAACTAAGATTTCGTGACTTGTGTCGGTTTGTATCTTGAGAGTGAATGAAATTAATTGAATTTCTAATTATGCTAATCTCATGAGGTGAGAACACACGCATGGCAAACGGCGTGTGTTTCGCGAAAATAATCCCTGGAGACAAAGAGGAACAAAGGTCATTCTTGTCCAGCTTGCTTGCACCTTTGCATTAATCGCATTAGCATCGTGTGTTTTGCATTGTTGCATTTGATTTCACCTAGAAATATACAAGATGTCGAGCAGCTTTAAAAATATTTGGCTCTTTCGAGTATTGAGAACAACGATCATCGAAACATACTCAGTGAAGCTAGTTTATTCGACAGAAAATATCTTTTCCGAACAGCGTAAAGAAAGTAGCGGAAGTTAATTATTGTAGAGTACAAAAATTTCATGCGGGAAAAAACGCACACATTATTTGAGTTCGTGCCGTAATTTGACCACGATCAAAAAATAAACTATATTTAGGAGAAAGAGCACAAAAAAGATAAAAAGGGCAACCGTTGTTTTCTTGTTGATATTTTTTTTTCCCTAACTTCTTTGAACACACAAAACGGAACTACAACCTGTCTTTAGGGACGGGTTGCCTAGAGTACTGCCCCGCGGAGGCTTATAACTTTATAAAGGAAGTTTTTTTTTTTGTTTGGTTTTTTGAAACGCCTAGAAACTATGTTGACTAACAGGTCTCTCGGTTAGTATAAAAAGGGATTTGCGGACGTTTAGAAGCGCAACTTAATAAACATAAAAATAAGTGCCTTAGGTTATTCTTTACCTCTAATGCCTATCATTTTATATTCAATTTTTCTCTAAGTTACAAACAAAAAATAAACTTCGCATTTCTGTGGATTGCTGCATAAGGATAATCTTTTTTTTTTTTTGAACCGAGATGTGTAATAATTCGTTTAATTTTAACTAGAATAAAAGCCTGTGGCGATTTTGGAATTTTTAGTTGTTTATTTATTAATCCCTCAACGACATAGAAGTATGGGTTGCTATTTTTCAAGGCTATCACATACGAAGTATGTTATAACCCCTCTGGCTATGGAACCCGCCAACATAATACCGCGAATATGAAGACACATGTGAGGAAGGGCAGCCGTGATGCCGGACACTGTTACGTTAGTGTGTTGAAAGCGGACCTCGACACTGTCAAGCTGGTGGTGCAAGTTCAATATGACGATGTCCTTCGCTTAGCGATTCATTCCCGAATGTTCTTTCTTGCGCTGTCAGTGATTGCATTTGCATACTAAAACAACGACTGCGTCTCGGTCTACACGCAGGGCATGCGGACGGCGAATAACTGGTGTATGAAACGAGTTAGTCTACCTGATGACAGTACTCCACAAAAAAAAAAATGGAGTCAGATACCTCAATCTGCCTAGGGACCTTCTGTACCCCTTACTCAGATTGCGTTTTAGGGCCAAGCAGTTTTTTAGGGGACGAGTCAGCTTCTCTTTTGAGTCATAAATATGAGAGATGGTGTGACGCTGTCTGACATGATTCATGTGGTGAATGTTGTGCTTGCCATCTACCTGGAACCTTCCCAGCGGCATTCGTGGCTGCACTTGAACTCGGAAGGTCAGTGAGCGATGCCACTTTTTCGCGTGGTTTGTAGTGAGGTGGTTGTCTTAGTCATCACTTTGGATCCATTGCCGTGCATGTGCCTCCGTCGGTACATCGGTACGCAATGCAAGCATGACGCTTTGCATTGCGTAATGCCACGGCGCAGACTTCATTTTTTGGTCTAAACGGATGTTCCGCCTCATCATTCCCTGAGTTGATTTCGTAGATCGCAGACATTGGCTCTTCGAGTGTTTTGCGGGTAAGCAGACGCGCAGGCATTTCTTTGGGTGTAGCTACGTGGAAATTCGCAAACTGTAACATCGACACAATTATAAAATATTTATTGCATATCAATCATTTAATATTTCAATCTGATATTGAAAGTATTCATGCGGCAATGGCAGATATTGTAAAACCCTTTATTTTTGCGGTCCTAAATTGTGCGAAATAAGCAGCGGTGTTATATTGGCAACCATTAAAATTCACGATTTCTAAATGATGAAATAAGTCTTTGTAGACCATAGAAATCTTCGCGTGCACTAAAGTTCACAAATTTTACAATTCACGGAATTCGCGAAAAATAAGGGCTCGCGAACGTTATGTGTTTTACTGTAATTACAATGAGACTAATATTTCAAATCTTGCAGCAAAAGAAGTATAATTTGTAATTTTGACAAAAAAGCAAAGCGAAACAAAAAACGTATATTGTAAAGAATGTCCTACCTAGAAGAAAGGTCAAAGCCGAGGATTCGGAAAATTTCTGCTTCTGGAGTTATGGAGCGCAGAATGGGCCGCGGTGTATAGGAGTCTTTACCCCGACTGTCGAAGGCAGCATGTTACTCTCCTCTCCCGGTTTCTACCTCTACGTTCTTTTAATTTTCGTCCATACCTCTGTTGACATTCTTAAGAGGTCATAATAGAATTAGACATTTTTAGACTTTTTACGGGTTTTCGTTTTCAAAAATATCTCCAAACTCACCGCTCACGTCGATTTTTTTAAACTTTTTCAAAGCTACTTTTTGCAATATGCTTAACTTTTATTTATAAATTTGGCGTCCCTGAAAGGCCCTGGAGAATTTTTTTTTAAATATTAAAATCATTCAGTTGTGCGTATTATATCTTGCAGTATTCTTACTCAAAATTGTAAAAAAATGAGGGGCTTGCAGTTTGAAAATAATTTACCAAAAAATAAATTTTATAAGTTTTATTATTTAGCGGGGAAAATGTGACATCCCCTAATGCAACGCGCGCGGTTACGCCGACGCCAACGCCGACAGCGAAGCCGCCACCGCTCAACCCGGAAAAGGGCGTCTAAGTGCTGCGCTCTAAAATCATTTCATGGACCCTTAAGGGTGAGGAGAGTACCTAGCGGGGAAATTTGCCCATAATGCAACGCGGCGTGACGTCACGAGTGACGTCACTTGTGATTCTCGTGACGTCACACATGATGTCACGTGTGACGTCATTATGCAAAGCATTCCGAAATGCAACGCGCGGTTACGCCGACGCCGACGCCGGCGCCGCTCAAGCCGGAAACGGGCGCCTAAGAGCTGCGCTCTAAAATGACGTCACGACTTCGTGTCACGTTACCCATGAACAAATTCAGCGGCAGGAGGAGAGGAGGAGGTAAGGAGGAGGAGGAGGTGAGGAGGAGGTAAGGAGGAGGAGGAGGTGAGGAGGAGGGGAAAGAGCAGGAAGAGGAGGAAGAGGAGGGGAGATGAGGACGAGGATGGGAGGAGGAGGGGAGGATACGGAGGAGGAGGAGGGGCATACCGTCCCCTCCATACCCTCCCCTTCTCCTCCTCAAGAGCTGAGCTCTAGTTTAGCATTACAGAGATTTGTAAATGTCTTTAATGTTTTCAACTTCTTCCTTCTTCGCATTCCTTCCCAACTCATAAGGGATATGAAAAATCACGCGGTAGTTAAGTGCTTAGGCACCGGTATGAACTCCAGGCTTTCACCGTCTTTTTAAGCACACTATGGAACTTGTCATTCGCAAGCGATGATGAGTGCTGTCACGGCACTCATTGGCCACTAACGCGAATTCAAAAATTCGTCGACGGATGAATTGATGACGAGCGCATGCGTCCCTTTGACGCAGTTCTCGTGTCCAACGCGGCTCCTCATTCGGCAGGGAGAACTTTCCTTTCTGGTAGAAATGCATACTTTACGTCACGGCCACGTGATTTCACATGTTGGGGTCTGAGTCCGGTCGAGTCCAAGGAGAAAAGCAGATGTGAGATTTAATTTTGTTTTACAGCGGAGCTGTTAGGGGCTAGTTTCCCCAGGATCGTGTCCGTCCTCAAATGACCTGATGACACAGAACTCTGGGCAGCTACCGCCATCTATGAGCGACGGCGGCAACCCGACAACCGGCTTGTGGCTTGCCGACTTGCGGCCGGCCATTACTTCATTTCCACCATAGTACAGCTACAGTGTTGTACAGCTAAAGCCCCTCTATGCTAAAAAAAAGTGGCGCCATTCATTGTTGTGGCAATGCTCGTGACACGTGCCTCGCGCCACTTCTGGGAAGAACATGGAGCCTGAAATCTAGCTCAGTGCTGCGCCGTGCCGCCATGATTTTCCTAAGGGCTGCACGTTGCACGTACCTCGTGCATTGACGCACCTTGAGCTTCTTTTGAAACATTAAGGGACTTTAAGTACAGCTTCGCTCGTTTTCCTACTTCACCTCTAGGTCGAAGGCAGCATGTTACTCTCCTCTCCCGGTTTCTACCTCTACGTTCTTTTAATTTTCGTCCATACCTCTGTTGACATTCTTAAGAGGTCATAATAGAATTAGACATTTTTAGACTTTTTACGGGTTTTCGTTTTCAAAAATATCTCCAAACTCACCGCTCACGTCGATTTTTTTAAACTTTTTCAAAGCTACTTTTTGCAATATGCTTAACTTTTATTTATAAATTTGGCGTCCCTGAAAGGCCCTGGAGAATTTTTTTTAAAACGTCAAGCATACGTCTAGACTGAACGGAATCTCAATTGATAACGGTCTCGACATGGGTCACCATGGAACAATGGAGTCAACCGGATCTGGCTTCGTTGCTCGAAGGTATGTTCCTGAAAGCATGTAAATTCGGACGGAATAGACCTTTTGCTAAATCCCCCAAGCGCCCCGGCCCGCAATCCAGGAATCATGGGAACGGTGTTATTTCAGCTCCCTAGTAATCGGTAATTTTTACCACTTCCATGTTTACACAGTTTTGGGTGTAATTCGGAGTCGTCCTAAACAAGCGTCCTATAGTGCCCAAGGACCTGTCATATCACTTTTAAGATTTCTCGTCAATGACAACGTTTTCGATACTGTGCATGCTGTCCACCCTTCAACTTGGCTCAGCTGCAGAAATCTCTTTCATTCTTATCATTCTCTTACAGCTTCAAAGACGCTGATATTAAGTTAGAAACGCTAAAAATGCTATAAACAGCCCCGGTGATTCCGAGCTAAATCCTGATTTTTGTTGTGGTAAATTTTCGGCTTTTTAAGCAATTCGTACTAAAACAACATTCACGAGAATGATAATATTTGAAGAGATTTCAGCAGCTCAGTCAGGTTGAAATGTAGATTGCATGCACAGTATCAAAAATGCTGACATTGACGAGAAATCTTAAAAGTGATATGACCTTGGGCTCTATAAGGCGCTTGTTTTGGGTGATCAAGGTGTTCGCTCAGACATGGTTCGGACGTCTCGCGGTTAACGTTCAAAGACCCTCCCCCCCCAAAAGGTAGAACTGACGTCAAATAATGTCGATGACGTCAACGTGTTGCCCAGGACATTTTTGGTACATCTCGTGCCCCACCTTCAAAGAACTTCCCGGAGAAAACGTAGAACTGGCGTCTATTATTGCCAATGACGTCAAGGGGTTGCTCAGCATTGTTGGGACACCTCGCGCTCAACGTTAGAAGAACCTCCAAAAAAAAACGTAGAAATGACGTCGAGTATTGTCGATGACGTCAAAGTGTGGCTCAGGACATTGTTGGGACATCTCGTACTCGACGTTCAAAGACATTCCGGAGAAAACGTAGACTTGACGTCTATTAATGCCAAGGACGTCAAGGTGTTGCTCAGACATTGTTGCGACGTCTCGCGCTCAACGTTCGAAGAACCTCCCGAAACAACGTAGAACTGACGTCGAATAATGTCGATGACGTCAAGGTGTTGCTCAGGACATTGTTGGGACGTCTCCTGCTCGACGTTCAAATAACTTCTCGGAAGAAACGTAGAACTGACGTCGATTAATGTCGAAGACGTCAAGGTGTTGCTCAGGACATTTTCATGACGTCTCGGGCTCGACGTTCAAAGAACTTCTCATACAAGACGTCGAACAGACTGTTGAAGACGTCGAGGTGAAGCTTATGACGTCACTACGTCGCGTGTTTGACGTTGTCGGAACCTCTCATGTGCACGTACCAATGCCGTCGATAAAACGTTTGTTAAGTTCTTCGACGTCGCCCAACGTCTAGGACCTCATTTCGACGTCATCTCGACGTCTTGTGCTGCCTGGGAAAGACATCCTTTGTGCATGTTTTCAATTTAGTCATTGACCTTATATCAGGGCCATTCTCGTAACTAACCGTCAGTTAAATTTGTCTGTATTTACCATTCGCAAAGATCGTGTCGTCCGCCAAGTGCCTAGACAATCGTCTTGGGAATACCATTGCTGGACATTGCTGCAAGCTTCATCTAGCCATGAAACCAATAGTCAAGCTATCACAACAGATTGACTGTTTCATTCTAACCTGTTCCCACATGATTAAATCAGCGGACAAGGTTGGGAAACTCACTCTTAAAACCCGCACGCCTCGCGTACACCGAGACCAAACTTAATTTGATACCAGCCCCACCATTTATCGACGAGTCGAAATGTAAAACTTAATTTATATAGCTACTAGGAGATGGCACAGCGGAACGGCACTGCGAGATGGCGCCTCCGGTCCTTGCGCGACTCGACCTGCACCAGTACGTGCAGCCGTACATTTTCCGGAGTGGCCGCTGCAGGCGAAATGGCGGCGTTGCGATCGCTCTAAATTAAGAATCCTTGAGTATGGATTGGAGCCACTTTTTTAAAGCAGGCTCTATGGCAGTTCCCAACTGAGTTGTTCTAGTAACGTTGGTCACCTCACACGTCAAGCGAAATGTCCTCCCGCTGCCTGCTCCGGTCCATGACATCCTGTATACTTACGATCACGTCACACGAGAGTACCACACAGCCCGCCAAGGAGACCATACTGGTTCGCACTTTTGTGCGTCACAAGGGCAATGTGTTCATACATCAAGCTACCAGAAGGTTCAGCAACAAGAGGAATTGGGGTCTGAAGGCGATAGCCACTGACACTCCCACGAAGAGTAATGCAAGTACACACCACTAGTGCTACCTCAACGCAGAGTGAAGGACCACACACACCTGGTAAATAAGGGTGAGCCCGTCCGACTCTCACTTGAGGAAGAAATTCTCGCTGGTGATGGAAGTGTTACCTGCATTGCTCGATCTCTTCTCAAGGAGGTCCAAGCTTCCTGAAGCATTTTTGTAATGAACAGAGGAGTCACGACAGAGGTAGTGCATGAACTGATCGAACCATATAAGAAAAAGGCGATGAATGTGCAACGTATGTACAGCCGCAATCAAACCGAACTGAAACGCTTGACCACCCGCCGTTTTACGCGAGGGTGCTGGCCTGGCGGCAGCCGGTGGTACTAATTGGGACACGTGGTAGAGCTCCCATCTCAAAGCGCGGGGGGAGCACGGTAAATGTTCAAATCAAATGTTAAAAAAAAGATGCACCGCTTGTTTGCTTCTTTTGTATTGTATTTTTGTTCATCACCTTGCTTCACACAGCTCATTTCCCGGCACAAAAAAGTGAAATGAAGATATAATCAAATCGTTATGATTATTGCGTATTTTTTATACCGGTTGTTTAACGTTATTTTATGTGTACCCGCCCAAGCTCGCCTCCTCCTCCGCCCTCTGAAATGGGCAAATGCCGCGTGGCCATTTGATACCATCGGCTGTCGCCAGACTACCGCCCAGCGGAGAAAAAAAAAAAAAAAAGAAACGCTCGTTCAAGCGCTCTAGTCAAGTTTGATTGCAACTCTACATAATGCAAATGGGGGTGAATGACATCCTGAAGGGAGAGCAAACAAACGCAAATACAGAAAGCCTGAGGCCGAAGTGAACTTAGCACACATCATCCCTAGCTATCCGTTTGGTGCCAGAGATTGCCAGAAGAAGCTAATCAATGCACGCTGCGACCATGCTACTGAACGCCAAGCTGAAGCAGCTATGCAAGTGTATCAGAGCAAAGTGCATCTACCTCGGTCGAGAGCTAGCAAGCATTTGAGCAATACAAAAAGAACGGGGTCATTTTCGCAAAGAAGGCACCCGAATACTAACGGAATGGGTGGGCACAGTCGCGAGACGCTTTATGGTATCAGAAGACAGGACACTATCAGACGCAAGTGAGGGAAAAACACTGGGCGATTAGGACGTATCCTGATGTGGAACTTCAGGATACGTCCTATATCGCCCAGTGTATTGAAGTAACAGGGTACTTCATAAGTTTCCGAGTCTGGCTACTCGACCACCTCCTGGCGGACCCCACCACATCTTGAACTCATCTATAATAGCAGAAAAGGAGGCTGAACGCAAAACACGTCCAAACCGCCATCGGTCAGGCGTATACCTCGCCTCATCAAAGAAAACTCCTTTCACCGGCGCCTCGTCGACAAGGGGTATGGATACCCCCGGTACTCATGGCACACACCGTGCATCTAAAGGGATATGTATCTCGAATGACAGTGCCTAGGGCCGACACTCAGAAAGAATGGTTTGCTCTTGGGCCAACTGCCACATCAAACGAGCCTATGCGCAACCCATCACCAAACGAGGGTTTTACTGCCTACGCCCAGCACCCAGCATGCTCCCCGTCGTCGCATTGAGTGCACTTTCTGAATTACACTCCGCCAGCAGTTGGCAGCCATGCAACATCAGAAGGAATAAGAATCTGCAAACTTAAAGCAATTTTCGCCGAATAACTGGCGCGGGCCGCCGAGACGACTTCAAAAAAGAGCAAGCAACGTCATTTTTTCTTTTGTGTGCTTTTTTTTTGGTCCAAGACATTAAGAAAATGGAATGAGTTGTACTTAACGCTTCATGAAAAAATACTTTTCTTTGTTTGGGGTAGCTGAGACGCCCTTGCGCAATGCGGAAGAGCCCCCTGTAGATCCTTATTGGTGCTGGTCCGCCTGGAACAGGGTGGAAGGTGGCGGCCCGAAAGGGGATGTGGGCCTTCTTCGGAAAGCACTAGACTGGCATGGCTTAAAATGCCTGAAACATGTCAAGGACACATATACGTACATGAACAAGTGGGCAGCACACCGACATACAAAAGAACTATTTACCTCATCCACAACTTTCTTAGACGCAAACGCCTTGCACCCACACTCGGCGCTTCTTTGCTGTATGCGCTACAATAATAATTTTAGCCTAACAAGAACAAACATCACAATGTTCTCCGGTTATATTTTAGACGACAGTCATAAAATAGAAATAGGCAGTAATTAAACGTCTGGATGCGTATAGCATTTATTCAACGGCTCTACAAAATGACTTTGCCTTGAATCATATAGGACATCTACAAAACTATGCATTTCTGATTTTCCTGGGAAAAGATCATAATCCTCCCGCTATTTGTAATTTTGTGTGTATTATTGAAAGCAAATCAATTAGTATTGTATTAATACCTCCCAAACCTTTTATTCCACGGACTTTGCTGCTATTGACGAGAGCGGAATCGCCGTAAAGTCATCACAATCGCAACCCTGAATGCATTGCGGCTAAGCGCCTTTGACTTGCTTAAGAAAATGTTTTGCAGGTTGTTGCAATTAATGCTTTATTTTATTATAAAATCACAAGCGCTAAAACATTAGAACGTTATTTTAAAGAACACTAATTATTTTTTTTATTATAAAGTGTGATCACGGATACGCATCCATCCAAGGAGTCATCCCACACAGATTTTTAAAAAGAAAACGTTTCTGGAGAAAGCTTTCCAGATAAGAACAAAGTGAATTGATATAACAAACATATAAATTGCGCATATATCAACCTTTAAATATATGTTACTGGTGGCTCTATATAAATTCATTGTCTCATCAGCAGAAAATACACACTGATCGATCACATATGAAAACACTACAAATTAACTTCACGACTTGTGAAGTGAAATATAAAGGCCGTATGTTTAATGTTTATACATAAAACAGTACTTTAAACCTACACTATTTCGGTTTGTTGAGGTGAGCTATACGTGCTCGCGAACATAATATTGGAGGATAATTGTCACAATAATTCATATAATTATCAAACATGTGTTAATGAACAATTTAAGCAATGGACTTAAAATTATAGTTCTGATGATTAGCTTATTGAATCCCATCGAACACCTCTGTTCATTCAGTAAGCCTTACACATTCAAGCAGACCATTGGAAGCGCTGCGTTCTCTGAATTGTTCATTCGTGCTACGGGCGCAAGGTTGGCGGTGCGAAAAACCGAAGGAAAGAGCAAAAAAATCCCGTGGGCGCATCGAACCATTGTTAATTTCCGAGAGACACGAAAACAAAGCACTTCTTCGAAACAATTCTACAATTGACTGATGTAGTAGCCTCACATGACGATCGGTAAGTTTTATTGAAACCATACCTTATGTTTGCTAGTTCATAGATGAGTTTCTATTCGACCTATGGTGACAATGAGCTCCTATGTAATGTCCTCGTGGTTGTATAACTCGCTTGCACAAACCACATCATTGTGGCATTACGGCTATTCTAGAAAAATCTGGGACTCATAAACAACACCCTTTATTGTACCAAAAAAAGCCTAGTTTGAACGATAAATAACCGAGAACGGCCGACAAGTCAGTCGTTCGAATCCGAGCTTGGTGTCTGAACCCTTGTAACTGTTGTTCTTATAACAACAATACATGATGTCAAAAGTGGCCCTGCATCATGACTGATCTTCGACCACCCGAACCCTTGAGGTTAGGAGATAATGCAGCGGAAAAGTGAAAGAAAGTCAAGCAGCTGCTGAACCTCATTCTGCGGGCCACGGAGAAGGCAAAACTTTTTTGCAATCGCCAGAAAAGATTTCATCAATGTTTTCAATATGTTTAGTCTGTCATCAATGGAAGCAAACAGTTATGATGGTCTTCTATAAAGATCTAAGGTATACTGCCTTTTGAAATGTGACGAGACATTCGAGCGGTACGTGTTTCAGATTCAGCGACAGAAGGAACCCCATTGAAAAATCTCAGTGTATGAGAAATTTGTGTGTCCAATAAGCACATATGAATTATACATGATATCTAAGAACATATGAGTACCCTATAAGAACCATATAAGAACTATATAAGAACTATATACGATATATACGAACATATAAGATCCCTATAAGAAACTTGTGAGAAGGTTTAAGAGTTTTTTATATGGTTCTTAAATGTTCTTTTTATCTTATATAGTCTTGTGTAGTTATTTATGGTTTTATATGTTATTTATATATCTTGTATCATTCATATCAGTATATTGGACACAAGACAGTCTCACACAAATGCTTTTGAGCATTTCTACCGTGATATTCATTTGAAAGTGAAGTTCCTCTGCGTTCGGTGATCTAAGGAGTCTATGCTGTGGGACCAGATCGTGTGCGGAACGCAAAGCAAGAAGCTACGAGAATAAGCTCCTACGAAAGAGGGACTTGAGTTGGAGATGGAGGGTGCATCGTTCAAAGCCGAAGAACTGCCGATGCTCAAAACAAAGCATGGAGCGATGTAACAACTAAAAAGGAGAGCGACCAATTATTCAAGGTGACGCCCATCGAAATGGCACAACTGGGAGGCCGCACAGAGAAAGGATATAAGGCAGGGGAAATGTCGTTTCTGCAACTACGCCCACCGTCAGCGTCAGTGACCAGCGTATGGAAATCATGCTCAAAATGCAAGAAGACGAATCACTTCGCAGCATGTTACAAGACCAAACCAGCTGACGCTGATGGTGTTGTGATGCAAATAAAAAAGTCAGCGATTTCATTGTGATTGAACTTTGACGGCTAGCCATTTGAAGGAAGGAAGCAATCCTCACTGGATCATCAAAACGCTGATAGAAAGCCAACAGTTGGAGCTTAAAGGGAACACGCGGCGCCAGGCAACCTTTTCCCACGCATATATGTTTAAAGATCAAGCCAGAGAAACATCCTCGGCCATCGGCTGCAACTCTTCACAGCCTCAGGAGGGGACATCATTAAACATCTGGAGCAACGTCCGAATGGCCGGCAACTGTCGGTGGCAACAAGGACTTATGGATCTTCTTCGTCGACAAGAAAGGACGGCAAGCCATCATGGGCCTGAAAACTTGCGAGTACTTTGACCTCGTCAGCAGCGTTCACGCTGCGGAACACGAAGATCGGAGCTCCAACAAGTGGAAGTGAGTGCGAAAAGAGCGTACAAGATGCTTTTGAATGAAAACTCCACGCTGGTTTTACATCCTGCCCAGCCAGGTGCCACATGCACTCAGAGTGCCCCTCAAAGGCGGAACTTGACCAAATGGAGAAAGTGGTGTCATCACGAAGGCTCAACAGCCTTCAGACAGGGTGAAGTTCATTGGTGATAGTGCGCAAGAAAACAGCAACTTAAAAATGTGGATAGATCCACGTCATGTTAACGAAGCACTCAAAGCGAACTTTTGAGTTGCCTAGAAGAGCAGAAATCGAAGCAGGCTTGGCACACGCAGCATATTTTAGCCGGTTTGACGCTAACAGCGGTTTCCATCAAATACCTTTAGATGGCGGGACATCTCGCATATGCACGTTTGCGCTCCATTCGGACGTTACATAATTTTGCAGATTGCCCGTTGGAATTGCTTCAGCTCCAGGAGTGTTTCAGTGCACGGTGAGCTACCTTTTAGATGGCTTTTCCAGCCGTCCGAGTCTATATAATAATGTCTTAATTTGGGGTGCAATACAAGAGGAACGCGATCAACGCTTGCGTGTTTTGCTCAATGCCATACAAGCAGAAGGGCTAACTTTGAACTTGGAGGAGGGCCTATTTGGAGACACTGAATCATGTACCTTAGAGATAAGTGCACCTGGCATTGAGCCAAATCCTGAGCTTGTAAAGTTCATTTTAAATGCTTTGAAAAAAATATATCCATCGGTGATAAGCATAGGAGATAAATGTTACTGTCCAGTTCTCAGTAGACAGATAGAATAATTTTGGTTTATTAGTGGCACGCTGTCGAAACGTGAATATGATGAAGAAATGAAACGGGCAGCTCGGTGTTTAAGGGATTCTATTTTATTAATAAGGTAGGTTCGGTGAGGGGCTCAGATAGCGGAGGCGTACTCTAATTTCGGGCGTACATAGGTTCTATGGGATAACTTGCGAGGGTGAGTGGAAGCGATTTCATATGGCGTTTCGAGTAACGGGGTACGGGCTGGCTTTAGAGGTTTATCGTATTAATGTGGGGAAACCCAAGAAAGATTAGAAGTTAGTTCAACACCGAGGTACTGAAAAGCAGAACTGCGGTGATGGGCGAATGGGTGAATAAATATGTGAAGTTTGAATCTGTGCGCTTACAGGAGAAGAAAATAAGTTCACTTTTCGCATGTGTTAAGGGTCATTCACCATTTGTGGCACCAGTTAACTACCCGATCAATATAACGTCGAAGATGTAGTGGTCTTCAGGGTTGTTTATGTTTCTGTAATGCACACAATCGTCATCAAACAGACGCACTCAGGATTAGAAGAGTTTTCTTGCGTATTAGACTGGTCGCTGCCTAAATTAAAGACTGAGGGAACACCGTTACAACGTTGATGCCGTCATATCAGGACACCTCGGTGTGCATTGCTGGGATTGTGGTTGCGCTCCGATTTTCACAGATTGTACAGTACTAAACAAAAACAGAAACAAAACCACAAAGAAAATAACCGAGGCTCGAGAAATCGCTAGACGGGCTGCAATGTGTCAGCGCACCTTCTTTATCGTTAACCGAAAAAGAATTGCAGTTTCTTGACCAAGCATGACTAGTTTTGGGTGGGTGCCGATGAGTGATGCAGGAATTTTAGCATTCAGAGAGCCCAGCTTTTAGGCGCCCGTTTCCGGCTTGAGCGGCGTCGGCGTCGGCGTCGGCGTCGGCGTAACCGCGCGGTGCATTATGGGAAATGTCCCATAATGCACCGCGCGAGCCCCCCCCCCCCGGGGTCACGTGACCTCGGGGGGGGGGGGGGGGCACGTGACCCCTGGGGGGGGGGGGGGCCTCGCGCGGTGCATTATGGGACATTTCCCATAATGCACCGCGCGACCCTTCCCGGGGTCACGTGACCCCCCCCCCCCGGTGGACATTGAAGAATGAGGGGGAGGAGGAGGAGGAGAGGAGAGGAGGAGGAGGAGGAGGAGGGGTATACCCTTTCCGAGTACCTTCCCTCCTCCTCCTCAAGAGCTGCGCTCCAATTCCGCGTTACAGGGAGTTGTAAACGGCTTTCATTTTTTTTATGTTGGCTTTTAAGATTTTTACGATGTGTATTTTATATCTTCCTAACTTTTTTGTGTTGTTGCCGGTAATATATACCGAGCTGCAGCGGAAATAAAGTTTAGTTGTAAGTAGCGCTGTGTCTGTGTCTCCTTCTACGTCCATTGTCCTGTCGCGCTTTTTCATCATTAGAAATAGAAGAGGGCCAAGGACAGTACCTTGCGGCACCCCGCAAGGTACTACACACTATACATTTGGCTGATAGGCCCAAACGCAAAAGAAAGCATGTTGTGAGTCTAACTACACTCGCTGCTTGTGCTGGTGACTACAGCAGTACATAAATGAAATATCTAAAACAAAGGAGACATTTCACGTGCGTCCGTCAACAGCCTTTTTTAGTTATTCGCTTTGTATTTTTAGACAGTTAAGCGAAAACGTGCCGCGAGTGTACTTGCATTCACTGCATTCTCCTTGATAGGTGAGTAACTTTGTAAATGGTTCATTGCAACCTACGTTACGGCTTGGACCCTACATGTTCAACACATGCAGCATGCGCGTGAGGGAACATATGGTAGGCTCACGATTGCAAGTGCTTGATCCCGCAAGCCGAGAAATGGCGCCGGTGACATGCTCAAGCTGCAGTCATGTCTGTATTACGCAAACGTTTAGTTATTTTGTTTTGTATTTTTTTCTTGTTAATATAATCATCATCAAAAAACTAGATTGGTTCACGTTTTTTAGTCAAGTGAACTCTTTGGAACATAATACCCAGGACAATCGGAGGCTGTAGGCGGTGTAGGGGGAGACTTGCAGAAGAGTGAGGGGCATTATAACCGAGGAATGATACTTATCATTCCTCGGTATATCGGAATAGGAATGGTATATATTAAGAGGTTTTGGGGGGTTGTAATGTAGGCGCTACTACGCGGAAGGATATGGCGTTGCGTCATTTGTTATTTTAAAATCTCGACTGACTTGTATCGTCTCACGCTGTCTGTATAGCCCTTCAAAAAGGAGGTGCGAAAAGTTTTTTTTCTAAGACGCAGTTATGTTTTAAATATCATGACTATTTTACGTTCCTTAATTTTGCTGGCATTTTTACTGTGACATCACATTACAAAATGAAACGATTTTTTTTTTTTTAAATTTACATGTCAGCATTTTTTATTTGATGACTAGTTATGTACAGTAATATCCACGCATATTACGATGACTAAATTGATCTGACTGGAAATATTCTATTTTAAGCAACTTTCAATTATTATTTTGCTTTAGTGTAGACTGGTAAAACGAGCACTGTTCCGTCTTAACGTACAAGCCAGTGTAGAATGGCAGACATTGCTCTATTGGTGGTGAAAAATTTGGAACACTCTCTTCACTTGAAAAAAGGGAATATTGTGGGCGCGATGATACACCGAATGTATTTATTCTGCTATATTGAGTGGTGAGCAAAATCGCCTTACATCATTTAAGACCGTAGCCTAAACTTGAAAAATCTCCCGGAAGAATGGCAGGTCGCTAGGGTCGTACCAGTGTTTAAGTCTGGTGAAAAACCAAGTGTAGCTAATAATCGACCCATCTCACTTCTTTGCACAAGTGCTAATATCCGCAAACATTTTTCTTAAAATGTTATTTGTGTACCTTGAAAATAATATCTTTCTGCCGCGAACATCATTGATTTCAACGAGGCTTATCGAAAGCAGCGCAGTTGCTTTAGAATAAAAGAAAAAATTGCAAATTACTTTTAAGCGGAGTCAAACTGACGTTTTTTTTTTTTTTTTTTTTCTAGATTTGGCAAAGGTTTTTTGGCATTCATACTTCTATATCAATTAAGATATTGGCTCGAGAAGGATGAATTTGTATGTTTCATAAACTCATAATTATGTAGGCGCCAACAATGTGCAAAAAAAATTATTTTTTCTCAGGCTGCTGAAAACCTGTTGCGAGCGCCCTACGGCTCTGTTCTCGGCTCTTGCAATTTTTTATGTTTATAAAATATTTGCCAGTTGACACGGCAATGCAATGCGGTTCCTTGCAGACGATTATGTATTGTTCTAATAGATAATTGTAGCAGAAGGTCCATCCTTACTTAACTCTTTCAGGTACAGAAGTTTGATTTAGCATAGAAACTGCATTTGTTAAAGTTTGAAAAACGTTAACAAACTTTATTTTTGCAGAAAACTAATTACTCGGTCACAATATATTTGGTGGCCAATCCAACTAACCACCACGCTGCTAAATACTTCGCATTATTTCTCATAAAAGTCTGCAAAACATTTTTCCAGGCAGAGGGGAATAGGCAAGTTTCGCGATTTCATCTTGATCTTGAGGGTTGTGCTTTAGTTCCAAAGATTTCACACCTTTGTGACGAGCACCTTTTCGGCTGATGTTTTGATCTAGTGACACGTCTGGTTGGCGCCACATAGGACTTTGGCCTTTTCGCTGCACCGTATTGTGAGTGGAAAACTTGCGCATAAACTTCGCGTCAACTTGTGCTTGTTGACACGAACTTCCACTCCTCTCTCTTGTCCCGTAAACGAGGCGAGACGCGAAACGTTTCTTCGAAAACAACACGGTTTTGTTCGACGAAACATTTCAGGGTGTCGATGAAATTAAGGCAGGAAGACCTTCGATAGACCGACCTATCGATGAAACGTTGCATGTCGAGACAACAACTTCTCGATTAAACGTCGCTTGAGAAGGTGTTGGCCACCGCAGTGAGGTCGTTCGTGAATGGTGGTTTATTTTTATTACCAGAAAACGAGACTACGTGTGCCATGCGCAATGATTAACTGTTCAAATGATTTTATTGCGTGGAATGTTTTCTGCACTCATATACCACGTATTCTGCAACTTGTGGGCACCCTGGTGGCTTCCCATCACAGTAGCCCGACTACGGGTTACAGATCGCGAATTTTCCCTCGTGGCGGCGGAGTCAAGCCGGCCACGCGCACATCATGTGCGCCACCTAGATTAGGTGGATTAGAGGCGGCGCATGAGAAGTCGCTGGCTGGACTCAAACGCCGCCGGTTCTCGTTGGGTTTTGTTAGTATTCTTCATCACCTCGTCCATGTCCAATTAAATGTAGTTTCTTGTTGTTGAAACCGTTGGCTTCGTGTTACTCCTCTGGGTCGGGTAAGTAGCAAGGCAAACCGACCAGAAACTAAAGGCATTGACGAGTCAACTTTTATCCACATGTATAAAATATCGTGGGATCAAGCGTGAAAGGTGCCATGGATGCCTCTGCGATTTTGTAACGTAACCGCGGCCCGCTAGGTAGCACCATCTAAAGTTAGAAGTGTATTTTATCCGAGTATTTGTATTATCTTATTCAGCAAGAAAAATAAATACTCAGATGGTGGTTAGGGGGTCTTATCACTGTACTTGAAAGATTTAAATACTGTTTTGGGGTTTTTACAAAAGGTGTTCTCATTAGAAAGTTGTATTAAATTACCAAACCGGTGTGTGCATGAGCATAACACGAAAGAAAACTAAATTTCCTTTTTCTTATTTAGTAAGAAACATTTTATTGAAACCCGTCAATAAATATAATTCGATATTAGATATCATCACAAAAAATCTTCCATGTAGCACACTTTAATCATACTGTCGCTAAAGTGTTACAAAAATGTATATTGAAAAGAACCGTTCGCTGCTGCATCCCGGAAACTAAATTGGCGACATACACCTGTCTTCAAGCAATTACTGGAAATGCCAAATCGGTTGTGGTATCTATACAAACAATTACCATAAACGGGTTAAAAAATTAAAAAAAAACTACAATTTGCATTCGGGTGTTTTAAATAAAATTCACAAAAATAAAAAAGGGCTGTTGCAGATAAAAGAAACAACTTCAGGTAGAAAACCTGCGAGCCATGCCGGAAATCAGGGAATGCAAAGTAGCATAATAATTACCTAACGTTTATTAGTACACTTTTTATAAGCGATGATAAACAAATGGTTCAATTTAAAAACCTACTGAGCATAATCAAAAAACACTAAAGCAACACATTTCAAACATCTATCAGGCACGTTCTGCATTTTACGCTGTTTAAGAAAACGCTCAATTCGAACGCGTTTCTAGGTTTTGGTTTCTTATTGGAGCATATCTTTGCGTCCCAAGTTTCACCTCCTATCTGAAAATCGCATACTGTATAATATGAATACACGCACACGCGTAAATGATGACAAACCCATGATACCGCAAGAATTCAACAAACAATAATCGTTCGAATATTCATTTATTCCTCGCACATTATTGAATGATATAATTTACCGGTAATCATGACTGCATTCATGAGCGCGCTTAAGGAATGTAGCGGTTCTGCTCTGCAAGCCATCAAGAATACGTGTCTGCCAACCATAAGGTGTACGTCAAGAAGCTGTCTCATTTCATCTACATACATCCTGGCACCTTATTTTATCTCTCACCGAGCCTATAAGGGTCAAAAGATTCACGAATTTTCGGCGCGAACTGATGTGGTAATGCGCGTATTTTTCTTAACTGCCCATGACTGGAATGTACTGTCCAATTTACTGGTAGAGCTACCCTATGGTTACTCTTTTTTTTTAATAAAACAATGTTGTTGTGAAGTTGTCACATATATTATTTAGATCTGCATTTTTGTTTCTTGTATGCTCTCTATGCTGCACTTGGTGTACGATGTGTTCTTTATGTCCAACTCTAGAGTAATGCCATCTGGGCGATGTAGGCATGAAATAAATGAATAATTTAGGGCACTCACAAAACTCTCAGTAAGATAAAAATGTCAGTGTCTGCTTTAATATTTGTTGATACCGATCAAGTACTCAGGCTCTTCGCTGTCTATAGTATTATTTTACACTTAATAATTCAAATCGGTCGATGTGTGGCATTTCACGCCGTTTCTGTGGTTCGTTTTGTGTAGTTTTAATACTTTAGTCTAATGTAGGTTTCAAATTTAATTACATGTTGTTCTTCGTTTGTCGTATTTCCTTTACACCTTGGCATTTATATCGATCATTTGATCGTTGAGATACGGGAAAAGGGGGTAAATGTCCATGCGTACTATTATTCACCCTAATAAGGGAAAAGACTCGCATGAAACAACACTCGCAAACAAACTCGAAAAAAACAACAGATCATTCGATCTGTTGTTTTGAAAGTTATTTATATAGTGCGTCGTTGTATATACTTACAATTTATTCGTATTTTGTCCTCTTTACTTATACAGTCTAGACACCAGCGTTCACCCTTATTTTGACCTCTGATAGGGCGGCTGGAAATATTGTTAAACGAATAAATATATCGCGCACACATGGCAAGGTCAGTGCACTAAGTCACACCGAATAACCGAGCAGGCAGAAGTGGCAAACACTGAAAACCCTATCGAGAGTGCGTGGCAAAGCTGCAGGTGATTGTATATTGATGTAGCCACGCCAGTATTGCGCCCATCATAAAACGATGTCAGAACGTCGGAACTCTGCGTCATTCAGATCAAAGACCCTGGGTTAGCAGTCCTATTGCACTGACCGATGGGTTTAGAACTTACTAAATGGCGCGCCTACTGAAACGGCAATAAACGTCATTACATCTAGACTCGAAACTCGCTATTTAAGCCGACAATGATTCATTTACTCCTAAAGTCAGCATTGTGAGAAGAATAAAACAACTGAAGCCGACACTTTTTTATAGGTTGACGTGGTTAGAAGCTTTAAAACATCGCTGCATTTCCCGCGATTCTTGCATTCTGGAGCTACAACTGAGCATACCACACCTCTCCTAAGTACGGAAAAAATGAAACGAAAAAGCAACCTCCGGTTCTTCTTGATTTTGGTCAGACCTCTAGAAATATCATAAGCATCACTGTAGTCCCACAGACCCAGAAGCGCGGGCGTGCCCAATTCCGGATTCTTTCTTTCTGGTTCGTTAGTCAGTGTTCTTGTCAACTAATACTGGAGTCTGATTGGCTAAGGAGCGACCAATGAGATGCTCGGGAGTGCCACCGCCCTGCGTTTGTTAAGTTGTCACAATTGCGTGTGTGTTCATTTCTCTCGACGTTGAGCTACGTCTTTCTCCGCGCTTGGAAAGGGTGCAAAGTTGGAAAGTCAATGTCGCGAAAATTTGGTCACGGAAGTGACGTCGCGCACGTCAAACAAAATTAGCCAATCGGGCAGCGCTAAAAGTTCATCGTCACGGCATTCATTGGGAGTGTGCTGTCATCGCACTAAACCAATCACGCTCACAAAAAATAGGTCAGGGCGCATTCAGTGTGCGTGATAACCGGTGATTGCACGATGAATGCCGTGACGATGCGCTTTTGGTACTGCTTCATTAGGTCCATCGGATCGTTGGCTGCGGTCGTATTAAAGTGAGGCGGAGTTTATTTTTCGAAGTACAGGGTATACCCCCAAAAACATTGTACAGGTTTCTTTTTTATCGTAAAGATAATCGACGCATCGCCGAAAGCTCTATCTCTGCCCAAAATGTAGTGCTAGAGGTCCGAACCAGATGCCAAAGTTTCAGCGTGAACCGATATTTCATTCCAAAGTTATAAATGAATTTGTTTTTAATTTCGATGAAAAAATTAAATTCCCGTCTTCGGTGTCTGGCGCCATAGACCTCCGTATATTCGAGAACTGAGTTGGTCACCATTTTCCCGTCAAATTATGAAGAAAATTCCTTATAACTTTTGAATAGAATATCGGTTCGTGCTGAAACTGAGCCATCGGGTTCGGATCTCTAGCGCTACCTTCGGGCGGGGAAGGAATGGTCGGTGAGGCATAGTATATTTCTGCGGCGAAAAGATATCTGTCATAAATTTTCGGAGACACCCTGTAGTTGTCGCATTTCTATTCAACAGGTTTCATATAGAGGGTGTCACCAAAAAAAATTTACAGGTTCCTTTTCTTTACCGCAAAAATAAACTATGGCATCTCCGAACGCTCCTTCTCCGCCCAAAGGTAGCACTAAAGGTCACAATCAGATGCCAAAGTTTGTGGGTCGCTCTACTAAACTGCTGTCCAATCGGTCCCTACCTGGTCCGCCCTCCCAAGAAGTCACACGTGCAAGGATATGTTCAAAACGTTTTACTGTTCCTTGGGGTGCCTTGGCTGTAGACCTTGCTGTCGCCAGTCGTCGTCCGGGTGTCAGCGCTGTCCCTGACCGTTCCTTGCCCGAGCTTTCTGGAACTCTCATGGCGCTGTCACGAGCGCCGGGCCGCCGGCCCCCGCTCCAGCCCCCTCGCGCGCCGTCGTCCTCCTCGGCTTCCCAGGGGGGGGGGGGGGGGGGGGGGGGGCTCAAGGCCCGGTCTTCGGGGGGTCCCCGGGTGTTCACTTGTCTTGGCCGAGGAGTTGTTCCACCTCGGCAATGATGGCGTCGTTGGAAGTCGCGGGGACGGAGGGGGCTGGTGGACGACACTGGCCCGATGCCTTGGGCCGGAAGAGGTGGTGGCGGCCGATGTTGTGGAACCGTCGTGGTGGCGGGTTCGATGGCGGCGGCTGCGGCAGCCGGTGCGGCGGAACGATTTTTGGGAGGCCGGGCTGGCTGGACAAAGGCCAAGGCAGCGGGAGCCAGAAGGTCCGGGCGGCTTGCCCTCAGGGTCTGGACCGCTGCCGCCAAGTTGTCCGGGAGGGGCTGTGCCTCCAGTAGGTCGGTATAGAGTCGACCTGCTTCGTGGGTCTCCAGGTGTATTATTGGGACCCCGCACAGCCAGCAGGCGTCAGGCGCTCCCAAGACCTGTGGCGCCGCCGGCTGCGTGTGGCCACGGATCGGGAGTGGGACTTGGTGGTCTGGCTGGCCAGGCGTTGGTCTGGGTTGGGGCTTCCAACGCCGGCGGGAGACGAAACGGACCGCCCCTCCTTCCTCCCACGCCATCCACGTGGCCATGGTGTGGCAGGGGGGCCGACGCCAGGCAGGTCCCCCCGTCGTAGACGGACCCGCTCCGTGGTGCGAGGGTGCCGTCGCGGACGGCCCTGCCTGGTGCCGCGATGTTCCTGCGGACGGCCCTGCCCCGTGCCGCGCAGGCCTGCCTGCTGCCGGGCTCGCGGTACCTGCGGAGCCCAGGCGGCGTTGTCCCGCTCCGCCGTTCGGTCAACCTCGGTGTTGACGCCTCCCTGGGCGGTCGCCCCGAGGGTTTGGTCGACCGGACCAGTGGGGTCCAGCCGCCCAGGGGCCTGGCCCGTCCGGTGGACCTCCTGGGTATGGCCCCCTTGGGCGGTTCCTCCAAGGAGGCATCCTGTGTAGAAAGAACACTGTCAGAACACCGAAAAATCATCACTTTCTGTGGCCGAATGTGGCGGCGGCGGTAGTTTTTATTAACTATGTTCCCCATCGCGACGGTAATACCCCTTCAAGACCGCGATGTGAACTGGAACCGACTCCTCATTTGTATCACACCAAGTGAGTTTATAAGTAAGCCGTGACATTCGCTTCTTTGCCTCATAGGGCCCTTCCCATCTATGAGCAAGCCATGCGGCGAAACCTCTAGCTGCGTTACTCAGAGGGTGGGTTTGTCTCATGACCAAGTCACCAACTTTGAATTCCAAGTGCCTATGGCTCCTGTCATACTGCGTCGCCCGCTCAATCCTTGCGGCATCAAGATTCTGTCTAGCATCGTGCACCGCCCCAGACAAGCGGTTCGTTAGCTGTCCCGCGTACCTAGAGAGCGGGCGTCCAGGTGTTCCCTGGTTGCTCCGTAACTCGTTTTCCAGCGGAGACGGTATCTCTTTACCCAGGTTTAGAAACGCTGGTGTGAAACCACTTGATCTGTTCACGGTATTCCGAATGGCAAAACCCATCTCAACCATGTGCTCATCCCAGTCTCGGTGTCTCTACGTTAGCGTGATCAGCGTGTTTTTGACATTCCGATTGACTTGCTCAGTGATGTTGGCTTGGGGATGCTACGGTGTTGTCCTCTTGTGCTTTATGTTCAGCGCCAAGCAGGAGTCCACGAACACTTTACTAGTAAAATAACTAACGTTATCACTCATGAGACACCTGGGTGTGCCGAAGCGTACGAAAGTATCTAGTAACTTTTCCCAGATCCGCTCTGAAACCAGCTTCCTCAGTGTGTACAGCTCTCCCCACTTTGAGAAATGATCGGTAATAACCAAGAGGTACTGGTTTCGCCGCGGACTTCTCGGCAGTGGGCCGATGATGTCGCAAGCGACGATCTCCCACGGGTACTGACTCTCCACTGATTGCACCAAGCCCGGAGGCTTCCCCCCTCTGGGCTTCGCTTTCTGGCAGGCTGGACAGCTGCGGGCGTATCGGAGTGCGTCTTGCCTCATCCCCGGCCAGCTCGCGGCGCAGCATAACTTATGAAAAGTCTTGCTGCCACTGCCATGACCTGCCAGAGCCGAGTCATGGAAGTACCCGATCAACCTCTTCCGTAGCTTCCGGGGAATCACGACCCTGAAGGGAGACTCATTAGCCTCCACTTCATTGATCGTTAGGATGTAGCGAAACAATTAGCCGTCTTCGCCCAGCATATATGAATCAAATTGATCATTAACTCGACCGCCAGCCTTCCCGGTGTCAACCGCAATTTCCGCCAGTTTACTCAACACCCACTGACAAAAACCATCTGCTTTCTGGGCCTCGACAAGCTCTTTCTTGCTGATCACCTCACCCCAAGCGACGATTCTTTGCTCCTTAGTGCCGCGCGCTAAGGCTGCTACGAGTGCCGGTTGCTTCGCCTCCTCCTAACCGTTCGTGAGGGACCTCACTCCTGCATCCGGAGACACTCTCCTGTTCTTTCCGCGCTTCTCGTTACACTCTGGTTGCGTCACCTCCTCCCAACCACCATCCTGGGGCGCCCGAGTGAGCGCGTTCGCGACCTTGTTGGTCGATCCCTTTCGGTACTCAACCGTGTACGAGTAGCGGTGCAAGGTTAGTACCCAGCGGGCCAGCCTTCCCGCGGGCTCTTTTAGCCTCTGAATCCAGGTAAGTGCTGCGTGATCAGTCTGAATAACGAAAGTCGTACCGTCTGAATAGAGGTCGAACTTCTTCAGAGCAAACATGACGGCCAACCCCTCCTTTTCCGTCACGCTGTAGTTGCGTTCCGACGGTGTGAGCGTTCGACTAGCGAATGCCACAGGGCATAACTGTTCATCATGCTCCTGTAGCAATACTGCTCCGACACCGTAGTCGCTCGCATCTGTCTGCACAACAAAATGCCGATTAAGATCTGGTATGCAAAAATATTCCAAAAGCCGTGAATCATAATGACAAAAGAAAACTGCGCCGATTTTACATACAAGATGAACAATTTAATCAGACGTTTCGTCTCCGATGCCGGAAACTACATCTGTGAAACCTTCAAGCAGGAATGAGCGAAAAAACCTAAACAGTCCTATTTAAGCAAGTCCGCGTACACATCGGGGAGGGGGCCGCGGTTGGAGTTGCAAGTCAATGAGTCACGTCGGATGAACCATGATTCCACGAACCTGCGTGGACCCCACCTTTGTTCACGCGCCAGAGTGGACGCATTCTCAAAGTCGAAACTGTTACACGTATTCCAACAATGGTCTACGAGTTCCGTCTTCGCTCTTGTCGCATGCGTGGCCTTCGCCACGTCCCTTTTTGCGTTCGTTTAGGCGAGTGCAGCGCCTCCGGCCTGTCTCCCCAATGTAGGGTGCGTCACAGTCTGGACAGTTCACTTTATACACAACACCGCACTGGGATTCTGGGGGGAGGGGGATGTAATCTTTAGGTTTAGAAATGAGGGCACGTAGTTTACAATGGGGTTTGAAAGCTGTGCGGATATTCAAAGGGGCGAGGGATCTGCGAGTAGACTCAGAAACACCTTTCAAATAGGGTATTGTTACTTGCCCTGTCCTGAGTCTTCCATTATCCTGACTTCTTCTTTGTCCCATCTGTTTGCGCGTGTTATCAATAGAATGTTTCGCATAATTCCGCTTCATCAACAGGTCAACAATAACATCATCCTCAGACGCGCGCCATTGAGGATTAGAAGAAATGCGTTTGGACCGATATAGTAGGGTTTTTATGACAGCCCTTTTATGTTCGACAGAATGATGTGAGTTAAAGCTTAAGAGGTTGTCTGTATAGCAAGCTTTGCGGTACACTGTTGCATCTAAGCGACCGGTACTATTTCGGAACACATTAACATCTAGAAAAGGCAGCGCACAGTTCTGTTCAACTTCATGTGTGAATTGTATTGATGATTCAACGCTCTTTAAAACTAAATGAAAGTCAGCAACATGGTCCTTGTTTAAAATTACAAAGGTGTCGTCCACATAACGTTTGTAAAACCCTATCGGGTGCGCAGTCTCTTCAAGGACAGTTTCCTCCACAAACTCCATAACAAGATTTGCCATTGTAATAGAAATTGGGCTTCCGATTGGGCATCCTTCAATTTGGTGATAAATTTGTTCGCGAAACGTAAAATGCGACTGTTTAAGAGAAAAACGCAGGAAAATTACAATATCATCCACCGTTAACGATGTGCGTGAGGGGAGGCTGTCATCCCTACGTAGGCGTGTTTCGGCTATCTCAACAGCCCGAGAGGTGGGGACATTCTTAAACAAGGACACAACATCAAATGAACCCATTATGTCCTCTTCGTGTAGGACGTGATCCTGAACCACGCCCACGAAATCTTGGGAATTCCGTACTGTTAAACCAATTTTTGCTGTGACCGGATTGATGAGTTCGACCAGATATTTTGATAGATTTTACGTCGGAGACCCAATAAATAAAACAAGAGGACGCAACGGGCACTTGGGTTTGTGAAGTTTGGGGAGACCATACAATTTAGGTGTAGATCCGTCTGAAGAAAAAAGACGACGGTGTTAAGTCGCGAACGAGAGAGCCGAGACCAGGTCGTTCCAGATGAAAGGCTCCATTTTTTAATAATGCGTCCGAGCCGATCGCGAGCACTGCGCGAGCTCTGGACGCGTCGTATGCGCCGAGCTCGCGCCATCGCCGCCTACTGGCATACCGTCTTTGCCAGTATACAACATTCTTCCCCCCTCAGGAGAAGTTGTCCGAAGTGAACCGGGAAGGGGGCCTCCGGGCTCGAGAACCTCGTCGCAGCGGAATTTCTGGGTTCCCTTGAAGCGGCGATGCTTCCGATGACGAAGCTGAGGGTGTTGAAGCAGGGTCGACTTTGAACTTTGACTTTGAAGCAGGGTCATCGACCATTGAACTAGCCTGGCTTGTCGTGGGACTGTCAGGCATTTCTTGAGATGCCGGCGAATCGCCGAATGGACAGTCTCTTTTTGCTTCGCACGGCGAGATACTGGTTGGCTCCCGAGGTGTCTGCCGACGTTTCATGTGGTCTGCATGCACGAAGCGTACCTTTCCTTGTACCTGTACAAGATAGGTCACAGGGCTGACGACCTTCACCACCACCCCTTCCTCCCAGGAACACTGGCCTTGTACCGTTTTGACAAACACGTTGTCGCCCAGTGTAAATGATCGTATTGGAGCACGATCCAAGTCGATTGTTGTTTCTGTCGCGACTGTTTGTCGCGCATGTCACCAGTAAAATTTGGCCTCAACAACGAGAGTTGAATTCGTGGTTGCCTCTTCAGAAAGAGGTCTGATGGCGATAGTTTTGTCACCGTTGATGGCGTGTTTCTGTAAGCCATAAGGAAGTCGGAGAGCTTCTCTTGTAAGCTTCGCATGGACTTGGTGAACTGATCATGAAGAACTTGCTTCAGCAACGCCTTTTTTGTGGTTTGGACTACCCTTTCGGCTGCTCCGTTTGAAGCGGGATGGTAAGGAGGCGTTTTTATGTGTTTAATTAGATTTCGTTTCATGAATTCCGCAAATTCATGAGATGACAATTGTGGCCCATTGTCACTCACAATTTCCTCCGGCAGTCCGAAGTTTGCAAAGCCAATGTGGAGTTTTTCCAGTGTCTTGGTGGTGGTCGTGGAACGCATTGGAAAGACTTCCAGCTACTTAGAATAAGCATCCACGATAATCAAGAAGTTGACGTCATTCTTGGTTGCGAAGTCAATGTGGATGCGTTGCCAGATTTGTTGTGGATACGTCCATGGATGTAGAGGTACGACCGGAGCGGCTGCCTCAACAACTTGACAAACCTTGCAGCCTCGAACACACTCTTCGATGTCTTTGTCGAGATTTGGCCACCAGATGAAATCCTCGTGCTAGCATCTTCATGCGGCACATGCCGGGGTGTTCTTCGTGTAGCAAGGAGAGGACTGTACTTTGAAGTTTTGTCGGTATTATGACACGCAGCCCCCATGTCAGGCAACCTTCTTCTACTGAGAGTTCACTTCTACGAACATAAAATGGCTGCAGCTCTGTCGCATGTTCAGACGTTGGCCACCCTCGCAGCGTGAAGTGTAGTACTCGGCTAAGCAAGTTATCCACCGAGGTTGCTTTGCTTACTTCCATGGCAGTTATGGGTGTGGCATCGAAGAGCGCCAAACACTCTTTCTCTGCGTCTTCCGACAACCTAGGCAATGGAAGACGTGAGAGCGCGTCTGCTGCTTCGTTGTCCTTGCCACGTCGATAGCAGAGTCGGTAGTTGTAGCCTGACAGAAGCAACGCCCATCGTTGCATTCGAGCAGCGGCCAAGGTTGGAGCGGCCTTGTCGTGAGACAGAATTTCCAAGAGAGGCTGGTGGTCTGTGTATATGGTGACGAATCTGCCATAGAGGTAACGGTGAAATCGCTTGAGGCAAAATATGATAGCCAGGGCCTCTCTTTCTCCTTGAGCGTAGTTTTTTTCCGCGGGTGTTAATGTTCGCGACGCAAAGGCAATAGGCCCTTCCGCACCCTCTGACGTCTTGTGAAACAGAACAGCTCCAAGACCGTAGGCTGATGCATCGCAAACCACCCCGATCGGTTTGTCTACGTCATAATATGCCAATGCTGAGCTGTTGACTAGCAGATCTTTTGTTGCTTGGAAGGCTTTCTTGCAGCTGCTGTCCCATTTCCAGTGGTGTCCTTTCTTCAGGAGCTCGTACAATGGCGACGCCGTGTCAGCTAGACTGCGCAGAAACTTTCCGTAGAAGGTCAGCATTCCGAGATAAGCCTTAAGTTCCGTCACGTTGGTAGGTTCTGGCGCTTGTGTGATTGCCTTGACCTTGCTTTGTGTGGGCTGGATGCCTTGTACGGAAATTTGGTGTCCCAAGTACACAACTGAGTCCGCAAAAAACTTGCACTTCTCTTTTCTGAGGGTCAAGCTAGACTCGGACAGTCTTTGTAGAACAGAGTCCAGGATTTTGCTGCACTCTGCCATATCTCTGCCAGCGATGATGATGTCATCGATGTAACAACACGTCTGTGGAATTCCTTGCAGGACACGGTCCATCAACAATTGAAAAATGGCAGGTGCACTTGCTACTCCAAAAGGAAGTCGCTGGTACTCAAACAGTTCCAGGTGTGTATTGATGGTCAGCAGGTGTTTCGACGTGTCGCTGAGCTTGATTTTTCTGGTACGCTGACGACAGGTCGAGAACGCAGAACACTCTCCCCCGACCAACGTGCTGAAGATGTCCTCTGGATGTGGCAACGGGTAGTGATCCATCTTGAGAACCGGGTTGATGGTCACCTTATAGTCACCGCACAAGCGAAGGCTTTCTCCTCCGTTTTTCGGTACCACAACTAAAGGAGTGGCCCAGTCGCTTTGAGAAACGTGACGCAATATGCCATCTATTTCAAGCTTTCGCAGTTGTGCTGTCACCGCTTCCTTGAGGGGCAGAGGAACAGGACGTGCCTTGCAAAAGACTAGAGTGCTGTTTTCCTTGATGACAACCTGTCCCTGATAATCGCGTACCATGCCAGGGGAACTGTCGAAGACATTTGGATACTTCTTTCGAAGCTGTTCCACTTGGTCTTGAACAGTGATGCTGCAGATAGCCGTCCAGTCCAGCTTCAGCTTCCGCAGCCAGTCGCGACCTAGGAGCACTGGTGGAATTCTCCCTTAGCTAGCTACTACAAACAAGTCGAGTGTTTCCTCTTGCCCGTTATATTGGACTTTTGCTGAGATCTTCCCTTTTACTGACAGCCGCTCACCGGAGTAAGTGCGAAGGGCTACTTTGGTTTCCAGGAGCTCTTTCTGGGGAAAGTGTTTCATGAAAACTTCTTCTGGTATGATAGAGACCGCCGCTCTCGTGTCGATCAACATGAGTAGAGGAACTCTCTCCACCTCAACGAAAACTTGAAATCCCAGTGAAGATTTCATACAAGTGTACATGGTCAGTAGGTCTTCATCCTCATCATCGGAATCCTCAAGGACTTGAACGTGGCGCTCTGGAGTCTTTCCAGGCGTGTTGCGACACATCTTCCTGAGATGTCCAGTCTTGTAGCAGATCTTGCAGCGATACGTTTTAAAACGACATTCGCGGGGTTCATGCTCATTTCCGCAACGATAGCAACTTGCTTGCGACGTACTGGACCCATGATCATGAGACGTGCTTCTCCCATGACCTCTTTTCTCAGGAGGCGACACCTTTTTATGAATAGCGTTCACTGCTTTGGATTCTTTGTGCATGTCCGCCGTTTGTTTTGCTGCTGCTTCTCTTTCCCGCGCTATCTTGCAAGCGACTGCGAAACTTAGCATTTCTTCAGCAAACGCAAACAGTTCCTTCTGAGTTTCTTCGTCCCTCAGGCCAGCTACAAGCCTGTCCCTGACAGCACTCGGCAAAAATTTTCCAAAATTGCAAAATCGAGACAACTCTTGAGGGCCAAGATGAAATCCTTCCCGAATTCATGTTCTAGCCGACTCCGTTGGTTGAACTTACAGCGTTCGGCTATTACAGACCGTTGAGAATCGCGCACCCTAGCTCCTGGATGATTGGCCTCATAATAAATGGGCTTGCCTACACCTTCCTGGCGTGAAAAAATAACGTAAGGCTCTAATACACCTTCCTGGCTGAAAAAGGCTTACTGGTAGTAACTAGAATTAATGACGCCGTAGCAGACCCACGCCTCGTACCCGCTGTTTTACGACGATCATCCAGATGACAGCATTTTGATAGGCATCACTGCGCCTCCTATAGGTTCGTTGAAAGTTGCGAATAGAGTCTGATCTTGCTGTACGTTTAGAGCCTGGCAGTCTGGGGCTGCTAGGTTTTTGAGACTTCAGTATGTTCGATCGCCGATGACTGTTAGGAATGTTACTGCCTTTTCTCTTCTTTGATGCTGTTCGCAGCGGGACGAAAAGTCCAAACCGCTCAACGGTAGGTCTCCGAAACTCTGAGAGGCCTCGTCGAATTCTAGCACCTTCCCGAGTTGCGGCATTTCTGTACACTGCGACGTTCAGTACGTTGACAGTAGAGAGAATGCTGGACATACTATTTCCTTGGGGTCCTTTCAGCAGTGGCTCTTCCCGTTGCTCGCAGCGGGTTCTTTGCTTAGCACCGTGGTAGCCGTGATCCTGGTCCCCGTTCCTTCGTGAGATGCCGATGACCTCCGACGACAGGTAACCAGTATTCTCGTCGCCAATGTTAAGTCGCGAACGAGAGAGCCCAGACCAGGTCGTTCCAGATGAAAGGCTCCATTTTTTAATAATGCGTCCGAGCCGATCGCGAGGACTGCGCGAGCTCTGGCCGCGTCGTATGCGCCGAGCTCGCGCCATCGCCGCCTGCTGGCATGTCGTTTTTGCCAGTATACAACAGACGGTACGTGGCATTGTCTAGGCATTTCTTTTTTTTTTAGACAGCGGAGGTGATCAACAAGAGATCTCTCAGATTTAAGAGTGGGGTCCCGTGGTAACGTCACAAAATGCGCTGTGTCGTCAAGAATTACCTGCATTTTTTTTCATAGTAAATTTCTTTATCGAGTATTACAGTGCCTTTCCCCTTATCAGCTGTAAGAGTAATAATTGATTGATCCGATTTAAGATCCCGTAGTGCTGACTGCTCCACCTTGCTCAGATTCGATGGCGTTACTTTAGCATTGTTAAGCATAGTCGATATGCGGCTGCGGGCCAGATTAATCCCGGTCGTATCCTGTAGGTGACGAAGTGCCTCCTCAATTTCGATTATAAAGTCTCTTTTGGGAACTACACGTGGGGCTAGAACGAAATCAAGACCTTTCGAAAGAAGACTTACATGATCAGCGGAGAGCTGCTTCGATGACAAGTTGTAGACCGCGGATGCCGGTGGTGTGGGGACCTTTGGAATTAGTTGGGACAGTTTCTTGTCATGGGTGTCCGTGCACTTGACCTTTTTTATTTCTTGAGCTTGCTTCCGTGCACCGAACACGTGGTGCATTTCGTCAGGTTGGAGAGTCCGTCTTAGAAACTTCTCAGCTGCGACAAGCCGGTGCCGACAGTCGATGATTTTCTGCTTATTATCCAGCATCCATGCTTTGAGGCAGTCGCGGCTGAAGTTTTGGGCCAGTTTTCTTCCGTAGGGTGTGTCGACCCGGGGGCGACATCGCAGACCATGTGGAATCACGTTGTGGTTCAGTCACGCATGGTTGAAGCGTTGATAGCATTCCAGGCGGACGATCTTTGTGGACTGGTTGAATATTCTCTCAAGTTGCCCAAGGCAGCAGATCCGTACAAGGTTCGAATGAGTGCAAAAATATTCCAAAAGCCGGAAATCATAATGATAAAAAACTGCGCCAACTTTAATTAACAAGATGAACAATTTAATCAAACGTTTCGTCTCCCATGAAGGAAACATCATCATGAAACCTTCAAGCAGGAATGAGCGAAAAAACCTCAACAGTCCTTTTTAAGCAAGTCCGCGCACAGATCAGGGAGGGGGCCACGGTTGGAGTTGCAAGCCGATGAGTCACTTCGGATGAACCATGATTCCACGAACGTGCATAGACCCCACCTTTGTTCACGCGCCAGAGTAAACGCATTCTCAAAGTCGAAACTGTGACCCGTATTCCAACAATGGTCTACGAGTTCCGTCTTCGCTCTTGTCGCATGCGTGGCCTTCGCCACGTCCACTTTGTGTTCGTTTAGGCGAGCCGAAGGCTAGCGGTGTTTGCTATTGCCCTCGCGAGAGAAGAGAAGGCATCCCCCTGCTCTGGACCCGAGACCCACCTCCAGCCTTTCCGGAGCAGCAGATTCAATGGCCGCGCCAGCTCCGCGCAGGTCGGAATGAACTGCCGGTAAAAGCCAATCATCCCCAGAAACCTTTGAAGGCTCTTTACATCATGCGGTGGTGGATAATCGAGAATGGCCCTCAATATATTATCGTTCAGCTTCACGGTACCGTTGTCTACGACAAAGCCTAAAATATTTACATTTGAGGCTTCCAGCTGCACCTTTTTTGGATTAATTGTTAGACCGGCCTCACTGATTCAACTTACGACGATCTCGAGATGAGTTAGGTGCTCTTTGAACGACTTGGAGAATACCACAACGTCATCCATGTAGGCCATGGCGAAGTTAAAATTCGCATCACCCAGCACGATGTCCATGAGCCGTTGGAAACTCGACGGCGAGTTCGACAACCCAGACGGAAGACGCGTAAACTCAAATAACCCCCTTTAACAGGTGAACGCCGTCTTTTGGACATCGTCTGGCACCACCTGGATCTGGATAAAACCCCTGCTACAATCCAGCGTGGTGAAAACCCTCGCGCATCCAAGCGAATACATTATAGACTCAATAGAGGGAAAAGGATACGTGTCCCTTCTAGTGACCTCATTAAGTCTTCGGTAATCAACGCGAAGGCGCGCGGTGCCGTCTTTCTTTGGCGCCAAAACTACTGGAAACGTCCAGGGACTCTGAGATGACCGCACCGCCCCCGTGTCCAGCATCTCCTCGAGAGCCGCGTCTAGGAGGGCCCGTTTATGTACGTTTAGTAGTCAAGGATTACACCCCCCCCCCCCCCGGCCTGGCCTCTCCTGTGTCTATCCTATGTTATAAAACAGTCGTAAGCCCCGGTCTCTCGGTAAACATAGCTGCGTGTTAGGACAAGGCGTTCGCTAGCATCCGCCGTTGGTCGGCGGGCCCATCGGAAGACGCAATTACGATTTTGACGTTCCCGGACACGACTCGCGCAGCTAATACCCGCTCCTGATGTGACGCAGCGAGCGAGCGTTCCATTCCCTGCACCAGAGATGATGGGGCAACAGAGGGAATAAGAGGGGAAAACGCACTATAACGATACCCGTTGTTCCTCAAGTCCAGGATTATGCCCTCATGACAGACAAAGTCCTGCCCCAAAATAAGAGGAATTGACATACCGGGCAAGTAAACGAAACGTTGCCTCCTTCGTCTGCCGTCAAGGCCAAGGTGAAGGCGCATTGCCTCTTGCGCTTCGGCCAATCCTGTCGCTAACGCAGCGGAGTTACAAGTTCTCGCGCGCAAAGGTTCCTGTTGCGGCAGTCCTCGCATACAATATAGACAATTAGAGAAAGAGTAGAAGCGGTATCAATTAGTGCCGAATATACTCTACCACTGATCTCCACCCGCACGTACGGGCCCTTCTTAGGTGTCGTGCTCTGAGCCCGACACGCCGATGGGGCCATCACCACGCGGTCGCCGGCCACAATTTCCGCCCTGTCGGCACACTGATACTGGGCCTCGGCAGCGGCCGGCAACCTCGACTCAGAGGACCTGATTAGTGGCGCCGGCCTCTGGCGTTTCCCTTGAAACCCTGAGAACCAGACGCAACCCACGTGCAATGCCGCCTGATGTGCCCAAGACGGTGACAGTTGTAACACCTGACTTGTGGCCGGTCGTTACGCGCAACCTGTCTATCGTTACATAAAATTGAAAGAATAAAACACGGAGGACAAGCACAGGACAACCACTTTCTTTCATTTAGGAACGACGTTTGCTAAATGAAAGAAAGTGGTTGTCCTGTGCTTGTCCTCCGTGTTTTATTCTTTCAATTTTATGTATTCATGTTCAACCCGCTCGCCTTCACCAGACCTGTCTATCGTTACCCTCACGCGACACTTCATTTGTGGCAAACCGCGGTGAGTCATGATTCCCGCGACTGTCGTGACCAGTCGCGCCTCCGCGGTGGTTAACCGCCGCGCCACCCCTACGGGTCTGCACTCGGGCCGAGCTTGCGTTGGCTGCCCTGCGCCTTTGCTCGTAAGCGAAGGGGTCCAAAGCGCGTGGCGTTATGACTACCCCGTGACCGCGCTCTGCAACGGCCGTATATGCCGTGCGCGACTCGATGTGAGTGTGTGCTGGGCGTCCTGCCCACGCGCATCTTGGCTCTAGGGACTCTTCGGCCCTCGGAGGGGGGTGGTAGTGCAGCTCACCGAGCAAGCCCGCTTGGACCGTTCGCGCCTCTCTGGCAAGTGCCTCCAGATCCGCGAAATCCCGTCTGTGCAGGTAGGCTTTGAATCTAGGATGACATTGCCGTATCGTTCTAGCTACCTTATCTGCATCAGACGCGGATGGTTTGGCCCTCGAGTAGAGCTCCTGGAGCGCGCGAACGTACTCCGCGAGGCTCTCGTCGGGGTGCTGAGTGTGATTAGCTAGTTCGTTCCTAATCCGCATCTCATAATCAGGGGGCACAAATTCCTCCCTAAACCGCGTCCAAAAGTCCGCCATCGATAGAAACGTTCGTTGCAACCGCCTCCAACGCGACGCGTCGCCCGTTAACGCGATCGGCACGATCTGCACCAAGGCCGTTTCGTCTGATGCTCCCAACGCGGCTACATACGCATCCAATTCCTGTAAGAAATCGTGGACCGATTTTCCGTCAGAATATCCCGCGTAGGTCGGCGTCGGTACGGACAACCGCGGTCAGGGCAGAGACGTTGGCGCGGCACTCGCGACTCCTAGAGCCTTCGCGATTTGTCGCGAGAACGTCTCCATCATCGCCGTCATGGCGCGCATAAACTCGCCGATGTCTGCCGCACCTCCAGCTGGAGCTAGTGGTAAAATCCCAGCATTTGGAGATGCTCGCGTACTAGAGCCTTCTCCGGCCCCCGCAGCGTCAGACAGTTTCTGAGTTCCGCTGTCAGACGAGTCGTCCTCGTCCCTATTGGGGGTCGACATCGTCTTGGGGGTCATCGTTTGCATTTACCCTACTACACCACGCTGAACGCTCAATAGATCTGTGTGACTCCTCGGGACGAACAGAACAAGCAGCAGACCAATCGGGCCCCACGTTGGATGCGCCAGTTCTGTGGGTCGCTCTACTAAACTGCTGCTCAATCGGTCCCTGCCAGGTCCGCCCTCCCAAGAAGTCACACGTGCAAGGATATGTTCAAAACGTTTTACTGTTCTCTGGGGTGCCTTGGCTGTGGGCCTTGCTGTCGCCACTCGTCGTTCGCGTGTCAGCGCTGTCCCTGACGGTTCCTTGCCCGAGCTTTCTGGAACTCTCGTGGCGCTGTCACGAGCGCCGGGCCGCCGGCAACCGCTCCTGCCCCCTCGCGCGCCGTCGTCCTCCTCGGCTTCCCACAAGTTTCAGCCGGATCCGATACCTCATTCAATAATAATGAGTGATTTTCTGAAAAGTTCAATGGGAAAAAGGCGGCTGACGGAGTTTTCAAATACATGGGGTTCTATGGCACCAGAAACAAAAACGGGCGAAAATGGGTTCTATTTCCCCATTGAAAATTTCAGAAAATCACTTATAACTTTTGAATAAGGTGTCTGTCCCGGCTGAAACTTTGGCATTTGATTGTGACCTCTAGCTTTACGTTTGGGCGGAGAATGAGTATTCGGCAATGCCTCGTTTATATTTGCGATAAAAAACTGTAATTTTGTTTTGTGACACTCGGTATATATATATATATATATATATATATATATATATATATATATATATATATATATAAATATATAAATATATATATATATATATATATATATATATATATATATATATATATATATATATATATATATATATATATATATATATATATATATATATATTGTTAGACGAAAGAAGCTGGACTCCAACCGGTGCCCGCAGATCTCGTGCAGCACTAGAGCGCCAGCTCTGCTTGGCTGTTGCTCGAACCGTCATATTGGCGACACCCCTGTAATCGCTACTCGCTCATTGTATAAACCCCATCTTTTCATCAACAGTCTTCCAGGTTGGTGGAGGTCAGCGGTACCCTACGTCTCGCACTCCCCGCCAAGACCCGGCTCACCGCAGAGGTCGCACCGCCCGACAACCCAACATGCCTGACGAGGAGGGCAAAGGAAGCAGGCCTCGTGTAACCATCAAATACCGCCAGCGGGACCCTGAGATATTCACTGGAAACGCCGATTCAGACGTCGAAGACTGGCTTAATAGCTAAGAACGGGTGAGCCAGCACAATGAATGGGACGATTTTTTTAAGTTAGCCAATGCCGTATTTTTTCTGAATGATACAGCCCTTTAATGGTACGATAACCACCAAGAGGTAATACTTTCCAGGGATGGATTCAAGACATCTTTCGCTGACGCTTTTAGCCAGTCGGAACATCGTAAACAAAGGGCACAAGACCAATTGCTTCACAGGTACCAATCGACAGCCGAGTCATCCACAGCCTACATTGAGGATGTTCTCCGACTGTCCCACCGAGTGGATCCCCTGATGAGTGAAAATGACAAGATCCGTCATCTTTTCAAAGGCGTATCACAATAACTATTTTCCATCGTCACCCCGAGATCTCTTGAAACAGGGGCCCATCTCGTATCAGAATGTCAAAAGTACGAGGAATTAGACAACGCGCGAATCCTTAAAAGACCCTTCCAGCGCCTCCCTGAGGTGTATTCAGGATTACAAACCGACACCAGTCTGTCGAGCTTGATACGCACCATCATCCGCGAAGAGCTGCGTTTCCTTCTCGGCTAGCAGCGCACAACGTCGCCCCTTTTGCAACCACCCGGTCAAACTCATGACATCACGCTCACTGTCCGTGACAAACTCTGTGCTGTGCTAGAGCCCTTGGGGTGACCTCCATCTGTGTATGTACCAACAGCACCTCCCCCTACACCGTTCTGCGCCTACCAAGCATTTGCAGCCCCACCCACTGCACCACCCTGGCAGACGCGACAGGCGCATTGCCGTGCGGATATCGGGAGAACCGACGATAACCGGCCAGTAGGCTTTTACTGCACCACCCCTGGCCATATTCCCCGGTATTGCCGACGCCGCATGGGCGACACTAATCGCTCCCCTCCTCGGAACCAATACCACGGTAACAACGAAGGCAACAGTTACTCCTACAATACTCACCGCGTTTATAACTTCGCTTCCCGGCCATTCGCAGCACCCTACGGTCTCCCTCCCTCCAACATTATCACCAGACGAGCCCCTCATGACCGCCGCTCTCCAAGCCCTGTCGCGCCAGCTGTAGCCCGCCGTGGTCGTTCACCCTCGCCGTATCCTTATCGTCGCCATTCCATTTCGCCCTTCAATGACGCTATGCCTTCCACCCCCCCCCCCCCCCCAGTCAAACTGAACACCGCAGCCTGCATCGACAATGGAAGTCACGCTGCACCTGCACAATTCGTGAAAAATCCTCCGTTTGCGGGACCGACGAACATAACTGTGGAAATGGGACGGCAAACATTCCCTGCTCTAATAGACACTGGCGCAGTCAAATCGTGTATTCCTGAACGCCTCCGATTGGTCCAGCCGCTCGGATTCTGTTCGGTGTCAGTGAAGGTAGGTCGCAGTACATACGTTATCCTGTTCACTGTCCTCACAAGTTGCATCGCGGATGTCGTCTTAGGATGGGATTTTTTATCTTCAACCGCCGCCTTCATTGACTGTGCGAATCGTAAAATGCATATAAGTCCTTCAGAAGACGGTAATGAAAATTTTCAAGCACCACTGGCCACTCTTAACATTGAACATGATTTACTCCTACCGCCCCAGTCGGCAGTTGTTGCAAGTCTCGTCGTCGCCAAACCATTCGCAAGTACTGCCGCTCTCATTGAACCTCTTCATACCTGTCTAGAGAAACAAGGAATCGTGATACTTTATTCTCTCGCCACTATTGCAGGCGATTAGTGTCACATTTGGATTACCAACACTTCAGCCCAACCTCAAACCCTCCCCCGAAGAATGTGCGTTGCCACCCGCCAAGTGCATATTGAGCACAGCTTTGCTGCACTTTCCATGACTGCCGCTCATACCAGACCAATTGCGGAAAATTACGTCACCGAAAAACTAGAGATGATGATCGCCTCAACCGACGTCCAAGTCGAACATCACAAATTACGCATTCTTCTTGCATTATAAAGCAGTGTCTTCGATTTCACTGACCAGGTATTAAACCGCACCACACTTGTGGAGCATCATATTGACACCGGTGACCCCCCCGCCGCTCAGGAGCAGACCATACCGAATATCCGCTGCAGAACGAAAGTGATACAAAATCACATCACTGACATGCTGGAAAAAGGAGTGATCAAGCCTTCCTCCCGTCCCTGGTCGTCGCCCGTCATTCTCATAAAAAAAGAAGGATGGTACCTGGCGCCTCTGTGTCGACTATCGCCGCCTCAACAAAGTGACTCGAAAAGACGCCTACCCACTACCCCGGATAGACGCTACGCTTGACACGCTAAAAGGTTGGTCATACTCTTCATCCATGGTCCTCCAAAGTGGCTATTGGCAAGTTCCAATCACTTCGGCTGATGAACCTAAAACAGCATTTATAACACCTGAACCCCTTAACCAATTTAACGTGATGCCTTTCGGGCTCTGTAATGCGCCGGCGACATTCTAACGCATGATGGACTTTGTGGGGACCCGCTCTGCCGACGCCTGATTGTTGCCAGACGCCGGCGCCCGAGGGCGGCTCAAGGGCGAGCCGTCAGCACCCTCGGTGGCCGATCGGAGCTGGTCGTGGCCGGCTGGTGGCGGCGGCAGATGTCCTCGGCCCCCCCTTCAAAGGAGCCCGACCCCCGAGGGTCTGGACAGGGCGAATGGGGAGCCGGCCAGTATATGGGGTTATCCCTGTCCAGCTCCCCCCTCCCCGAGGGACACGACACCACTTTCGATATAAACATTTACTGAACCACATTGATGAGTTGCTTTGTCTCGCTGGTCGCAGCACATAATCCACACGTCCGTCTCTGTGCCGTCCGTCGCACCACCCCCGTCCCCACCGACCCCTGCGAGCACCGCCGGTCTTTCCCTCGCCCCCTTGTTTCCCGGCGCCAGGCCGACGGCGCCTTCATCCCGACGTGGGTGTCCTGCCGACTCCCCATTCGCCCTCTCCAGACCCTCGGGGGTCGGGCTCCTTTGAAGGGGGGTGTGGGGGGGGGGGGGGGGGCCGAGGACGTCTACCGCCGCCACCAGCCGGCCACGACCAGCTCCGATCGGCCACCAAGGGGGCTGACGGCTCGCCCTTGAGCCGCCCTCGGGCGCCGGCGTCTGGCAACAATCAGGCGTCGGCAGAGCGGGTCCCCACACCACCCCCCCTCAATCCTCAGACCCCGACGCCGCCAAGAAAGAGTCCAGGTCAACGTCCATTAAGGACGGCGACGGTGGGGTCCGAGTGATAGGCCCTCCGGGCCCGGTGGCAGATGAGACCACTGGGGAGGGGCCGATGAACTCGGCAGGCCGGACTGGCTCGGACTGTCTCAGCGGCGGGAGCTCCAGGGCCCGCGGGATCGGCGCGGTACGGGGCACCAACACTGGGGCCGGAGTCAGAAGCTCCGGCCGCTCCCTCCGTAGCAGCTTGAGGGCCGCCTCGATGTCCCCCTCGGTGGCAGCGGCCGCAGCCGCTGCGTCTTTCTTCCGCTGATCCCTCTCCGTGTGGAGCTTGCCCCTGGTGTGGGCCTCCTGGCACACCACCAAGACGTGGCAGACCGGACAAAGGGCCGCCTCCTCCCCCGCCGTGTAGACGGCTGTCGGCTCGTCGTCCCGGTCCGCCAGGGTCAAGCCACGGAAAGGTGGACTCACCTCGGACGGGGACGGCCGGAGGCGTAGTTGGGGCGACAGAACACCCGACACTTCAGGCCTCAAAGAGGGCGGGAATATCCACGCACACTGAACACTTGCGCGGCATCAAGAGGCTGAAGGATAAACCTGCCAGCATCCGACGGCGCAGCTGAACAGTGGATTAAGGCGCTCCTCGCCACAGGGGATAAACTCCTGGTTGCCTGGGACAAAGGATTGTCAGCAAAGGCAACGTCTAGGTCCGCGCTTCCTCATCAAGGAAACGATCATGTCGGATCTCGTGCGGCGTTACTACAACGAGGATCGCCCCCAAAAGAAGTGTGGAAACAATGCCCCAATCCAACCGGAAACAGGCCAGGAATCGGAACTCTAGCCTGAATGTAATTCAGGCCCAACGTTGGGCGCCAATTATGTAGGGTTCTTTTCCGATTTCCCGGGCCCCTGTCTCCGGATGAACGTGACACAGCAACGCATAGCTCTCGGCAGAAGGGGTTTATTCCACTCACATTCTGCTGGGGGGGTTTCGGGATCGGGAGAGGTGATCGAGGAAGCCTGGAAGGGTTGCGCCGCCACTGTTTGCTGCATGCCGATCGTCCCTGCGGTGCTTGTCCAGACCGCATCCTGGGGACGTCGCCGTCGAGGGTCGAATCCGGGGTCTAGGTCCGGACCATGTCACCGGGCCGTCAACCGAGCCGGCGGCGCCGTCGCCACCAGTGCGAACGTCCGTCGTGGCCCGTTTCCCGCGCAAGAGTCCCCCTCCCAATCGCCCGTCGTCCCAGCTTTCGTCGTTCTTCCCGCCGTCACCGCGCACAAGACAGGCGGGAGCCTCCCATCTCCCATCGTGGGCGGTCTTTCGCTGGAGCTCCCCGTCTGGCTCTGCCGCAGCACGTGCAGGGCCTCGGGCGCCGACGCCGTCCGGGATGGGGGTCCTAGGACGTCCACCGCTGACACCGCCAACGTCTTCAAGATGGGTCCCGAGGGAGGAGGCACTAGGGAACCAAACTTCAAAGGTGCCGTCTTCGCCACGGCGGCATCCGAAAAGGAGTCCTCAGGCGCCGGCGTCCGGTTGTCGACCAGAGGGGGGCTGATGAGACCCCACACCTTCGTGGCCTCTCTTCGAACATCTGCCTTTGTTAACTTGACAATATTGTTGTCTTTTCTTCAAACTTCGACGACCACCTATCTCGTCTCCGCACGGTCCTAGACTGCATTCGTGCCGCTGGGTTACAATTGAACTCTAAGAAATGTATTTTTGCCGCCAAGAAAATCAAAGTGCTTGGTCACCTGGTCAGCGCAGATGGAATACGCCCAGACCCAGGCAAGATACGAGCTCTGTCTGACTTCCCTGTCCCATAAAACGTCAAGCACTTGAGAACATTTCTGGGCTTATGCACGTACTTTAGAAAATTTATTTCCGAATTTGCTCATATCGCTGAGCCGCTTAATCAACTGCTACGCAGGGACGGTTCTTTCGAATGGGCCCACACCTAGAAAGATCATTTGGAACACACAAGACAGTTCTGGGCCACCTCGTCGAAGAAGCCGGCACTGAGATTCGAAGCGATGCCAGTGGCCACGGTATAGGCGCCGTTCTCGCTCAAAACCACAATGGCCAGCAACGCGTCATTGCCTATGCTAGCCGGACACTTAACAAGCGCAAATACAACTTTTAGACTACCGAAAAAGAATGCATAGCCGTCAGCTCTGCTGTCTCCAAATTTCATCCCTATTTCTATGGATCCCCATTTCCTATCGTGACTTACCACCACGCGCTTTGCTGGCTGGTTAGCCTAAAGGACCCCTCGGGACGTCTTGGTCGTTGGTCATTAAAGCTTCACGATTACCATTACACCGTCGTCTACAAATCAGGAAAACGACACCTCGACGCTAACAGCTTATCTCGCTGTCCTCTCGCCGACGATACAATCATTTCTCCTCGGACACAAACTTCACATGCTACAGCAACCCTCGATAACATCGACAAGGCTTCAGCGCAAATGTCTGACGATTCCTTGAGACCGCTTATTCATTACTTACAGGGCGTCGCAACATCCTGCACTCAACGCACTAAACGACGCGCCCGCCTATTCATTATTTAGAATAATGTCCTTTATAAACGCAACTACGAGCCTCAACGACGACAATAGCTTCGTGTGGTCCCGCGATACCAAGAGAAACAAATTATTCTAGCGAATCACGACGACCCCACAGCCGGTCACCTCGGCTTTGCTAAAACGTATTTCAGAATACGCACTAGATTCTTCTGGACTGGCATGCACCGTACCATAAATAAGTATGTTCGCGCATGCCATTCATGCCAGACCAAAAAACGACCCACAACAGCACCTTCTGGGCCTCTCCAACCCCTTTCAACACCAAACTACCCATTCGAGCGCATTGGAATCGATTTTCTGGGGCCCTTCCTCCAGTCACAAGCCAAAAACTTATGGATCATCGTAGCCGTCGACTAATTAACACGCTACGCTGAAACCAAAGCGCTCCCGACCGACACGGCCTGTAATGCAGCCGATGTTTTTGGTTCATTTCATCCTTCTCCGACACGGCGCCCCCCAGTTCATCATCACAGACCGAGGAATGCCTTTTGCTGCAAACCTACTCCAAGAAGTTTGCCGCCTTGCGAACACGATTTATCACATCACGACCGTCTACCATCCGCAAACGAATGGCTTGGAAGAACGATTTAATCATATTCTAGCCGACATGATGTCCAGGTATATCACTCTCAATCAAGACAACTGGGATTTTATTTTGCCCTACGTTACAAACGCCTCTAACACCAGCCGTCGAGCCACTACTGGTCACTCCCCTTATTATCTACTATATGCTCGCGAGCTGTTATTTGCTTTCAACACATTGTTGCCATATATAAAATGTTCCTCTCTCGATAATTACGCCCAAGACGTTCTCTACCGTGCTGAATAAGTCCAACAGCTCTCACGTATTCGCACGCTTGCATCACAACAACAACAACTCATTCGCCACGCCGAGCACCACCCTCCAGTTTTATACAATATCAGAGAAGAAGTTCTTGTTTGGACACCATCCCACTAGCCCGTAAAATGCGAAAAGCTCCAAAAACAATTCCGTGGCCCTTTCCGTATTTCTCGCCAGCTATCAACCACAAAATACGAAGTAACTCTGGTACTTCCACCACGAGACAACCGCACAAAATCTACTGACATTGTCCACATTGCCCGCCTCAAAATCTACAACCGCCAAGCTTCCTAACCACAACGGCCGGCGGACCGGCCCTTTTTGCAAGAGGAGGTACCTCTTAAGACGAGAGAAGAAGCTGGACTCTGACCGGTACCCGCAGATCTCGTGCAGCGCTAGACCTAGAGCTGTGCTTAGCTGTTGCTCGAACCGTCATATTGGCGACACCATTGTAATCGCTCCTCGCTCATTGTATAAACCCCATCTATCCATCAACAGTCTTCCAATATATATATATGTATATATATATATATATATATATATATATATATATATATATGTATGTATGTATATATAAAACCTTAGGATTACATTGGGCTTTATAAAACTTTTACAATTTTACTTTCTAGGGATAAACTTTGAAAAAAAATATTCATAATCGTTTTCACTATCATCCCAGAGCAAAATGAGACACAGTTACGGGTTTTAGTTGAGCTAGTTGGTACATACTGTTGGCAATCAGGTCAGCTGAACACGGAAAAAACAAGAACACGAAAAGAAGGACTGGACATTCACACCGCTGAGACACAGGGTGAGCAAATAAATGACAGGCACATATTAGTGCCAAGAGTCATGTATTGTACCGACAAGTGATGCACTCAAACGAAGCATGTTAAATTAAACATCTCTGTTTGATGGCAAATGAACATTTTGGGCAATAATATACACGCATACTAACTTTGGGTTTCTTAACACGGCGTTTAATTTTGTCGAACATTACTAAAACAGAGGTCTGTTTTCTAGAAAAAGAAGTGAATATTCCCGGTCTGAATAAAAAAGTGAATTGGATTAGTTATATATATATCAACGACTCTGAGTGCGTTGTGCTGGAACGCCTAGATAGTAGTATATATTTATTTTAATATTGTGAGGATTTAGTAAACTTCGTCGTCGTCTCCGAACGTCTGGCTCATGAAACTGCGACCATCATCATAACGCTGATCAAGCGAGTCAAAGGGCTAGACCTCTCGCAATTACAGAAGTACAATATATAAACATATTGTAGTTTTGTTGGTTCATGAATTCAGGGCAATTTTAATTTTAATCTCGTTTTAAAAAAAAAGTTGCAAACCCCTTGACTCTCAGGCGTCTCGCGCATGTATACTGAAAGCATAAACTAATAATGCCTGTTAGCAACCTAATATAGCTTGCTATCAACGTTTTAACACGCCAATTCTTTGTACCACTCAACAGGCTTTCTACAAGACAATAACAAGAATATTAAAATTGCTACTAGGAAGTCGTTCCTGTTTTTTATAACCAGGCGTTTGAATATAAAATGAGTTATGATACCCGCGTGGCGTTATACCCGTACGGTATCTTATTAAATGGCCATATGCCAAATAACTAAAAAGCAAAAAATTAATAATAAAACGTACTTAACCACGGAGTCCTTAATCAAATAAATCTGATTTAAACAAAGAAGGCTGAGGTGCAGAACCCTTATTGCGATATACCGACACTGTGGGAAAAAAAAATAAGACGATGTCTAACTGATAACGTACTGGGTACGCTAACGATGTGAAAAATGTGTGTGTAGGTGGCAAAATCAAAGCAGATACGTAACATTTCGGACAAAGAGATATATGAAGAAACTAAAAGATTAGGAAAAATGCGATTTCCTATAATCTATAATATATTTTATTTCTCACTTTCTGTAAAACATGCAAAAATTATCTGGTGATCTTGGTGTCTAACGAGGTCTTTGCCATATCTGTCTGAAAAAAGTAAACTCTCAGCTTAAGAACGATTTTTCTGCATGGTGCATTCATAAAAGACAGCACTTAGTACGCTCCCAAGAGAAGACTCCCAGCGCAAATATTTTGCAGTACGTAACCTTGGTCGGTCACAGTGCTACCAGCCACGCTCCACGCTTTCCTTCACATCTAATGACCTCATGTAGGCAGACAGAAACTTGAGCTTATCCTTGAAACCCGATGCCAAGCTAGCTCAGACAACCTATCTTCTTTAAGATATTTTCAGTCCTAGAATGGGATAGTACACAAGTGCAATCTTCATAGTAGCGGCATCACGTACCCCAAACACTCTTGAAGTTTACGATGAGCAACCCCAACACGATCACCTCCGCGGTCCCAATTTTCATCCTTGGTAAGTGGTTCAAGACACATTTTTTAAAACAAAATTACGAAGTATGATAGCGCTTTAAAATACACAATAATTAGTAGGGCTGGTGTCGATTACAAAATATATGCCAATTAATCACCACCCTTTAATCGATTAATTAATTGAATAATCGGTTTCGTTCATTCCCGGGAATAATAATTCTTAAAAAGTAAAAATTGAATTTGTTTGCCTTTGCTGAATATGTGAGAAACGGCAACATGTACCATTTCGTAGTTTAAATAAATCTTGATGTGTAGTTGAGAAGTCATACGACACCTAAATTCAAAAATTATTGCATCAGCCGTGAATGCAAATAAGTTCCGTGATAAGCTGCTGCAATACCAAACTCCTTTGGTTGTTCACAGTCTCTGCCGCGCTGAACAGACACTTGCACGGCGTTGAAGTGGCTGGAAAACATGTAATCTTCTCCACATGTTTGGAGCTACAAATCTCACACCTTTAGTTTACTTTCGGTCAAAATTTCACCTAGTTTCCCTTGATACAGGTGTACACGTCCACGACTAAGAGGTGAAATCGTTGAATTTTTATTCTTATTTTTGTCCAAACTTAACCGATTACCCCGTTGAAAATATTAGTTGTGATTAAAACATTAGTCGATTAATCAGTAGGTTAATCGAATGAATACAAATAGCTAGGTATAAAATGACTGATTAATAATGCTCGGCACTTGAACAATTAACCAACCGATTTATCGATCAAGTGCCCTGCCTTTTTAATAAGTAATTTGTACTCTGTGATTTGTATTCAGTCAAGAAAACGCACTATGACGCACAGTATTGACAACAACGTTAAGCCAAGGTGCGTTTAGAGCTTACTTATTTCAAGTGTACTATAAAGGCTACAATTATTACTAACATTACATCGCCGTTAGCTAATACATCAGTTATCCTCTATTACAGCAGGGCTAAACGTAGCAGATGTTTAGTGCACAAAACAATGACAGAGCTAACTTTCACCTTTACTACTTAATTTAAAATCCCTGAATTTTAACAGACTTTCTGTGGACAAACCGTGCCGAGAGCAATATATATTTAAATTAAAACAGGATTTATGCGTGTGGAAAAATTCTGATGTTGAGCATAAGACACGAGTTTATTAGTGAAAGCTGGTGTTCGACATTCTCAATGAAGCAGAGATAAAATTTAATTAATTTCCTATGCTATACGCGCAAAAGTTAGTTCTGCTTATGCATACATTTTTAGTAATTATAAAATCATCAGGGGTAATGTGAAAGCCATTTTCCCGGAAACAATGCCTTAACATGACCCAGAGAACCCAACACGGAAAAATCGCAATAACATAAAGAACAGTCAATCAATTTTAATTTGCATATATAATATTGATTGTGACCTTGCGCAAAAACCGGGTCGATTCCTGGTTTCACATGTTCAGCTTAAAACATTTACAGAAGACAGAGTTTTATTGATCAGTTGCCAATAATCAATTAAAGTAATATCGAATTTTTAGTATCCAAATAATTTGTAGAAACCCAAACGCACTCCTGAAAATGTCTAGTAGATCGTATTGACCACCCGGCAGTGATTTTCTAAACAAAATCGTTTGTATAAGTCGCACTTTCATGCTAACAATCGGGCGTCAGATGATGGGCATCTCGGCAGGAATTTGGACACTTGATAGAGAGATTCGTCTGCCGGACCTTTTAGTAGAAGCCATCGTAGCATCTGATCGCATTTATTTCTGCATCCTACTACTTGTCCAGATAAACTTAAAAATGTAAGGAGCAGGATCTTCTGATGATCATCGATAGTCATAACTCTATGACCCCTAGAATATCTAAAATATGATTCATACGTTTTTTTTCCTATTTCCCTAATAAATTTCCTCAAACTTCGCTTAACACCCTTTTTCTAACATATACCTTATCAGAGGGGGCATACATACACATGTTTTGGAGTTCCGCCCTAAAAAGGTACACCATCAATTTTTTTTTTTTAAAACCCAGCTTTTACCTTTTTATGTAATTGTGTTTAGTATTTGTAAATTCAAAATAGACTTAAAAAATTAGAAAGGAAGGCGATACCAATACCCCCATTTGAAATATTCCGTGCTTTTCAGTGGAATGATGAAAATTACAGGTGTCACTAGATTTCTAGAAAATGCAATATTTCGCGCTTGCTTTTTGTGCTGATGACTGTGTATTGAAGAAAACTTTCCCATAATATATGTCACCCTATGAAACGTCTCGCAATCACTTGGGAACATATTCTGTAGAACATGATCGCACGTGCGAACTAGGGAAAATGAGTTCAAGAAGACGTGCCCGCGATTTAATAATTTTAAATAAATACCTTCATAGAGTAATCCATTGCCCTGTCCTTATGCAATCTGCTCCTTTTTGCGTTCCAAGGAGTAGGTCTGCAACTTTCTCCTACTTTTTTTGTTAATCAAATCATCTAAATTAGCCCCATGACCCTCATGCACCGCATGAGTAACCGCCGCGGTGAATTAGATATTCACGTTTTAAACTCTATGTTTCTAGCATTTAAGTTGCCTGACTAAGTTGTGATTCATAACCAAGGTATCAGCTGTTCATGAACACTTTAAATAAACAATTGATTAAATAAAAAATAAATGTCCCCGTGGCAGCCTGCAGCTGCCACTGGAGTCACGTTATTAGTGTTCCAAGTAGTGGATTACAGTAAACAAAAAAGTCGTAAGAAAAATGCAAAACTTGCTGTCTCAAATAGACTAGGGTGACTCAATTTGTGAAACACTTTCATCTAAGTGTATTTGTCTGATGAGAAAATTAGTTTAAAAGGTCAACGATAATAGCAGTGTGCTCCTTAAGCCATATCATGTTCTCTTCTCCTGCGGACTTTGCTATTTGTGGCGACTTCAGGAACTGGTATACACTCGAAAATACGCCATACACGAAGCTAGTATCCGTTTTCCAAACCCACGGGAGTTTGGTAGAAAGCGTCTGGAAAGAAAATTGTCAGGCACCTCCTTCTTCTGCAACGACGGTACATATAAATTCGGTACATCTAAGACTAAACTTTGCAACTTTTGGCACACAGAATGTTTCGATCACTCATTTTAATATATATTTTATATACAAAAACTGCAGTGCCGTAACAAAAACGTTCTTCGGCGCCTCTTAGCGACGCTGCCCTGGAATGATCTGATAGGCCACGTATTGCGATATCGGTGATGTTACCTTTCAAAATGCCACGGCCTTAGCTCTAGGTGGTGTCCACCAAGCGGAGGAGAAAAAAAGGAAACAGAGAAAATTTTATAAAAGGGACGTCATTTTAGGTGTTAGGTGTCCCCCTTTCCATCTCATTTAGCTCGGAGATGCCAACGATGACGTAACGACGTCTTAGCATGTAAAAAACAGAAGAAGCGTTCGCAGGCTGCACTGTGACACTCCCTCACACCTTTTAATATAGTAATAAAGACTCACCCTAAGATATGGCCAATTCTAGTCTTATAACTTAATTATTGAAGACACAACCCACAAAATGCCGATTATAATTCATTTTTTAAAGATACCTGAAGCTTGCAGTTCAAGGAGTCAAGAAGCTGTAGCCAAATTTCACTGAAAATAATTTAATAATAATATGGTCAACTCAATCTCCGAGGTCAATTAAATAATGTTTTACTGCCGATTTGCCCATTGTTCATAGCACTATGTGCATTAGCAGGTTTACAAGTTGTCTTGGTGATGCGTCTGATCGGTATCAATGGCAATGAATGTACAATTCCCATAGGAGTGATCTGCACCTCGGCTGCTATGGAACTTAACAAGCAGAGGGAACAAATGCGACTGCAAGTAAACAATTCATCTTTTTTTCTGGGTGAGTTTCGTTACTCATTTCTGGTCGTATCTTTAAAGAAACATAGTTGACATATTGAGGTATTTAGCGCACAAGGTAGAAAGAAGAAGGACAGGACAGAAAAGAGCGCTACTCACAACTACGTTTACTGACGAGAAAGGAAGAGAAAGAAAAAACTCAAATAATCCGCCACGGACTCGTGCATCTACCACAGCCCCGTGAATGAGAGCGGCTAGTTCACCCAGGCTCGTGTGGGCCCTTCATTGTTTGTTTAAGGAATTCCCTTTCCTTGTTTGATAGCGTTACCGATTCAACGCTAATGCAGTTCCTGTCCTCACGAAGGATGTAGAAGGCCTCCAATACCTCGCGGGTCAATTTGTCTACGTTCTTCCCCAAGATGTTGGTCTCACGGAATAATGGTCTGCACGTGCATTCCCTGCAATGGAGAGGAAGATTTCCGCCCACTGTAGCCTTCAAGGAGTAATCATGCTCCCGGAGTCGGTCCTGTCCTTCTTCTTTCTACCTTGTGCGCTAAATACCTCAATATGTTAGACTACCAACGAGCCCAAATGTCAACTTTACATAGTTGACATTTTGTACTTTAAAACAAATCGGGTTTGTTTTTGGAGGCATTTAGAGAAGCCTGTTGGAGAACAAACGCAATGTTGCCATCCTCTAGCCAAACAAACACCAATTAAAAGGAGTGTGAAAACAACGTCTTTTGACTTGATTCGTTTACCGAAAACTTTCATGAGCAATTGCGATGAATAAACCTTTTTCAAAGGTGAGCGCTAGTATAGCTGCAGCGCAAATTGTTCAGTTCTGATATATTTCGTGCAGCATGCTTTCGGCAATAGTGTTCTTCAGCTTTCGACACGAGCTCTAGTTTGATCACGTGTTTTACCCTCAAAGATCTGCCCGAAGAATAGAGAGTGTAGATGTTGGTAAGTGGGATTTGACAAAGGGTCTATTAAAGCATTGAATATGTTTCAACAGAATCATCTAAAAGCAAAAATGCTTCAGTTCATCCGTCCTTCCGTTTATTTCCCCAATACATTTTACGGGTACATCAATTTCCCGGCACCTGACGTCCCCTGACATCAAAATTAACTGCCCCAATAAATGTTTTTTCCGAACCGTTTTCTCACAGCACATTGTTTAATAAAGATTTCACGGCGCGGATGGCCATAACAATGTCGAGTGATAAGTCTCCAAACACACCAAGCTTTAAATTTAAAATAAAATTATAGAAAGTTAATTGCAACCTTTTAGTTAGTTAGCAAGCTAATTCCATCATTTCGCTTCGTTTCAAACGATTTTGGACCGACTAAGAAATCCACTTTGTATACGCCCTGATACTATTCATAATCGTAAATATAGAAACGCTAATACGAGCCATGGACAACAGTTTAGGAACCAACTGTGTAAATACATCCCTTGTTTGTCCTGTTGGAATGAAGAGATGTTTTCTGAAGACTATTCGAAATATTAATAACGCCCTTGGGTCACGAGTAGATGCATAGCTTTACTGTTCATTGTCCCTTACTGGTAAAGTGACAAGACCTGGGCACTGAACATTGCTTAAAATTGTCAGGGCCTTCCCGCATAATGAGGAAGTTTTTCTTCCTTTTCTATCTGTGTCACGGCGGCGGATGACAAACGTGACGAGCATTCAGAAGTATTTTGTTCCACTTTTTAATAAAAGCAGTTTTCTAGACGATTGCTTTCTTAAGCGAGAGAGACATGGAGAATTAACGTTCCTTACTGGTAGCAGATATTTTAAGTTTTTTTTTTCTTTTTAATAAGACATTAAGCTCCAATGTCTATGGCCAAGAAAACGTCTCAATTTATTTTCTAAATAAAAAATGTATTTTGTGGCGACACGTTTTGTTTACTGTTTGTTACCTCAACCTTGATTTCTTGTTATGCGCGACTCACATATAATCATAAACTAATGTTATAAGTAACGGAGGCGTCCATATTGTGAAGGTGTTTATGCGGTATCTATTTGCTCATGAAATCTGGACACAATTGCACGGATGGCCGGTACGATTACAACCAAACTGCTCACGCTAGAACAGCGTCGACTTGTGTCGCAATTTTTACGAAGCTGTGTCTCTTTTTTCTAACAATATTAACGATATATAGGTATATTAAAAACGTTGCCCATAGGCTATCTTGTAACCCAGACCGAGCAGCCGGAACCATGACATCTAATCACAACCCGTGATTGCTGGATTTTTTGTCGATTTCGAGTCTGCAGAGCGACCTACATAAAAAAAGCAAAAAAATGGGGTTAATTCTGGCAAAACCTCCTCCTGTGCTACTGCAGTATTCTGGAAAACATAATTACAGGTGTTTTAACGCTAGTGGACGGAAAGTTTGGTGACAGAAATAAAGTTGTTTGCAAAAGCTAAAGTTAACATGTTTACAAGTTGATATAATATTTTTCAGGGATAAAAAATGTGGGTTTTATTCCATTGAGGCCATACTCTGCCCTTGTTACTTGGACGGCCCTTTGGGACGAGGTGACTTTCATTGTAAGTATTAAAACATAGCAAATACATAGAATCTATATTAGCAATTTAATATAAGGGGTACAAAGAAAACACCTAGTGTATTAAAACATCTGCTGCGAAAAAGAATCCTATATGGTAGATTCCTTACATAACCCTAGGTGCAAAAAGTGTCCTCTTTCGGTATTTTAGGAATATCCATTAACAAAGTTGAGCAACTGCCTAAGTAGCACAGTGCATTGTGAAAAAAAACAAGTCAAATGCCAAATTTTGGCTCAAAAAGGAAAAACAAAAACTCGTTATATACAGACTGATATTCTTTGGCCAGAGTCTCGGTATTTCCTCCCTAAATTGAAAGCAAACTGCCACAGTTATGCCCCTGTCAGAGGGACTAATTTAATTCACCTCAACCGAGTGCACTTCAGCTTACCGAATCTCACTTCAAGTGTTTCGATGCCACACGAGAAAAATTAAGTTCACTCGCAAATGATGTCAATAGCAATGGGTGAAATACCTTTAGGCACGTAAAATGTGTATTTAATGAAGACACGTTACAAAATAACGTTCTATTTATGAACGGTCTTTACGCCAATTGGATGATTCTGATCGATCAACGCAAGCCAAGATAAAAAAGAAAAATATCCAACATTAGAGCTCCGCTCTGTCCCACTAGGATCTACGAAAGAGCCCTGAACCTGCCTTGTTAAATCACGATTATCGCGCTCTCGCGTATAGCTACATGCTGAAACGAATGCAGGCTCTATCCTCCTCTGCTTACCAAGATAACATTGAAATGACTGATAACAAAACTAGGCTTTGGACTTCGTCTTTTATCGATTTACCTGGGCGCTAATTTTGGTGTAGATCAGCCTAATTTTTAAGGCTTTATCCACCGCAGCGTTGTTGTTTTTTTTTCAATGACCCTCCTTTTTGTACTTTTGAAAAATTCTTAATAATATTTTAATAAAATTTAATCTAAGTTTTATGTTTTTGGGCACAAGTTCGCCCCATTAAACGTATAGTTTCCCCAGTTATTTTCGCCTCATCCATTGTCATTCGTGACAATATTCAGAAGATCTTTAGAGTGTTCCGCTGGTTGGTTAAGCTTTTACTCTGGCTGGAGAACCACGAGGCTTCTTTAACTTCGTGGGAGGTAGTGCAAGCAAGAACTAAAGAAGACGTTTAACAGCCACACCGACGCGAGAGGGCCGAAGACATCCTTCGAACAAGGACCCAAGGCCCGAATGAAAGCATCACCAGCTTCGTCGAGGATGTTCTTCGCCTGAGCGCCCGCGCCGATCCTCAGGCTACAGAGGAGAAGAAGCTGCGACTCCTGATGAGGGGTGTGAAAAGCGAGATATTCGGCGGTCTCATTCGCAATCCCCCGACCACTGTCGACGGGTTCGTCACGGAGGCGACGAATATGAAACGTGCCCTACTAGCACGCGCCAGACACGACGAGCGACACCCTGGCGTGACTACTCTGGTGACATCCGGATCCGACCTTGGTACCGACCTCCCAGGCATCCGTGATATCACCGTGAAGTCGTCCGGGAAGAAACCCGCAATATGCTCCCCGCTGCGGATCGCCCGTCCTCACTGTCGCTCGCCGCGGTCGTCCGAGAGGAAGTTCACCGGGCCTTCCAACCGGAGGTTCCGATCAACGCGACGACCCCAAAGGAACCGACTTTGAGCTACGCCGCCAAGGCCCGACGACCGCCGCAAGCTAACCGCCAGGCCACGGCACCACCCCGACGAGACCCTCCGATGCCGCAGTCCCGACGCCAGGAAGATCGGGCGCACGCCCACCCAGAACAAGCAGCGCCACGAAAGACCGACGTGTGGAGGACGGCCGATCTACGACCGTTGTGCTATCACTGCGGTGAAGCCGGCCATATTTACCGTCGATGCCCCTACAGACAACTGGGGCTGCGCGGGTTCCACCCGAACGACCCGCGCCCAAGGTACGACGAACGCCCTCGCGACATCGAGGAGTACCTCCGACGCTCGCCCACCCCAGTGTCGTCTCTCCGCCGGGAAGCCCGCTCCCCATCGCCACGACGTTCAGCGTCCCGAGCGCCACGGCCCCGCCGAGAGAGCCTGTCTCCCCTGCGTCGCCGGGAAAACTAAGTGCGGCAACGCCTGGAGGTGACGTTGCCGAAAACGACGGAAGAAAACAGCCTCCAAGAACACCGGAGCACTCCCACACTCCTGACGCCCCGCATCGCACCGACGCTCCTGCAACGGTGTCCAACAACCTAAACGTTGTTATCGACGGCCAAGACGCATCGGCACTCGTGGACACCGGAGCAGACTACTCAGTCTTGAGTGGGAGGCTCTCTCGCCGCCTGCGAAAAGTGACAACGCCGTGTAATGGACCGCGAATACGAACCGCCGGAGGGCATCTCATCACATCATACGGGAGATGACCGCTCGCGTCGAGATCCACGGTGAGACGTGTCCTGTGAAGTTCGCGGTTCTGTAAGACTGTTCGAGGGACGTCATTCTCGGAATGGACTTGTGTGAATACGGCGCCGTCATCGACCTTGCGGAGAACAAGCTGATGCTTCGGAAGCCTGTCCCATCGGCGGAAAATCCCAAAGCGACGTTAGCTGCAGTGCGAGTCCTTGCCAACCACGTAAACCTGCCGCCGCTGTCGAGTGTCTTTGTGCGTGTCGGGACCAAAGAAGCCACCTGCGGTGTAGCACTGTTGGAAGGAAGCGTCCAACTTCTCCTTGGACGAGGGATTGGCATTGCAAGAGGCGTAACCGAGCTCCAGGACGGGCGTACCGTAGCCCTTGTCACCAACTTCCGGCAAGAATCCCAGCACCTTACCAAGGGTACAGCTGTGGGCTAACGTCCAGGAAATTCGGGACTCAGCCGCAATCCCCGTGATCTCAGAAGACGCCGCTCCGATGCAGCGCAAGAAAATCACGCCGTCAGATCTCGACATCGACCCGTCCCTCCCAGCCCCACAACGACGACGACTCAGTGTCCTTCTCGTCGAGTTCAGTGAGTGCTTCTCCACGTCGTCAAAGGTACGTCAAACACCGATTGCGAAACATCGGAATTATTACTGATGACAGCGCACTTCCTGTGCATCGGCCACCGTACCAAGTTTCTGTGAAAGAAAGGGAAATCATCCAGAAGCAAGTTCAGGAAATGCTTGATGACGACATCGTCAAACCTTCTAACAGTCCGTGGGCTTCCCCAGTAATCCTGGTGAAGAAGAAAAACGGAATCCTGATGTTCTGCGTGAACTATCGCCGGCTGAACGCAGTAACAAAAAAGGACGTCTATCCGCTGCCCCGCATCGACGACACCCTGAATCGGCTGCGCCATGCCCGTTACTTTTCGTCGATGGACTTGAAGAGCGGGTACTGGCAGAAAGAGGTCGACGAACGAGATCGCAGAAAAAACGGCCTTCGTCACGCGGGACGGACTGTATGAATTTAAAGTAATGTGCACAGCGCCGGCAACCTTCCAGCGTGTTATGGACACCGTCCTTTTCGGCTTGAAATGGCAGAGCTATCTCGTCTACCTCGACGACGATGTCGTGTTCGCAACCGAATTTGACGAGCACCTCAGACGACTGCGAGCCGCGCTACGGGCCTTCAAGTGCTGCTGGGCTGACACTTAAGCCTTCGAAGTGTCGGTTCGCCTATGGAAAGCTGAAATTCTTGGGCCACGTCGTGAGTGCTCAGGGTGTAAGCCCTGATCCTGCGAAGACGTCCGCTGTCGCCAAATTCCCGATGCCATCGGACAAGAAGACCGTCCGAAGATTCCTTGGGCTGTGCGCCTACTACAGACGTTTCGTGCTTGACTTTGCACAGATTTCTTCACCGCTGACGCATCTGACGAAGGACAACGTGCAGTTCCAGTGGGGAGAAGAGCAAGAACAAGCGTTCGACGAACTCAAGCGAAGGCTGCAGTCACCCCCTATCCTCGGACATTTTGATCAGTCGGCGGAGACAGAAATACACACTGACGCCAGCAATACCGGTCTCGGTACGGCACTCGTTCAGAGACAATAAGGGGCAGAGAGAGTAATCGCTTACGCAAGCCGGGCGCTGTCTAAGGCAGAACAAAATTATTCAACGACCGACAAAGAATGTCTTGCTGTCGTCTGGGCGATAACCTAGTTTCGTCCGTACTTATACGAGATCCCGTTCCGCGTGGTAACAGACCACCACGCCCTCTACTGGCTCGCAAACCTCAAGGACCCGTCAGGACGCCTCGCTCGCTGGAGTCTGCGACTGCAAGAATTCGACGTAACCATTGTGCACACGTCTGGCAGCAAGCATAATGACGCCGACTGCTTGTCAAGGGCCCCAGTCGAATCTCTTCCTGAGAGCACCGACAACGACGAAGACGCTCGTTTCCCCGGAGCAGTTACAGATACCGACATGGGAGCTCTTCAACGAGACGACCCGGTACTTCGCGCCGTGATCGATTACCTCGAAGGTCAAGGAAGTTCCGTTCCGCGAGTCCTGGCCGGAGACTTGTCAAGCTTCATTCTGCGGCGAGGCGTGCTCTTCAAGAAGAACTTCGGAACCAGCAACCCTGCCTGGCTGCTGGTTGTGCCTGCCAGCCTGCGAGAAGAAAGCTTCCAAGCATGCCACGACGACCCGACGGCTGGACATCTTGGCTACAGCAGGACGCTCACCCGGATTCATGACAAGTACTACTGGCCGAGACTCCCGAAAGCCGTCCACCTGTACACACGGTCGTGCCATGAGTGCAAACGACGTAAGAAGCCTCCGACAAAGCCAGCAGGACTCCTGCAGCCGATATCGACCCCTACTATGCCTTTCCAACAAATTGGAATAGATTTGCTTGGGCCCTTCCCGCCATCGACGTCGGGGAACCGCTGGATAATCTTTGCCACGGATTACCTTACCCGGTACGCGAAGACGAAAGCCCTTCCGTCGGGAACAGCGGTGGAAGTCGCCAAGTTTTTCGTCGAATCTACTCTCCTTCGACATGGTGCCCCCGAAGTCTTGATAACCGACCGAGGGTCATCGTTCTTGGCCCAGCTCACGCAAGAGATCCTTCGGCTCAGCCACACCAGCCATCGTCGGACCACCGCGTACCATCCACAGACCAACGGGCTAACGGAGTGGCTGAACAAGACGATCGCCGACATGATCTCCATGTACGTCGACGTAAAGCATAAGACGTTGGACGACGTATTACCACACATCACGTTCGCCTACAACACCGCAGCTCAAGAAACAACCGGGTTTACACCATTCGAGCTGGTGCATGGAAGAAAAGTTACGACCATGCTGGACGCGATGCTGCCCCATGAGCCTGTGGATGACGGATGCGACGATGCCCAAGTGGTCAGCCAGAGAGCACAAGAAGCACGCCAACTAGCCCGCCTTCGAATCCACGATCAACAGCGTGTCGACGCCCGCCGGTACAATCTTCGTCGCCGCGCCGTCCAGTTCCAGCCCGGAGACAGAGTGTGGGTGTGGACTCCGATTCGTCGTCGCGGTTTCAGCGAGAAACTGCTGAAGCGCTACTTTGGGCCTTACAAGGTCATCCGACGCCTCGGAGATCTGAACTACGAAGTTCTTCCCGACGGAACACGACCATCAACCAGATGTCAGCCGCGACCCGAGGTGGTGCACGTCGTCCGGCTGAAGCCGTATTACGAACGATAGCACTTTCCACCTTCGTCGACGAGTGAACTGTGAGATGTGAACTGTGGCTCGTGATTCTGCTGTTCTTTAGTTGTGCATTTGTTTTTTTTTAGTTTTGTGCTGCATCAGGACGATTCACTTTTCTAAAGGGGGGAATAATGCCGCGGGCGCAGCTGACCAACTAGGCAGCGCGCCCATGGCGTAACGGTTATTGCGCTTGTCTTCCACGCGAAAAGCCAGGGTTCGATTCCTGGGAGCGGCGCATCTTTTGTTTATTCCTGCACACTGGTATTCTGGCAAATTCGAGAATCATGTTGCTTGTTCGAGGTCCGAATGTTCTACGCGTCGAACTTTCTACGCCGATTATTCCAGAAGCCCACGCATGTACTATCGGGGAAAAATGAAATGCGAACAGAGGAGCGCGTGGCTTGCCGTACAGGCTGCGCCACATGGAAGTGAGCCTAGGGGCGAGGGTGCGTGGCCTACTCCGATGTGTTCACGCCCTTCGTTCGGCGCTCCCCAAGCTTCGGCAGTGCGCCTCTCAGTGCGCTTAAAGCTGTCACCGCTATCTTTGTCTGCTCGGCGCGTGGGCCGAGCTTCTTCGCACCGCACGCGCTGAGCCAGCAAAGGTAGCGGTGATAGCTTTCAGCGCACTGAGAGGCGCACTGCCGAAGCTTGGGGAGCGCCGAGCGAAGGGCGTGAACACATCGGAGTAGGCCACTCACCCTCACCCCTAGGCTCACTTCCAGGTGGCGCAGCCTGTACGTCAAGCCACGCGCTCCTCTGTTCGCATTTCACTTTTCCCTGATAGTACATAAGGGGCTCCGCGTGGCGAGCCGGAGTCTGTTTCGCCTCAGCGTTCGACTCTGCTGTCACGCCGACTTCGACGCCCGCGACGCTCTGCTTTCTTCTGTTCTCTTTTATTTTTGGGCACATGTTCGCCCCATTAAACGTTTAGTTTCCTCAGTTATTTTCGCCTCATCAATTGTCATTCGTGACAATATTCAGAAGATCTTTAGAGTGTTCCGCTGGTTGGCTCGTAAATATTCATTAAAATATTTTCACGCATTACCCGACGCCCATTCAAGGAGGGTTAAAGTTTGGAAGGAAGGATTTCTTTATTTAAACGCAGTGGAGTTGCTCTATAATAATCGTGGCCCGATCGGTCTGCTTCGCTCGTCTCCCAAAGAGTGACACTATACAACGAGAAGACAGCAAAAGACTTTACTGTACTTCCCGGTTGCCCGTCCTCGAAAGCCGGCAGTCCCGGACCACCGACCCCGGGTGTCGCCCGACGTTCAGAGCTCGCAGTCGAAGTCCGTGTGTAGGTGTGCGAATCGTCCTTACCACGCCGGAGCTGCGTAGGCTAGCTGTTCCGGGATATCATAGCCCGAGTCTGGCTGCGAAACCACTCCGTGATCGTCATTGCATTTGCAAGGTATGGCTAGGGCTTGCCGTTCCCGACGTGTCCCTATTTACGTTATTGCCCATGCGCGTCGGGTTTTCTGGGTCAGTCAGGAGAGCACCGCCGTCTGTCAGAACCTCCAGCGGTTCAAATTTGTGGGCCAACCCACTGCGTCGTACCTTTCCGAAGACAGCGTGAGTGCTTCCCACTCATAACGGAGTAGTCCACGCCGGTGTCTACGTGGGCCGATGTGTCGTGACCGTCTATGATGGCGTTAAGCTTGTTAGGAACCTTGCCAGAAACATCGTGCTGGTGACTGGTGGCTTTCGTGGAGAGTCTTTGCACAGTTGGTCTGCGGCAACTCCACCTCCAGGGGTTGCCGCGCTCAGTTTCCCCGACGAGGGTCGAGAGGCTCTCACGACGGCGTCTGTGCATTGGCGAAGCTGCACGCCATGGTGACGGCGACTAAGATCCGCGGTGACGTACAGAAGGGAGATACTGAGGTCGTCGAAGGTACTCTTCGATTTCCTGCGGTCGCTCACTTTAGCGTGGGCATGTGTCGTTCGGGAGGAAGTCGCGCAGCCCTGGTTGATAGTAGGGTCAACGGTGGTAGATGCAGTCGGACTCCCCATAATGGTAGCACAGCGACCGGTGATCGGCCGTTTGCCACACGACGGTTTTCCTCGGCGCAGCTGGTTCCGAGTGGGCGAACTGGGCCTGGTCGTCTTGGTGTAGAACATACTCTTGCGCCGGAGTGTCCCGTCGAGCCAGTGCCGAGTACTGACGGCGCACTACTGCTGGCCTAATGGTCATTACGGTGTACGTTGCCGACGGCGCTTCTTCAAGTGCTGTTGCCATGTTTATGGAAGCCTCGAGCCGAATGGCTCGTTGGACCTCCTTCTGTACCATTTCGGCAAAGGAAACTGAAGACGGGCGATCGGCAGCAGGCAGAAATTTCCTGAGCTCCTCCCGAATTACGTCGCACATCATTTCTCGAATGCACGGAAGCAGGCCGGCGCCAGTTTCGAGGCTAGCCTACGCAGGGCAGTGACATTGGACAGTCGCTGATAGTGGGTGGCTCGCGCTTGGAGGACCCGCTCAAAGTTTATGGCCTCCGTCACGAATGCGTCGGCCGTCGCACGCGAGTTTCAAACCATGCCCCCGAAGATGCTTTTTTTTTTACTCCTCGCGTACGAATAGTGAGCTCCACACTTCCTGTGCTTGGAGATCGGTGCGGTTCAATAGTTGGAGCACGTCTTCGACGAAGCTGTCAACGCTTTTATTAGGTCCTTAAAGTCTGGCCAGGGGTAGGTCTGCGCGTTCCCGACGCTAATGGATCGCGAGGGCATGGTGCAGCTGCTCTTTGCATCGTTTCGTAGGAGGTGAGTGATGCTTCGGGATTTGGAATCCAGAGACAGGCCGTTTCATCCAGTGAGAAGTAGGTGTTTTGGAGACTCTGCTCTGGTGTCCATGGGTTATGCCGTGCTACCCGTCGTACTGCTGTATGCAGTCGTGTAGGTATTCGTAAACTTCTCCGTGGTAGGGCGTCGGCGTACAAGGTGCGATGGGCAGGAACACAACGGGGAACGCAGCAGCAGGCGTCTCGATTGGCAAACCCTGGAAAAACATATCCTGGTTCGTCGACTTTTTCATTTGTACTTTCACGAATGAACCAAATGCAGGTGGCTGGCCTTGGGTACGGTGGCTTGCTTGGGTATCGGGTTCCGCGCGGTCTACTTTCGGGGATAGCTCTACTTGCAATTCTTCTGCGCGGCTCGGGGTCGCACTTTCTTCACTGCTCCTCAGGGTGTACGAAGTAAGGGCACATAAATTACCCCGCACCTCCACCAGAATTGCTGCGGATACACAAGTGTCAACAAGCGTCAAACTAAAATTAAAGTTTTAATCGGCGATCGTGTGCCAGAAGCAAAAGAAGGAATGGGCGTCGAGAAAGCAGCAGTGAGCCTCGACGGCGGCACTAGAGAGCGGCGGCGTGCCGGCGTGACAGCTGGATGGCGTGAGAGTGCAAGAGTCTTTGAGTGAGTCGGCAAGGCGACGCCGGACTCATTATCTAATTTCCTCGGAATCCTTATCAATTACACTTTGTGTAAAAGGAAGCACGAATCTTCTAGAGGTACGGATAATAGTTCCTTCTCGGCCATGCAGGCGGCAATATTGCACTTTAATAATCTCATTCAGTAACGTCTTTGTCTGCAAACCATCGATGCGTTGTTGTTCTCGATGTTGCAATTCTAGTCCGACCAGAAATTGTTCTTCGGCCCTTTCAGCCACCCAATTCCGTACCGGCGACGCGAGGGCTCCTTGATGGCTTTCTTTTTCATTAGACCACGTTTTCTATATTATGGTGCTTTTTTGCAGTTTAAAGCTAGATAATCCATGAAAAGAATTTACTGGTTTGTAATGTTTGTTTTTTCAGTCATCATGATGTTGCAATAAACTCTCATGTAACCAGATGGTTTACTTCGCCTGTATTTCAGGTGACGTATTTTCCTCGAGGTACTGAAGACACAGCAAAATACAAAACGGCGTCTATGATTAATGAAAATCGTTCAGACAAAAACCAGAAGATGGCTCGACTAACAGAACTTCACCCGTTTATAAACTATACGGTTATTATACAAGGCTGTATGAAGAACAACACCTGCGGCCTGCCAACGGAATCATGGGTCTACGGCAAGTCCGAAGGTAGCTAAGAAACTTTACTATCATGTTACACTTAATGTTACAAGTAAACAAGATTACTGTATCTTCACAATAAACAAAGAGTGCGGAAATAATGTTTCTTGAAATTATCATAAAGCTAATTTAAGGAAACTTAAAAACAAACTTTTTACGCAGAAACCATTTAAACCAAAGCGCGCGCCTTTTCGCCTCTTCACTGAGCAGCCGGAACATAAAAACTTACATTTAATGTAGGTCTATGTAAAATTACCATTCCAACAAAACGATATAACAAAGGTGACTCTTCGTCAATAGGACATTAGCATCCCGAGTGCCGCAGAGCAGGTAGGGTTTAAGGAAATGCATCAGCATGTTCGCCGTTTGGAAGGATTAAATTTAAAACAAGAAATGAAAGATATAAAATACCACAAAATGAACGAAGACAGCACAAGCATATTTTTATCTGATGATGTGAACATTTAGGGAGATACCGCGTCAACCGCTACCGCTTGACTGGGAGCCTGACAAAGCGGGTGACGAAAAGTAGGGAACGTCACAGAACAACTAATGTTGACCCTGGCAGATAAAAAAAAAAATGTACTGTCCTCAGCTTTTTTTTTTTTCATTTACGTTTATATTTGTAATTTAACCAGCACACTCCAATACGTCGAGGAAACATGAGTAACACAAATATTGTTCGGGATATTTAGCGGCGCGTTTCCTCACTCAGTGAGATTGATTCACATCTGTCTTTTGTAGAGGTTTAACGTACATGTTTAATTTAACAACGTTGCGTCTTATCTGAGTCAAAAGGAAATAAATAATATTCAAAAGTGACATATAAAAGCGTTCGAAGTCGCGTCTCACTTTTAAATACAATTGAGCAAAAACAAATTTGATATAATTACAATAAGCTTAATAAGGACATTTGAGCAATTATTTTGCCTGAGAGCGCGGCAGATTTGTAATTAAAAACAACAATATTTATTGCTAGGCTGATGTGCTACATCTCCGCTCGAGTCTGCGCTAGTTGCTTCTACCGTAAAACTGAAGCTATATAAAAATATAAAACTGGCTCTCGTTTGTTTTTGCTAATTACGGCGACCTCTGGTTGGAAGGATAGCTGCAGAGCTTTAGGCCGGCCAAAAACCAATTAATCCTGTCTTAAAATGTTAAACAGTTGTAGAGGCTGACGTTAAGGTAAGCAACAATGGCAGCGCATTTTTTTTTTCAGGCTTGCTTAAACCAGGGACCGCAACTGTTGAGGCAACTGGCCCATTCTCTCTACACGTTAACTGGACCGAGTCAAGGAGAGAGCATGAGATACTTGACACCTATTTGGTGCGGTGCTGCGTCGAGACAGAAAGCAAGTGCGTCGAGGTCGAGACTACCAACAATTCTGTCATGGTCAGCAATTTACATGCGGACACCGTTTACACTGTTTACGTCGGTGCTGTGCTCATGGGCCTTGGATGGGGAAAGAACGACGTGGCGCGGTTCGCGCTTGAGCACGCTCGGACCTGGAGCCTGAGTGAGTTGGTCCATCGGCATGCTCTTCGCTTAAATGAGGACAAAAATACCGAACAAAAACGCGGATAAAAATCAGCTACATCAACGAAGTAAAACAAAATATGCTCGTTCTATTGTCTGCCGCACAGTTTGCTAAAATCGTGCTTTTTACGCGCATGTTCAGAAAATTAAAATAATTATAAACACAACATGAGCACGTCACATTATTTTTGTATTACCATAGCCAGTACAAACCAATGAATAAAGGCACATGGGTAAATATTTACAATGTATTCGGAAAAGCGTGAAAACTGCTGCGTGAAAGGCGCGAAACCTTTTTCTATCATATAGTGCCCCAGGGGGGCTATGTTCGACAAATGTTTCGTTTCTCCTAAAAAGAAACGGAAGTGACGTAAGTGACGATATCGCGTCTGATTGGTTAGTGGCTCAAATAACGAAAGTTACCTCTTTCGTCATTTGAGCCTCTGGCCAATCAGACGCGATATCGTCACTTCCGTCATTTCCGTTTCTTTTTAGGAGAAACGAAACATTTGTCGAACATAGCCCCCCAGCTCAATCTTGATTAACTACCAAGTTTCTTGTTTGTCAAAGCTATCCATTTGCAATTTAAATTTATTATATATGCCCTCAGTTTACTGGTTTGTACGCTCCATTCCAAGCAATTGTTATTATCTCATTTTTCGTCTCGCACTGTTCGCACCGTTTCCACAGACAATTATTCTAATTTGAAGTGGAGAAGATATGGAACGTAATCCGAACATGATCCGGCGTACGCCTTATAAGAATTACTGTTTTTCATGGAGTTGAGAAATGTGTGAATAAGTCCACGAAATTGTCGTACAATTTTTATGCTTCTGCTGAAGCTAAAAGCCATTTAGCCATCATTTTTAGCTAGATGGTCGAAAAGCGATTGAAGAGGTATTGTTACATATTTTGCCGTTCCGTCGGAGTCATTCAATTGGATGGTAAATATGATCTGGTAAGGTATAAAATATTGAACTGCTAACGTTTTGGATATCATAGTGGTTTTTGTAAAGGTTTCCAAACTATAAAATTTTGTGATCTCAATACAAGACGACACAAATTTGTCTCCAAAAACCTCTTGCCTAGTCGGGGATTTTATGGCGCTTTTCATAGCATAATTTACCAGCACGTTATGTAATCGTAAACAATTTTGCGTGATGATTGGAGCGCTTTTCTATTAAGATCACAAACCAAACACAGCTCACTGGTCGCAAGTCTTATGCCGCGTTATAACAAGTGCCTAAATATCTGCCGAGATTAGGAGAGGAAGCAGCTTTAGTGTGACGTAATCTGTACTAAAATGTTTATAGCCACTCTTATGTTTACACAGATAATCGAACATTCATAATAAAGTGATACTTCGTATCCTAGAATATTAATCATTCATGAAATATAAATACTCTAGAGCTGTCTCAAATTTCTTCACTTGGTTTAAAAAGTAATGCCCCTAGTTAAGTTTTAGAGCACTAGAATCAGAACCAAACTGTTCACTCCAAGAAAATATATACATTTTACAAGTGTTGTAAGCAGTAATTGTATTTCATATTTTCCGTTAAAAAAGTAACCAATTAATTTACGAAAAGCCTAAAGTTTTCGCATTTCAATAGCCGTAATTCGTGCCAAACGGTCTGCATGTGGCAGAATGCAGTTAATTTGATGCTCCATACCTCATATTGATTACTATAATTTAGCCACTTTTCATGTGCTATCATTAATACTCACATGACACCGAAAAGCTGACGGCGTCCGTCTGTGCAATAAACAGTGCAAAGGAAACCGCGTTGCGTAGAGAAGAGGAGAGTAGTGAAGGAGAGGACAAAGCACGCCGATGCTGAGGGGCGTCTTAACCTGCAGGTGTGGGCAGTGCGTATGCTTTGGTTTGTGCAACAAAATGGAGTGTGGACCAAGTACTGGCGCTGGTCCTAGTGGGCGGCAAAGCAAAGTATCGGAAGATTCATGGCGGATCCTTAGGGAATGCGTTAGCATGACCCTTGAGAAACACCACATACGGCATCCTTTGGAAAACGCTAACACTGACCCCGTAACAAAGCCAAATAGAGGCAAAACAAAAATATAGGAATCGAAAGGGAAAGTCAAACAGAAAAGTGAAGGGCTCAGCGTTAGCGTTTCGCAAAACGGGGACGCGTGTGGAGTTTCCCAAATGTCATGCTAATACAATCCTTGCAGATTCATCAAGTTTTTTTTTTTGTTTTTTTTTAATACCCTTGGCTTGCAAAGCTTCCACCACATGCTAAATATACTTTAATCAGCAACCACGTTCCTTGCAGTTCCTCCTGTACCGGAGCTTCAGCATTCTAGAAGTGACCTGCACACTATCGAGTTCTTGTGGCGTTTTAACAGAACTGCCCTCAACTTTTTACAGGTAAAGTCATTCGTGGTAGTATTAAGAAATGTTATAAATACTCATTGGTATAACCATTTTCTCCACACCACAATTGTTGCGTGCCTCATTCCTCATACTCAAATCTTTTACGGCGCGCCGCAGTTTCTCTCTTTGGTGCGCTCAAAGTAATACAATCTCTACTTAGAACGCCAGACACTGTTGAACGTTAAGATACATTTTTACCTCCAGCAGTGGAACGTTGCTTTATGTCTCGTATCTTCCGTAGCGAGTATTTTTAAATAAATAAATATTTACTTTCCTTTTGTTAATATTTTGCTTGCGAATATCAAGTGCCTCCATTTATTATTTGCAGTTTTTCACCCCGGTACAGCCGGGCTACAACCGCTGTGCGTCTTTTTGCTTCAACTGCATTTATACCAAAAACGTAACAACATTTTGAACTGAGTTATACATCTAGTTGCATCAACATAGATTCATGCAGCTAAAACAAGGATGCAATCGAGTTGGTTAAGAAATTACTCTTTTTTTAAACCCTGAAGAGTGGGGAAACAGAAGGACAGAGCAACACAAACCTCCAAACACAACTTAGGTTTATTTTACGGACCACAACCTTAAATAGTTGACCAAGACAAAGAACTTCAACATACCACAATAAGACACTTATGACTATGTTGGCGTCACGTGTACAAAAATCAGGATACACGTATCTGAAGGGGTTACACTTCAACCCCTAAACCAATATTCCGCATATAGGAAGTGTAGATTTCAACGTGATAAGTACTAATGCCAACAAAGCACACAGTGAAGAAAAAAAAAAACGAATGAACCCTAAGCAGAAAAAGAAGAGGGCAACCCACTACTCTATATTTGTGGGCATGTTAGTAGTTTATTACCTATTCTCTTTTATTGCTTAGCGGTCATTCGGGTTTTCACGTTCACTATGTTCTCAGTTGGTCTTATACGTATCACGGTGAAACCTATCATCTCCGATTTGTTGAGTCTGGGCTTGGTTGGTCGATGTATTGTGACCTCTTTAGACACGTGCATCCTGATTGAATTTCGGAGAAAAGCTCACAGGACAAAATCTGACCAGAGAAAACCTCACTCGAAAACTGGCGAATGCGGATAAAAGCTCACCGGCCATTGATCGCATATGCGGAGCAAAGCTCACCGATTTCTAGAGCGCAGCTCTTAGGCGCCCGTTTCCGGTTTGAGCGGCGTCGCCGTCGGCGTCGCCGTCGCCGTCGGCGTAACCGCGCGGTGCATTATGGGACGCGTGACGTCACTGATGACGTCATCAGTGATGTCATCAGTGACGTCATCGGCATCCGCATCGTCATCGGCATCGCCACTGATGACGTCACCAGTGATGATGACGTAATCAGGACGTCACTGATGACGTCATCAGCGACGATGACGATGACGCTATATCGATGACGTCACACGTGACGTCGCCGGTGACGTCACTGATGACGTCATCGCAAAGACGATGACGTTATCATCACGTGACCTCACAGGGGTCACGTGACTCCCGTGAGGTCACGTGACCCTCATGAGGCGACGGCGACGCCGCTCAGACGAAGGAATAGCACACAGGATGAGGAGGTGAGGAAATCGGAGGAAGGTATACCTTCCCCTCAGTATCCTTACCTCCTCCTCAAGAGCTGCGCTCTAATTCGGCGTTACAGAGAGTTGTATACGGCTTTCATTTTTTTCTTTTTGTGTAGTCTGCCTAATCCAGCGTAACATACATCTATTTATTATCATTGAAATTCGTCATTTTTGTTAAGCTTATTGTGTATATTTCCCCAATTAAATATTGCGGGCCAGTGTTATTTCTTTTTTGTGTGTGTGTGTGGTTTACTCTCTTGGCAACAAAAGCCCAACTGAAGTCTTTATAAAGTCGAAAAACAAGAAAAAGTTCGAAAACTTAATAATGTCTTCCTAAAACCTTAAAAAAGCAAGACTGTAGATGGCGAAAATTTGAATGGGCATGCGCAGCACCTCGGTGCCTGAAATTCTTTTTGAAGCTTTTGTTAACCTTTGGAAACAGGATATGGCGGTCAGTAGGTTATCGAGGTATCTTGCTTCCACGGACATGCACGTTTTCTAGAAGTTCATGATGATCATTCCACACGTTGTCTTTGTGTGATTGTGCCCTTTTACGGCGAGCTACCCATAACCTTCAGAGCTGCACACTGTCACCGTCGTTACACGTGACCAGTATAAGAAGTAGTCTTCTGTAAGACAGCGAGTTGGGCGAGTTGGTAAACGTTATACATGATGAAAACCGCTCAAACGACGACGACGGAGTGAAGACAACAAACACGATAGGACGAAGCTGTCCTTGCAACTTAAGTTTTATTAGTGAAAAAAAAACACAAAGAAAACAGCGTAGCCGACACTGATTAAATCAACAAACACGTACTTATCTATGAGCCAGACTTGGACGTAGTTCAAGTACTCTACTCAAACTACTGTAGTTTAACTACTTTTCCGAGTAAGTTGGTAACTTTCAATTACAACTGTATTTGGGTAATTTGTAGTTTAATTTAACTACATTTTTCAGGTAACTTCTACTCAAATTACTAACTACTTTAGAAATCTAGTGCTAATTTTGCTCATCACAAAAGTTTGAGCGCAGAAATAAATAAGACGCCGGCAGATGATGTGTAATTCCCGGACCAGGGGCCCCCTCACATTCCATTCTCACGCACTTATACTCGGCAGCCATAAAAACTGCATCACTGGCGTCCTTGGGCCAAGGTGGTGACGAGCAGCCAAGACATAACTCTGGTGCGCACGAACGCAGGAAGAGATGCTTAACAAGCCTTGGTCGGGTATTGACCTAATCCGGTAATGCACGCAGGCGCCGCGCCTCCAGCTGCAACCGTGAAAAACGGGGACACTCCGAGGGTTTTTGTTGTTTTCATGCTGTCTGCCTTTAGTGAGTTCTGACTCAAGCGGTAGGTTCCACGAGAGACGCCACTGGAATGACCTCGCAGCTAGGCGCCTGTTCCCATGGTCGCCTCGTCGTCAGCGCATACTTTCTTGCAAAGCCGGACCCTCCCAAGCACAAACGCAGACACGGATAATCCGTTCATGGGAGCACGTTGCCGCTTCCATCTGCAACTGTACGAGCACCGATGCTTTTTCCCTTAATCCTTCGCGTCCTTCCAACCTTCCACGCCAGGGAGACCTCCTCTTTGTTGAAAACGATTTACTAGTCAGGCGTGTCAGGCGTGTCAGAATACCGTAGTCGCCGGCGAGGATTGCGAGTCATCCTTGGGAGATCCCTTTGATGAACCCGGCGTTAGCGGCAAAGCATACTTCATTTCAAAACATTTTTTTTTTCAGTAGCGTAGCACTAGCACTACAACGAGACGCGCACTCGTCCAGATGATCTCATCGTCGTGGCGCGAGACTTGAACCCTTGACGGTCAGGTGAACTCGCTCAGCGTACTCTCCGAACGTCATGGGAATAAAGAGGGGCCAGTCATAACAATCTCAGCTTGCCGAAGAAAAAAGAAAAAAAAAGAGGAGAGTTTGTTATAAAGACCCTCTAACCGAGGAAAACATCACATGTTTCGTCATGGACACCTAAAATGCCGACACTCCCTTACCCGACCCTGCACAGCCTGTTACTGAAATTCAACGCTGCCGTTCCATTCAGCGCGTCGGTAAAAGGTCTTTTTAGCTTGGCTGGGGACGTCTTTAGGAGGAAAAGGGGAAAACTCTCCGATAAAAACTTTGAAAGTTAATTGCTTCTGCGAGCGAATAAACTATTTTGGTGAAAACGCAAGCCATAAAATGACTGCTTTTATTTTAGGTTCGCAGGATTTTTCACGGATCAAAACTGCTGTTCATTTTGCTACCACAAAAATATAAAAAAGTAACTTCGAAAGTAACTTCAAAGTAACTCGTTACTTTTTTACAGTAGTTAGTAGTTTACTCATTACTGTTACAAATGTGTAATTTCTACTCTACTTGAACTACTTTTGCCGTCGATACTCAGTAACTTAACTTAACTACCTTTTTTGAGTAATTTGTACATGTCTGCTATGAGCCACCACACAATCTTCGGAGCTTAAACGGTTCACACACCGTTATTCATTTCAGCTCGCAAAAAAACAAACCTCGTCATCTGAGAGAGTTACCGACGGCGCACTCTCAAGCTGTCAATATCAGTGTTGGGTAAAGTACATCTAAAAGGTACTTGAAGTAAAGTACAAAGTAAATGAGACGTGATGTACTTTAACTAAAGTATTAAGTACACTGGGTGCAACGTACTTGAAGTAAAGTACTATAAATATAATGTGCTTTCAAAGTAAAGTACAAGTATTTTAACACAATCTTTCATGATGCCCCTTCATTCCCATATGCAGTGATTTTTTAACTGGTATGTATGCATTGCCGAGGGCTCACGGATGCATGGCCTATTTTCAAGAACAGCGGCGAATATTCCACAGAGTAGTCATTTTCAGTAATGGAGACAAATTTAGAAGTCCCTCTTCTGAATTTGGCGCCCATTGCACTGGAATGTTGCACTTAAGGGGGCTAAATGTTCTAGGAGGGGGCCTGACGTTAGCCCCGTAGCTTCCGCAAGCAATCCTCTCATAGAGGAGTCTCCTCTCCTTAATGCAAAAAACAGTGAGTGTGCAAGTGCGCTGGTGATGATTAATCTTAATGTGACACCTGAGATTGGGGTGCGAAAAAATTAAAGAACTTTCAAATAGAAGAAGAAGACAAAAGAGAATGTCTCAAAACATTCTGACGTTCTCTGTTGTTTTACTTCGACCTGAATATTTAATTTTTTCGCACCACAGTCTCAGGTGCTACATTATGATTAATTTTGCGCTCCTAATATTTTAAACTTCCTCGCTTGCGCTGACCGACCGAGAAGTAGCGAGAGTTCAAAAAGCTACGGGAAAGCTGCAACCAGAACAAATGGAGCGATGGGTCGTCTGCTCACGTTTCTGGCAAGAGTAGAATATCCCTCCCAGTTTTTCTTCAGAGTTGACAAAGCATGATTTCCGGATACAAATTTAACAGAACCAAATTTAGGGAATGTACTTTGAAGTCGAGAATTGTACTTTCCTCGGAAAGTACCAGAAAGTACAAGTACATACTCAGAGAATGTACTTCAAGTAAAGTACAAGTTTCCTAAACCTACTTGAAGTAGTACTTTAAGTACAATGTACTTAAAGTACTTCCCAACACTGGTCAATATATTGCATTTTTTACGGGTTCCCCATGTTCTGATTTTATATTTGCGGCGTCATTATTATAGAGAATGGGGGATTACTAATTTCCGACGAGTTAGTAAATGTGCCCGATCTTCAAGAGTATCACAAAATAGAGGTCAATTATTTTCAATGAAGTGACAAATTCTAATTGTGCTAAATTGCCACGTGTGACGCAATATCAACTAAGCTAAGAAAAAATAAAAAAAATCAGTGAGCTGTTTTCCGCATCCACTCAAGGGCCGGTGAGCTTTTTTTCGCATCTGCCGGTTTTGCGGTGAGCTTTTGTCTGGTGAGCTTCTCTCCGGTGTGCTTTTCTCAGCCCATTCTGGTTTGAGTACGCGGGACGTCAACGTTGTCATAAGTGGCTTATTTTAGTCTGTACGTGTTATTTGTCTTGGTTGTCGATTTAGGGTTTTTTCTAGTAAAATAAACCTCAGCTGTGTTAGGAGATTTGTGTTGTCTTGTTCTTTTTTTTTTTTTCCTACTCTCCCGGGCTAAAAAAATAATAAATGCAGGATTTTTGTAGTTCATACACACATTGCAGAATTAAATGATTCTTCGTAGGAACAGCGGTAACCAGGATCGCGGTAAAGAGCAGCGCAGTAAAACACACGTGCTGTACAATTGCTAACCACAGTACTTGCTACGATGCCAGTCAGCACAGATGTGACCGAACTTAGAGACTGACTACGGTACGTACTAAATGTGCAAGGTGCATAGGGCAGATGAGAACTTAAAGAAAGGACAGCGCTATACTCAAAGCTCGAGTTTGGTTTTAATGAAAAATATAGGGAAGATAAGAAAGAAGTGGAAGGAGCTGTACTAAATACAGAAAAGCACGAAAGAAAGAAGCGAAAGAAACATGATAAATCAAAAATTAACTTATAAAACAAAATCACTCAATAAAGTCACTAGTTAAAACTGACAAATAAAAATATTAAGAAAAACACGAAAACTACCTATTAAAAGTTATTTCAACATTTCTTTGAAAGGACTTAAAAAATTGGAAGCGACCTTTACCTTCGAGGTTCTAAATGCATAAAATGTATTACAGTGCATTGGTTTGTCATGTGATGTATATGTAGAGGTCAAAATACGTCAATATCGGCCTAAATTTAGCGGGGAATCTGAATTTATGTTTTGGACAGTAGACGTTAATTTTCTAGCTAAATTTAGCGGGGAAACTGAGTTGACGTATAGGTCACGTGCCGTCAATTTCTCCAAGGTTTATAGGACGCCACTTTCCCCGCTAAATTTAGAAGAACAATTTCCGTCGTACGGACGGACAATGTTTCGAGATTGGAGAGTAGCGTTAGAAAGCATTCGTGCTTTGAAACGTCCACTAATACTAGAGAACCGCCGCTCATAGCATGCATGACGGCGGAGGTATATCAGTCCTTCGTCTGACAAGGAAACAGATGTCGCACTGAAGCATTCTTTGAAACAAGCTTCGGTGATCTGCACTTCGTGAAGCTCCCTTTATTTTTGTTCACATAACTGTCTGAGGACTTTTGTCTCAGAATATCGGGGTGCAATGGATGTCCTTCGTGTCTTCATCTGTCCTTCTTGGTTTATATATTTAGTATGTTGGGGCCAGCTATCTCACTTCAACGTTTTATTGCGGTGCCTATGTCTGTTTTGGTTTTCGCCAGTCCCCAGAATGAAATAAAACTCCCTTCAAGCAGTTTTCGGTCTCCTGGTTTGAATATGAAATATAAAATTTCTGGTTCGACACGACGTGCTATAATATGGTAGTATGACGACCGCTTGTTTGATATTTTTTTCTTGTTCTGATTTAGTCAGCTCGACGCATATATTCTCCATACGAAAGTCTGACCAAAACGAAGGAGCAGTCAACCACCTAGCCTGTACCAGTGGTAAAAGTGTTTTTTTTTTCTTTAATTGTTAACATGTTTAGTTGCAAAGGGGCACGCACCTATGAAAAAAATAAACGCTATAAAGTTTTGTTTCTTCAGAAACCCAAAACTCGTTTAGTTTTACTGGATATTTACGCATTTGTCCAGAACATAAAGTTCCTATGCAATGTGAACGTAAAAAAAGATTCGATCCTACCATTTTAAAATCGATTATTTGGAAAAGAAGTTAATTAATTCAGACAGTTAAGATTGAGTATATATTGAGATACCAGCCGAGCAACCGAAAAGCCAACAGTGATAACGGAATTGCAACATATTGAGTACGGGTACTTTCTACCTACAGATCTCCCGAGACAACTATACCTGGAAGAATTGCGACACTGACAGTGACTGTCTGAGCGAAACTAAACCTAAGCTCACCGAGAGACAACCTTACCATACTGGAATCGTCATTCTAAGTAACTTAAAGGCGAATACGGCTTATACAGTGTTCGCGAGAGGATGCACCTCCAGTGGCTGTGGTTCACCAGGTGGTATTCGCGCTGTTACGGCATCACCAGGTAAATGCCTCTTTTACTGTTAAAGTATGTGATATAGTTATTAAAACGTAAATAGTATAAAACAAGTCAGTGTTTTTTTTTTTTCTATGAAACGTCTATGATTTTATTAGTGATATTGTAGGAATATCACTAATGATATAATTGATCATGGTACAAAAAAGCTACAGCTATTTTTGTCGGTGTGGTACTATAGAACACAATCCTTTGGCATACCAACTGCCACATACCGAGATCTACATGTTCAATTTTTTAAACAAGTTCATGCCAAGAGTAAGAGCGTGTTGTGGTTTGTTTGCTTTTTTAATGTAAGTGTTTCTCGGGACATTTAAATAGCTTCTGGAATTTTGACAACCTGGATCAGTAACTTTATGCGTTGAGGTTATTTTTGGGCAGAAATAATGTGAAAGATTATTTGGAAATACAAATCCTGAGCTACATGTCAAAACCCACTTAAATATTGCTACTGAAATAGATTCTAATATATATTGCTGCTGTGTATTAGAAGGATAATAAAAATATAATTTTTATAATATACAAGTGCAGGACTACATTTTAATGGTGCAAAATACAAACACTCAGGATCATTTGTGTATAAACCAGAATGTTAGGCTCAGTATAACTGGTGTGGCGCACCCACTAATCTATACAATAAAAAAGTGCATGATCTACATCAGTATATAAGACTACATTTTTTTTTAAACCACCAGTACTCACTGCAGGATACAGCCAGAATTTCGACATCGACGTTTCTGCGCCCGCGTTTTGAGTGATGTAAGTGAATGAAGTGGTTCGTTAAAAAATTACACACCCGTCCCACAAAATTAGAAGTGCGTATTTGCAGTGGGATCGCCCATACTTCGCGGTTTGAATCACAAAAAAAAATGAAAACAGTTTTTTTTTTTTTCATTTTCTAAAACGTTAGAGATGTCATAATGTTCATGTTCGGGAGCCTCTTCCAGGAATGATCTTACAACGTCACGCAGGAGTAAACTGTAGTTTTATTATCTATTGATTGAACCTTGCATCAACACAATACACTTTGGGATATAGAATAATAATTGACAATTTGAAGTCCGGGAAAGCACTTGTTACCTGCGTAGAATAGAGCATTTGCTACCCCCCCCCCCTTAACCCCCCAACATATAAAAATGACCAGATTGTACCTTTGCTTAGACTCATGTAATTTTGTTCTGTTTCGAAAATAAGCATTTAAAAATGCATGCGAGCCTTTTTATGAAAGACTTTTTCATTCCAGTTCCAGCTTCGCCATCTATTGACTTCATCGGAAATAACGCACGAACAGCTGTATTTACTTGGAAGTTCAAGGACACAGAAATGATCTACGTTCAGGTAGGTATGGGGACAGCGTGGTAAACAGGGAATTTTAGTATTTAATGTTTGTACTTCGATAACGAATTTCACTACTCTCCCGTCTTGAAAATGCATTTGAGTATTATAGGGTATTATTATAGTCGCACCCAAATTACCGCAAGGACGATTTTCCTATATTGCACCACATCATTATACCTTTCTTCTTTATAAGAGGAAACCGCAAAGTGCAATTCATATCAATATCTTTATGTTTGTTCGTTTTCTTTACAAAGCTATATGTTCACTATAACAAATTTTACTTAACAAAATAAAGTACTCTGCACGACATTTTTAGCCCGAACATGACATCGGAGTTTTTTTAGTTTTCTTTCGAAAATTGTATTGTTTAGTTTAGCGCCACAAATTACAACTTTTCACACTTTTATGGTATCCCATTAAATCTAATGAAATATCACAAAACAAATTGGCCATTATTATTTGGTTTAGAAGAGACGCGCAGAATCCACAGGTGTGTTTTCTTAAAAGTCATGAACATTTCATTATTTCTGCCTACCGCTTTCAAAGTAAAACGTCACGAGTCACGCACGAAGCAAGCTTTTGATCTCTACATTGATCACTAACAAAATTTGCAAGCTCGCGGCGGCTACAAGGGGGGAAATGTTCATGCATTCGGGAGGAAGCGCGATAAACTTTAAATGTACTCTTCATTTCACGCAGCACTGCATATGTATAGCACATGGTAAACCACCGTGTTCACTCACAAAACGAAAGTGAAAAGCGCACCCAATCGGATTCCCTGCTTTCGGCTTCACGATTTTGTCTCAAAAACCAAACTGAACGTAGAGCACATAAGGATTGTACGAGGCGAGATAAAAAGGAAACAGAAATTGTTTTAAAAAATCGTGTATTTATTTTGACACGCTGAAATTGTATTCACATTCAAAGCTCTTCCCGCCTCATTCAATACACTTGTTGATGCGTTTTTTCAATGCCTAGAACGACCTTTAAACTCGTTGATTGTAAAGTTTTTTAGTGCATGCGACACTTCTTTTCAACCTTCTCCAAACCGGCAAACCGTTTCTTTCAACAACATTTTTCATGCGGATAAATAAAAACAAATATCAACGAGGTGAGGTAGGGTGAGAAGCGTGGGCGGGGTAGGTTTTGTTTTTGTTGTTTCTGGTTGTTTGTTTTATTCTTTTTCATGTTATTTCTGGCCAAACATTTCTGAACTCACCAGAGCGCGGTGCGCCCTGGTGAGTTGTAATGGCGGCCGAACCAGTCTTCTGTTTGCCACAAGTCGTGAGGTTTCTTCCACAAATCATGACGCACATTTCTCAATACTTCCAGATAAAAAACAAACCTTGGTGGACCGTTTGACATGGAAGAACAAATGCGAATGCAAAATATCCCTCTCATGTCAAAGACACATTCATTAATTGTTTTAATGTTGAACATCGCTTGCCGTGCTTTCTTAGGTTGTGGGGAAGTGTCAGTTTTTCATATGCTGCTTATCTGTTTCTTTTCGGGGTGATAGCCGTAGCACCAAAACTCATATCCGGCTATGACAATAAAAAACTCAGGATCGCACCCCAACCTATTTTTTAACGAAGGTATCTTTATCAAGCGATTGCCCTTTTGAATGCAGGTGAGAGCAGAAGAGGTAAGAAGTTTTCTGGCAACTCTTTGCATGTGCAAATCATACGACAAAACTCGCTGACAGTAACTTCGCGACACTCTGGTCAACTCCACAAGTTCATCAATGGTTTGACAGCGGTTATCGAAGATAGCTTGACGAATTCTTGCCGCAGCCTTTTTAGTTCGGCTGGTCAAGAGAAGCCTGAAAGAATGTTGATCGTCAGTCGACCGTTCGCCGTGTTTTAAACGGGAAAGCATTCCTAGACTTGTTTTTTTACTCAAAGCAGCTTCCTTGTAAGCCGTCTGTAACGTAGCAAACGCTCCCGGCAATTTTTTTTTTTTTCAACAGGAAACAATATTTCAAGGCAGCAGGCCGCATGTCGCTCGTATAAATTCACGATCACAAAATAGAAATACAAAAAATAGTTTACTAACGCCGAACGCAGCGTTTCACAGGAACGCCGACAGCTGATGCAGAGGGCCGTACGTAGAAAACGCGCCTAGCGAGGACTTCTACTACAAGAAGCCCTTCTTCTCGAAAATAATTCGCGTTACTTTTAATTAGACACTCGAATATTGCTTAAACTAAAAAAGAATACAACGCTTACCATTCATAATCGCAGTTTTAAATAAAAAAAAACGGCATCAGTTTAAAAATAAAATAAAAAAACATCTGCAAGTGAGAATAAAAACGCCATTTTTTTATTTTATATTGTTTAAAAGAGTGTTTAGAACGAAGACCGTTTCCGTGGTTTATAAACCAGTAAGATATTAGAATTAAATGGTCTCAAATATGCCGTCTTAGAAGTCTGCTCACCGAAACTAACGTTAGAATTGTAAAACGCGCTCAAGCTGATGTATCTAATCTCCCTAAGATAAGCTCGTGGAGTCAAAATAACGTATGACATCACGCGAAACGAGCGCATATTAGCTACATATAAAATATATATGCAAATGAAAACAGAGAAGAACAAATAAAAATATTAAATGGACAGATTTACTCGAGTAGTTTTACTCTTGAGTGAAGCCAGCAGCGATAGAATTAGCGCTTATAACGTACCATCATCGCTCATTGCAAATCTTGCAGCTTTGCAATCAAGCAGCGGAGTCGCCTTCTTTTGGGCTCAAAACTGTGATATGAAGCTTTGAAGTTCAAGAGTGCCTAGAACGTCGAATGAAAAACAGCTTTATTAATTATATTGCTGGAAAGTAACTGGAATAAACTCAGGATACTATCAGGTGTAATTAAGCAAAATGTAGCAGATAAATGTTTTGTATCTCGTTGTCTTTTGTTATTCCTAAAATGAGGAGCAAAAAATATCGATATAATATAATTCTGAATTACTAAAATAGGTAAATTATTTGACGCATATGGCTGAATTGTTTTCAGATCATTAAATCATACGGCTATCAATAGGTGACTGAAAAATGTGAGTGTTTAGAACAGCTCTTAGAGAAAAGTTAAGTTGAATCAACCCAAACAAAAGAACGCATGAATTACCACAGAAATAATGCAGCTATGTCATAGAACGGGCAGGTTGTGGCAAATATTCAAATGTAATCTCTGGGATAGCTGAGGGAAAAAGTCTATAGAAGCTTGCAGATTATGGTTACACGTGAGGGCCTTTAGATTAAATAAACAAGTAAATAAAATACTGGAAATTATTAGACTCCTAAAGAAGTACCTATGTCACTCGTTTGCATAGACATAGTAGAAACATAAAAAGACCAAGAATGTTGTGCACAAGGTAATTGGTTGTAAGGAATTAATAAAGAAATATATGGTACTGAAAGGAACAAATTCATATCTCGCTAACAAAATTATTCCCAGCGGCCTAAAATTTATGTTGTAAGGCCCATTTTAAGACTAAATATAGTAAAAAAAAACTTTAATGACAAACTAAAATAGCCTCTTTTAGTGAAGAAAACGTGTTTTACTGTCATTTCTAGTACGGGTTTTGTCGGAACACAGGGACAATTACAGTACTGAAGGAAAAACAATATTTATAAAAAAAAATGTTGTCTTCACAAAATGTTTTAACTAAAAAGCATTTGATTCAATTGGCCGTGGATGTTTTATCTAAATTGCAGTACTCCTGGTTGCAATAGCCTTTTACCAAATTTCTTACTAGTTACGCCGACACCAACGACTCTACTTTGGTTTTGGCTGGGAATTACAAATTCGGCGGTATATCATCTTTCCACATTGATATATGCTGACGAATGGCATGTTTAAAACAACTATATATTTTTTATCGTCAATAAAATGCAAATAAAGTACTTCCGTAGTCCCCACCAGATAATAAAACACCGTACCATACGCCCAACACTTATAAAATTGTAAACAAAAACTGTATATGCCTACCACTAAAGTATTTATGATCGAAAAAAATATTTGGGTGTTTTCTTTATGGAGATTTGTCCCGGATGCACGCATCTATTACCTAGCCAGACACCTTAAATCTGTGTATGTATATCTCTAACGCACGCGATCCACGACAGATATGCGTCTTAAATTTATGGTGTACGGCCTCGGAGATTTCTTCCTTCAGTACGAAATAATTATTTATAGACGCTGCTCTAATTATCGCGAGACTTTGAGAATACATTACATCACGTAGAGAACGCGTAGAAGGAAGTATCGAAGTGAAAATCCGCTTAAAAATACTGACCCTATAACTATGTTCCATTTGAAATAATAATATTTACGCAACACCGAGTAAAACATATTTCAACTGCATATATAAACTGCCGCTAAACAAGCAAGACAAGTACGAAAGAGCAGAAAGGTTTATGTTACCGAAGGTTTTCACAAATGGTGAAAGGACTACGGTATTTTTACCTACCTCATTATTATTTTCCCATCTGAACTCGTACAAGTGTAGTAGCTTAGAGAAGGCAAAAATAAGTCCTTTGATCTGAACTTTCATTACGGACTGTTTCGGTTGTTCTGTGTTCTTCCTCTAAATGTTTTTTTGGTTTTTTTTTTGATTGTAAAGTCATTTAGAATTTCCGTTGACTGTCAGGCTCTGCGCACAAGAATATTTAAGCTTCTGAAAGTCCGTAAGTGATTCAGTACGTTTGAAGGTGCAATAAAATGTATTATTATTATTTCATTCATTACCGAAACCCTCAATTGTACTATCAACACAGCCTGCGTGAAATGCAATTTCTATTTCTGCAGGTCTCCTTGGACAACTCCACTTGGCTCAACTGCTCAGTAGAAGCAGACAAGTGCAGAATCAGCAGTGTGACAGAGAGCACGCTGTTCGACAGCAGCGGAATTACGACCATCAATGACTTAACTCCTGGAGTAACGCATACTGTGTTCTTAAGGGGCTGCAATTACCGCGGTTGTGGAACGTCTAACTCGTCAGAAGTACATGTTCCAGAATTGGGTAAGACATTTATACCGTGAAGTACGCGAACCTCCGTAAAAATTGCATATCCTAATTAAGCTTGGGCACAGTCGCACTTATCTGTGGATATTTATAAGATTATCCCCCAAACAAAATGTGCAAATGGTCTTATTTACTGTTCTAAGAACTCTTACTGATTATTTAACGCTCATTACGTTTACCAATTATATACATTAAAATATCTTTACAGGAGCACACACCTAATTGTTGGCATTTGGGGCAACCGCATATGTTTGATGCGTGGCAGCCTAGGGTAAATTCAGTCTAACGCAGAATGGCACGCTTTGAATCTACCTTATATTTGAACTATAGCATAGCCTCCTCTATACTCAAAAAGCTTGGCAGTTCTACGATGGAGCCAGAGTTCCCGGTCGTAGATTTGTGGCGCGAGCATGTGGTAGCACAGAGTATCAAAGAGTCATTTCTTGGAGAACCTGGACGGCAGCGCACAGCTTCTGCAGCGGCGAGGACCAGAAATACACTTGTTCGCGCGGGAGAAGTGTGTTTCGGCGTCTCGCCGCAGCGGGGCGCCAGTCACGTGGCTCTCCTCTCATCCGCTGTCTGCCGCTCCACCTTTTCTATTTTGGCGGCCTCTTCTCGTGGCGATCTGCCAGGTTTTCTCAGTATACAGGAGGCTATGGCTCTCGTCATTGACAGGGAGAGAACGGCAAGGGATCTCCTTCCAACACACGGCCTCCCACATGTGCCCGTTACCTCGCATCGTGCTTTAGCTCTGCGGGCAAGCTCGAGACGCACGCGACGCCTAGGCGTTATCGAAAGCAACGAGTGCGCGCTGAAGGCGGCACAATTCAGACACCTCTCTGCCGTTTTCCTCCTGCCAGTAACTATAGGCCAAAGCGCTGTTTAGAAACGCGTTCACACGAGGTGTGGGCACTGCGCGTCCCCAGAAACCGGATTCGCATGAAATGGATCGTCTGCACATGCGCCCTGTCAATAGCAGTGCCACCGCAGCAGTGTCACATAAGGACCACGTGTTGGTACGTAGCAAAACAAAAATTATGCTTATGGTGCATTCTTCGTAACACGTGTCAATTCTCTTTCACGTTGTTAATATTCAAAGTATTTATTATTTACAACGTTATTTTAATGACACTTTTCAATTCACTTTCGAGTTCTTCACATTATGTGCACGTTCCTTGGTTTTCTCGTTGGTCTTCTAAGAAGGCACGCGCCGGAAGAACGTAAAGACATGCACACAACGCTCATGAGGAATGACCATAAAGTGTGCGGCCGTTGACCCCTTCGAAAGATGTGTTGCTATATTAATTTTCGTTATTACTGCGATTGTAGTTTGTGGAACACTTCGCGGGGTTCGCGCCGTCGACCGCACTCCATATTGACACGAGCCATTTTCGGCACTCCGCCAAAAGATTTCACGTTGACAAATGCCTAGCATCACGCCACCTGTTACCTTCCTTCAGCTAATTCCAAGTTGTTGCATTGTCATGTCAAGTCACGTTAATCAGTGACGCCACACGACTTAATGACGTCAGGTGAAAACGTGAGTCACGTGATGCAATGACGTCTCGTGTCAATGTGACGTCACGTGACATTCATATGTCATGTGACTATAAGTCGTCACGTGACACCATGGCGGTGTGTTTGGAGATTTGTGTTTGTCCTTTGTCCCTCTTGTTCCCCTTCTCCAGGCAATATTTTCGTCGACCATGGCGGCACGTAGAAACATAAACATGAGACTTCCGATAATGGAAACAATAGAAACAAACCGTCTTCGGTATTAATGCAAGAAAGGTTGTCGGGCGACACAACGAATAAAGCTAGGTAGGTGTTAAGCCGGCAAAACTATGGGCATGGAATCAGGTGGAGCTACAATGCTTGAAACTGGAGTGCGCGATTTCGGAAGTGTTCTTCAGTGACCACAATGCGGTGTTAGTGTGCATCCAATAACATTACATAAGTCGTTCAGGCAGCTACACCAACGAAAGGGAGCGGTTCATTCGAGCACATGCAGTTTCGTAGTTTTCCGGATTTCAAAATTGGGCGCGCATTTTTGTAAGTGTTCTTCAATTACCACAAGGCAGTCCTAGTTTGTACCCAATATAATTGTTTAACAGGTACAGGAAATTCTGTCTACTTAATGAACCTTCATTGGTTACAAAGCGCTATGGAATTTTCGTCCGGTGTATTACTGGGTTTATTACCAAAACCTATGCGGACTCTATGGTGCGCATTCACACCTTTAACGTTCATTTAGTTCATCTTCTAGAATGACACCTTAGGGGCACCGACGGCCCACCTCAGCTTTCGCACTGTTTTACCTTACGCGTTGCCTAAGTGCCCTAATTTCTTTTTCAGTCCCTCGGGATCCGAACAACGTGACACTTACCGTCATGCCAAACAACACGGCAGTGGTGAAGTGGATAGGTCATCCAACCTTGTGGGACTCCAGCCCACCTTATGATGTGACTTGGAAATGCGGCAACGGTCCAAAAATGGTCATGATCACAACGCTCAATACGCTATCTATTCATGGTAAGACGCGTGCCTCACGTTGAACCTGGGTTGCACTCTGTAAGTTCTTACATATTCACCACAAAATCCCTGAGTACTTATTGCTGTGATTCACTCTCCGGGAAAGTGCCAAGCACTTGCTGCGCAATGTTACTGAAGATTTGGCGAAACAGAATTATCTGTAGCTGGATTATTATCCCAAATATCTTGTCAGATCAGATATTTAATTAATGCCCACGGAAGATTATAATTCTTCTGTTTACTTGATAATAACTAGTGTACTGCTTCATTCATTTATATATTATTCGCTCCCCATCTCCAAATTTAAGGGGCTTTCATTTGGGCGTGTTTTAGGGAAAATCAGGAGTTCTTGAGGAAGTGTTTAGAAGCAATTCGTTTTATAGCATACACAATAAATAAAACTACGAAAGCGAATCACGACCCAAAACCCTGAAACATGTTTATGGGTCAAGTTTCCAACAAAGCACGCGTATAACTGAGAGAACTACAGAAGCAGCCTGGTGAATGAGGAAGTCATAATGTGCTTCGACTAAACACTTCTTTGTATTTTTGCATTAGCACGACGTCTGCTGTGTTCTTGAATTGCTCAGTTTGAAAGCATAAGGCAAACTTTCCGTTTATTGGAAAACTTACATGTTCGTTTTCTTTCAGTGATATATAAAGATTTCCGCGAATAGGTTTACCGAAGACTCAAATAAATCTTACAAAATTAAAATATGTACTACATCAATGACACGGCTAGTGGTTTGATACGAAACAATAAAAAAGTATGTGAACCTTATAATTAAAACTAAGTTTAAATAACCGAGTACTTATTTAGGCAAAACTAGCTTCGGGGTAATTGGTTAATGCGGAGCCGAGAACAACAGGTACCATATGTTTTGTTAATTCGTGTGTACGAAGATATTTGAAGCGCATGACATTTGAGGAAAAAATGAAAGTGTGCAAATTTAGCAGCTTTGTTCGAAAAGCAGATCCGGCGACAAGAAACGCATAGGCAAAGCAGCGACAATGTACTCCCTTAAGGTCGATGACAAAGCATGAGAAAAGCTTGCTCCAAAACTCATTGAAGAAGAAAACCGGATTCTCTATGTCATATAGAGCATTTGTAGAGCCAGTTCTTATGGTCTACGTGTCCACGGCATGTAGTATAGATGGTGATGTCTAGCTGGTAACGTCACGGAGTTTGGAAAAGTTGCTGTTTGTCCGTGAAGCTGGAACAGTGATGAGTTCTGAAAGAGGAAACTCTGGGGTCATCCGTTTCTATGTGAAGACTGTGGTGTCTCGTCACATCATGACGTCATATGATAGTGTGAAGTCACGTGTTGCCGCGACGTCATGTGACATTGACGTCAGGTGACACAATGACGTGGCATCGTTATGTCAGCCGGGTGCAGTTGTAGTCTCCACCTTGGTAACGAAAAACTAGCGACGCGAGTCGTTGCGGGGGACTATGGAACTAGGTCTGGGTAGAAAGTGAAATCTGCACAGAGCTCCGACAGATGGTACTAAAGGCGCCGAACGCAGGCCGCAATTGCCGCAGTCCTCCCGCCCTTCCCCCCCTCCCCTTTTTTTTTCCCTTCCTCTCTCTACTCCTTGTATGCTAGGTTTTTGGCGTTCGTTATTCTGACTCTGTTGGTTCGGTTGCAATGTTCAAAGATAGCTCGTTTCAGCCCGGAACATTTTAATAGAGCTTTCTTTGAAAAGCGCACAACCCCGCAGAGTTACAGGTAGACAACATTATATCAACAACAAACAATTCTGACAAATATGTCTTTGTATTTTCCAAAGAACAATATAGGTATGCAGTCACTTGCCCTTGAGACATCCTCCACCGAATAGCGGACTTATTAAAGAGTACTTTGGTGGAGTGGAGCTGGGAGAGCTGAACATCTTCCTATAAGTAGATAACAGCATCATTCTGCAAATATGTAGGAGAAACAAAGCCCATAATCACTGCACGTGCGGGTGCTTCGGCACGTTATAAACTGTTCAACGTTTAGCGAGACCAATTTGTAAAATCCTCGGGAAGGTTAAAACCTAAATCAGCGAATACAGGTCATAAAAAATAATGTTATTAGTTTGATTTTATGAACATTCGCGGACAACTTCATTCACCTTTGTTCTTCTGTCTCACGACTAAATATATTTACATACAGGTAACAGTCACAAAATGCAGCTGGAACTCACCGGCAGTAAACAAAAATACAGGGTGCCAGTCTTCCGCATATTTCCGATCGCCGCATTCCAGATGAGTGTGCGTGCTTCGAGCGAAAACCAAAACGTTGCTTGGGCCTCACCCACTTCTAAAGACGGAATGGCCTCGTCGAAAACACGCATGGCAAAAAGAGATGCTCCAATTCCGATGCGTCGATTTCGGCAAACTTCGCGTCGGCGCAAACGAGCCATCTGCGCTTCCGCTTAGCGCGCGACGAGAACAGATAAAACGTTTGCAGCAGCCATGGGTACAAAATCATACGCTGGCGCCGCTGGTCACGCAACCCCGTCGGGAAAGGGGCTTTCTGAATTGCTCTGGCAGACGAAAAACGCCGACCGTATGGTGATTGAGATCGTCTTCTAGAGCAGCGCGCTTAAATCTAACGCCGAAAACCCGAACTAGGTATAGGTGGTAATGCATTAATGGATGTAGACATTCGTAGCATGTGGCGGCTCACTATGGTCAAAGTAGGAACTTCGGAGCTGCATCCGGCTGGTTATATGTCACAGACACTCCGACGTCTTGCGACACTGTGACATCCCATTACGCGATCACGTTGCATATAGCCAAGGGACATCGTGATTCGCTAATAGTCACGCCACACTGTGACGTCACGTCGTACCATAACGTTTCACGACACCGTAATGTCTCCATATTACACTGTGACGTCACGTCGTCACATGACGTTAAGTTACGTGATCGTGTACTTTTACGAAGCAAATACTTTTACAAAGGCTTTTGGAACATTTTTGCCTCTTGTACTTTCCTGTTGATATCGTCACACTGCTATCTTTATATCCCGTAACGTGACTTGACGTCAAGTTACATGGCCAACGACACCTGACGTCATGAAATCAAATAGTACCTATAAAGTCAATCCATTTGGAGCACATTGCGGATATACCAGAGAAAAATCCGTTTTAGGGGACCAACCGGGACGGAATTCTAAGAAGAAAATACATATTGTAGAACATTTGTTACGTTACTATACTCTTAAAAATATGCAGGCTCGTATTTTCCCTCAAAACATGTTTGGGTCAATTGTAATGATGTCCCGAGCATCTACCTTGTCTGGTTAGGCCAACACATTTTTGGCTCAGAAAAGGTTTTAAAGCATGAAATGCTTTTTAACGCGACGTCCCAATCCTACGATTTTCTCCGTCTTTCCGTCCGTCCGTCCGTCCGTCAGTCCTTTTCCGCTAAATATAGCGGGGAAAGGGGCGTCACGTGATGTCAAGTAACATCGTGTGACCTAAGCACCTTGGGGAAATGAACCACACGTGACCTAAGTGTCGAATCAGTTTCCCCGCTAAATTTAGCAGGCAAATTCACGTATTGTGGCCAAAACATTAATGCAGTTTCAGCGCTAAATTTTGCGAAAAATTTGCGTCCCATGACCTATGCACCAATTCAGTTACGCGCTAAACTAAGCATGGGAAATCAGCGTCACGTGACCTGACGTCACGTGACCTATACAACCAATCAATTTTTCTGCTACATTTAGAGTCAAAATACACGTTACGTGAAGGCCCGTTCACACTTGTGCAACCGAGTACGACCGAGAGAGACGAAACCGGTTTTTAAGCCTCTTGCGACGTCTTAGGACCGGGTGCGCTGCTGCGGAGCTGGTCCTAAGACGTCGTAAGTGGCTTAAAAACAAGTATTGTCTTTCTCGGTCTTACTCGGTTTCACAAGTGTGAACGAGCCTTGACGCACCAATGCCCTCATCAATTCCCTCACCAATTCCCTATAATGCATTTCATGCACTAAAGAACTTTAAAAGTCAAGTTCGGTGCCAATTGTTTTTTCTTTTAAGTACGATGACGAGAACATCATTTTTGCTCATTCTCCGCGTGCGTGTGGCTTTGTGAGTCACAGCGCGATCTGCGCCACATGAGAGCTAGACATGGTCATGGGATTGCAGTAACTCACCCATTATGGTGAAAAACCCGAGGCTGAGGTTTTGACAGACGACGACAAAGAGGAGAAAGGGAACGTCTCAAACACAGCTAAACCTTTATTGAGGACAGAAGCCAGTGTGTCACGAATTAGAAGAAATGGCATTATTAGAGCGAACAATAACGCATGACGTACAAAGAAAACGGAAAATGTCATTTCCCTCCTGCAGAACTCATTCACAAGATTGTTTGGGAGTCCCCGTTTCTTTTGTCTTTGAACTCAGCCGATGTTGCGAGACTAACCTCTAATGTCTAATCATTTGAAAGAGTTCTTGTAAACTAGTTTCGGGAAGTCTCGATTAGATATCATCTTTTACCCTCTGACAATTAAAATATAAATGTTAATTCCTCACCTTATATTTTGTAATAGTAAGAACAATGACTAAAAAGGTCTGAATAATTTAATATTAAGCACGCGAAATTATAAGAAAGTGTACTGAAACAATATGCATTATACACGTGTCCCAAAAACGCTGGCACCCAAGATTAAAGAAACAAAGAAAACAAAACGCTCTGCGAGAGTCGTACCAAACGTATGTCCTAGAAAATGCCCTAAGAAAGTGAAAACTTTTTGTGGGGTGTGCGTTTAGTCAATATTATTTAACACTAAGTAGCAAGCTGTTTAATTATGCATTTAAAAGTAAAACCAAAAGTTGTAGAGCGCACTCACAAACACCCAACAAAGCTATTCGCTACATAATACTATTCAAGCGTTGTTTTTTGTTTTTTGTTTTTAATATGAAAGTTTGCGAAATATAATTAAAGACACGTGACGACGCGGGCGCGAGTCGCGCTTGCAGTGCTCTTAGACGCGCTCTGAAGGAAAACAAAGTCCACATTATCCTCTCGGCTGTCCGAAACAATGATTCGGGCTCTCGTATGCCTGGCATAAGATAGACCTGTTTTTCTCGGCCAGGGCGAACGAGCGCGCCAATCATACGCGCCCTTTGTAATGCTTGCATAGAGCATAAAGGCTTGTTCACACATACAGCGCGGCGCCAAATTTGCGCGGGAAAACGGCGCTGATGCAGCTCGGACTTGCACGTGACTTATCGCCGATGTGGTTACACAGTGGTAGGGTTGGGTAGGTATCGTGTGACCATTATTTGAAACTACAATTATTGAGATACATTGTAAAAAGAGCTAAGATACTGATATTTAAATATGTTCATAAAAATATATGGCGACACGTCAGAAATACATTCGAAAACAAGAAAAGTATTTGGCAATACACACACAGGAATACATTTTCCTGAGCAGAAATGCAGACACTGTAATACATTGTCCAACAAAAAAAAAAAACATTATTTTGTATGTTTCTTCACGGCGTAGACCTATTCCGGTGCACTCGATAATGTATGCAAAAGAAAAAAAAATTCTTACAATCTCCAATACTCTTAAAGCTTGATCCACATTGCACGGATCATTTTTAAGCCAAAAAATAACCACTCCCTGTGAGATGCAGCCAAGCGTTTTACTTTGGCGTCTTTTCGCTCCAATTAAATTGACAACAACTTTAGCAGCTTGCATTTTTCATTGTAGTAACAGAAGCAAGTTGTTTCTTCTTCACCATGACTCGAGCGCGGGTTTTTTTAGGCATCTGTTATCCTTCTGAGGCAGAATCACAAATGCCCCACAATTATTTTTGTGTCCTCTCAATTCACCTTGATAAGTCACCGGGATTTTGACCAATCCGGGTGCCCATTCCGGCATTGGTCTTACGACGTTACCAAGAAATAAAGATCAGGAAAACCGTAATGTTTTATCCCTCAAGCGCGCCGGCAATGCCTTGAAATGTCGAAAATACACGAATAATCGACCACCTAAGTCAGAGAATTAATTTGAAGTCGTTTGCAGAATAGAGAAGGGGCAATATGGTCAGAGACAGGACGTCCCGGTTTAAACTTGTTCTTTAGCTTCCGTGTAGAGGTCAACGATTCCACGATAATCGTAACGACATACATCGGCCCGTAATGGTACTGCAATACCAGGAAAACAACCAAAAATGTATTTCTATGGAAAAATACAAAATACAGATAACCATTTCTCTCGCGATTCAAAAATATAAATATAAAATATATATTTAAAATACTATCGCGATACATCTGCATCACGATACTTCCCAACTCTGCGCAGTGATGCACTTGAATTATCGCCGAAGTGCTGTTCCCCAGTGGTGAGCGGCGAAACGGAGCCGATGCATCGATGCTAGTCCAAACAATTCGGCGCAGCATCAGCGACGTATCGGCCTCTTTATCGCCGCCGATTCGGTGCTGCGCTGTATGCGTGAAGAGGCATGAAAGTCGCGGTCAAAGTGCTCATACATCATGCAAAAAACAGTCTGCTTACCAATTCGAGCGCGAGTCACCTCGATATCCGTGCTTCGAATGCCCCATGGGAATTAGTGCAAAGAGAAACTTGGCACGCGGCATTCGAACCAGGGGTATCGCGGTGACTCATGTTTGCCACGGTCCACTACAAGCGTGAGTCAGCATCTGTTCACGTACAGTAAGAGAGTGTCTGAAAGAATTAAAAATATTTAAATAAACGAAATGAAAACGCAACACGTCATGTCCTATCAAAGCGAGAAGGCTCTTTTTCTTTCAGGCTTTTGTTTTTGTTGTATTGTTTGTTTTGGTTGCGCAATGACGCGTTACAGTTTACATTACAATTACTGTAAACTGCAAGAAGTTTTTGCCATTTTGATAAGATAATCTCAAGAATAAGTGCAGACAAAGATTAAAACAGAACGTACTCGAAAATGTTTTCCAGGCTCCAAATGACAGGCAACAATTTTCTCGCCTCTGTACTAATTTTGAAATTTGTAACATTAATGCGCTAGATTCGGCTGAAAGTGAACGAGCTTCACTCGATGCCGCTTGTAGCTCAAACGTTTAATATGGAGCTCAAGAACAAATGGCACATCGTTGCCTCAAGCAACGTTACAGTTCACCACAGCACGAGGTCCCAGGACACAACAGAGTACAATAAACCTTAAGATTAATCTCCTACATACTTGGCGGAGCTGAGGAGGTGAGGCGTTCGTTGCGAGACAATTCGTAAAAGGGCCACTCGTAACAGGACTATTGGTCACAGGGGAATTCGTCATAGGATAGTTCGTCGCTGGGTCAACCGGTCGAACACCGAAAAGAGGGTGGCATGGGGAAGTGTTGTAATTTGGGCGAGTTAGTATGATGACATGGAACATGTATGTGTAAAGATGACGTTTCAAAGAGAAATGTTTTCGCACACTTTGTGGTTTCGGAGCTCTCAGTCACTTTTGTTGTCTGGGTTTTGAGTTGAACCCTGTAAAAGAATATATTTGGTCTGGTTTCCAAAACTTGCGAATAAAAAAAGGACCCGATGGACATTTTAACTCATGAAAATTTTGGCCCGATGGACATTTTGACTCGATGGAAATTTTGAACCTATTGGATATTTCGTCTCGATGGATATTTCGACAAGAGTCTCACGTTACCTGTTGGACATTTTGACCTGATAGACATTTCGTCCCAATGGACATTCTCACCAGAAGCCCGTCCCAAGTACCCTATAAGACATTTTGACCCAATGAGCATTTCGTCTCGATTTACATATTGACCAGAAGCCGTCAAACTTGTTAGGAAGCGGAACGCCGGCATTGGGCGTTTGGCGTTTGCGTTCGAAAGCGTTAGACAATTTGAGTGGAGGCGAAGGCAGCGTTTTATCTCCCCTGCACTCGTAGAACGCGCGCCACGCCGGCATCCGGTGTTTTGGTTTCGCAATTGAACGCGTTCCACGAGTGCAGAGGAGACCAAGGCGATCGCATTTTTATTGACAGTTAAAAAGAGGGGTTTCTGCAGCCAATTTTCTATTCGAAATATAAAACAAACATTTAGGTCTACCTAGTAATCAATTGAATCAGAGCTCGGCGTTCTGACGACCCCACGTGCTCTCGTCTCCTCCTTTCGACGGTTACTTGACGAATATATACTATTCTTGCAGATTTGTCCGACGGCGGTGTAGGTTTTTATTTCATTTTTTTTTAACTTGCCTTGTTGGGTCGTTTCGCTCTATAGTAATCACCACCCAATCGGTCTGTGCTTAGCTTAATTAGCGAATGGGTTTACTGTACTTCCGGTTGCCCGTCCTCGAGAGCCGGCACTCCGGGCTCGTCCACCCTGGTTGTCGCCCGTCGTTCAGAGCTCGTGGTCGGAGTCCGTGTCCAGGCGTGCGAATGGTCCTTCCCACGCCAGCGCTCGCTGCGTATACGCTAGCTGTTCCTGGCCATCATAGCCCGAGCCTCGCTGCGGAACTCTCCGGGATCCTCATGGCCCAGGCCAGGATGACCAGGGCTCGCCGTTACCGCCTGTCTTGGTCCGAACTTCGCAGGTGGACCGTTCCGGAGATCGCCATGGGCCAGACCGGCTCCATCGTTCCTGCCGGGCCCCAGCCTCGCGCAGCACGCTCTGTCTAGCTCCAATCTGGCTTCCTCGGCCGACCGCTTGTCACGTGCCCTTTACCCTGTCCTCTTTCACCCTCGTCTCCCGCAGCCTTTACCACAACCTTCTTCGGCCCTAGCTTTAAATGACACTATTTGTGTGCGCAAAAGACAGCCCTTATATGTCCAGCCTTTTTGTCCTCTTTCTGCGTGCGGATAAGCAATTCTCTGGTCGAAGCGAAGAACGCACTCGCCACATTCGCTTCTCGGCATTTCACGGTCGTATTGGAACGCGGCCTTACCGATAGAAGTTGCGAACGGTACCTTCATACTCTCCCCAGTATATATAGAGATACGGTATCGCAGTCAACATATGATGTCGGCGTTCGGCTCCAAACCTAAACGTCGACCGGAGTGTAATACGGCGTGCAATTTCGACTGCTCCTTGCTCAGCTTCAGCGTTTGTTTACCCCCCGAAAGCGCCCGCGCGCTTTTGCTTTCCTCTGACGTCAACTAGTGAGGGCGGGCGCCTGGCTTCCCCGTCATCCCGCGTTTCCCGTGGGTCGCGTGCTCTCTTTGCGTTCCGGTGCGCCGAAGACGCATTTCAGAACACTCGCTCGACGTACGCCGACACTGGAGCTCGGAAAAAATCGGCCATCTTACAATTATCTGAGCAAAATATTAGATGTCTCATGTCGCCCGTCGAGGTGAATGAGCGACGTCATCATGGTACCGTAGTTACAGCCATATCCGACGCTCTGACTTCGCTCTTGACCGATAGTGACGTATTTGAAGAACTAAGGGGAAGATTTCGCGGGAAACCTACAGTATTCGTTTTGCGTTAGTTGATGAATAAGGGCGATTACGCGAATGCATGTCGGTCATATAATGAAGGGCCAGGACTCCAAAAAAGCATGTAGATCAAATATTTAGGAAAAAACGTTTCATGACCTTTTCATGTGAAGAGTGAGATACGAATAAAAATCGAGCACGATTTAGCGGTTTCGTAAATTTTTAGCACTTTAAATAAATATTTTTGTTCGGTATTTATTTAATATTATTGTTATCAATATTATTGCTCATATTTTATTAGTATCATTACCTTTCACATTGGTTCAGACCCCTATTTTATAATAAAGTACATGACTCATGAAACCAATCACGCAGTAAATATTACTATTTCTCATTACGAATTTACCAGTCGAAGTGTTCAAATCGTAAATCAAAAGCAATTCCTACGTTATTCTCTTTTCAGATTTTATCGACGCCCAATGTCAAGTGTCGGTGACGGCCGTTTCTTCGTGGCGCGATTTATATGTTCACCGAAGTCAAGAGGTTCGAGCTGTTGTTCAGAACGACCAGTACAGTAAACAGTCATAAGCTTATCGCGGCAAAAAAGTGAGATCACTATATTGTTGTTAATCTGAACTCACCAACACTTCGTGTGACCGTACGTATGATCAACTGGTTCTACTTTCTCAGCTCAGATCGATTTCAAAATAAATCACAGCGCTCTCCAATTCATGTTCTTCCTTTCTTGGTACACGTGTGTTTCGCTGCATGTTTGCATTCCTATGACCCTACAAAATGGCTTCTTAAAAAACCCTTAAAATAAAAAAAAATTTAAACAGTCTGGTTGGGACGCGCGTGTCAAAAAATTAATTTTACGCGAAAAAAAAATTAGAGCAATTTTCACAGCGAGAGATTTCTTTGAAATTCTGCGCGCGAAGTCCATGACGTCACGGGTCATTTTGGAATGACCATCTCGGTCGTGGAGGCGAAGCCGATACACCTCTCCTGTTGAAATACTGTTGAAATTTGGCTAGTTGGTGAAGCATGTTTACGGATAAAAAAGCGCGAACAAGGACACAGGACAGAGAAGATGTACACAGACGGAGCGCCTCTCCTCCACGCGCTTAAGTGCCGAGAGAGAAAACAAGTGGTAAGGACGTGACTGCCGACAAAATCGCGTCTCGCGCCTTCATTATTACTCTAATTTTATTTTTCACGTGAAATTGACTTTTTGGCGCGCGTGTTCCCCCTTAAACTATTAAAAAATGTTTTTTTTTTTTTTTCAGGAGCCCTTTGTAGAGGGGGTGCAACGATTTTCGGACTTCGGTCAAATATTTATGGAAGTTGCCCTCTGACACCTCTGAAGTAAAGATCAGAAAACCGATTTCTCCTGCGTGTCCTAATTGTTGTGTAAAAAAAAAAAAATTATTGGCGTTTTTTGCACCCCTCAACTGACTCCCAGTCTTCAGGGTCACACCTGGTCGCACTCCTAGTGACGTAATTCGGGGTGCCGTTCAGGTTCCCGTGTGCTCTCTCGGAGGACGCTTCCTCTCCCTCTCTCTGCTCACATTAGAGGGCGTTAGGCTGCAGCTTAGAGCCGAGCGAGGCCACGTAAGCTTCCCGCCGTAGTTCCTTCGGCTGCCACTCGTGGCTGCAGGTGGGGGAAAAAGCTCGACTTTCGCTTTGCGATCATGGAATAGAATCGCGACATTTTTTAATGAAGGGAGATGTTTTCTCTATCCTCCGGGACACGATAAACAACGTAAAAATGACGAAATGCAAATTCTGTTCATGTTAAAATTGTTGAACCTCCCCCCCCCCCCCCCCCTTTTAAGAGACGCGGGCGTCGCAAACTCGGGGCATCTCATGATCGCTGCACAGTCAAGGCGATTTAGCTGATAACCACGGGAGAGAATAGATGCCTAATCAAGAAGCGTGAACATGATTGGCGAGGCCCTGCGTTCCTTAAGCGGTCAGCGACTATACCGGGTCTGCGCGTCACTTTCAGCCGCCATGACAGGGGGACGGATATATGCTTCCGGTTCTCCTGTGCTTACCTTGTGTTTGGGTGGGTGCGCAACAACTCTTGGTTCCTTAGCGAGCGATTCCGTGAGAGCTACGCTCTAGGACTGCACCAGTGTCGTGCTTTTAAGTTGCCAATGCGTACCGGCACAAACGAAATGTCACAAGTGAAGTTATTTCGATTATCTTGAGACGAGGGACGCCGTCGAGCCCGGGTGATCGCAGGACGACGCCATTGGTAGACGGTGCTAGCCTACTTCGGTCTGCTGTTGACAGATGGCGCAACGCGACAAACGCGAGAATGCAGCGCCAGCGCCTCCGCGGCGGTCGCGGCGCCTCGGCCGACCATCTTCGTAGAACGATAGGCCATAGCCGCACGTACGAATGCAATGTGCAGGATGCTCTGGGAAAGAAACCTTGAATACCAAAGCAAGCAAGTCAAAACACTCAAAAATTGTGCATTACAGAGACTGGCGTCGCGCTAAAGGACGCGTAATAAAATATTTCGGAAGATCGTCTCCTAAAACCAAGACCCGACTCTGCGACCGTGCACTGCGGGGAAGCTCGGCACGAATCTTCGTCGCCCGGAGAGGTAGTTAGGTGCCTATCGCCGATGCCTTAAGGCATCGGCGATAGGCACCTGACTACGTGTTTAATTACTTCTTGAACGACAATTGCCGTTCAAGAAGTAATTGAACACGTTTGAGAATGTGTACCTTGGTTCTGAGTACTTTGCGAATGAACAAGGCGAGTCGAATAGGTAGTCCCGAAGATGCGCTTACGATACCTTCGGCAGATTTGTCACTTTTCTGATGAACAAGTGCTCTATCTTCTCACCAATGAATCGAGAGCATGCCTATTTTTTTTTTTTTATTTCACTGACACTCTGTGTAAAGGCAGAGGTACTTTGTTGTCTGCTGCCGGCAAGGTGGATGCCGGCAGCGCTCCCAAGACTACGGCTTGGGTGACGGCCTTCATCAGCCGCGGGTGTTAACCGCAGTCGTCATCCCGCGGTGCCCCCAGAAGCATCGGAGGCCCCCCTGGAGGCACCTCACTGTCATGAGCTTGAGGTCCGACTTAGTCAGCCCCAACGACAGGAGGTCCCTCGCACTGTCCTTGGACCAGATGCCTCGAAAATTCATTGTTGCTGTGGTCACCAGCGGTGGCTCCTTCTGCTTTCCCTGGACTTGTCGTAGCAGGTTCGGGACTGTATATTTGGCAGCCTTCTGTTGGTGTAGGAAGGCCAACTTTTTGCCGGTGCCGACGACCTGGACATCAATGATGATGGTCTGGGCTCCCTTCGTCGCCACCAAGTCGGGCTTCATCACCTTCCTCTGGACGCTATAGTGTGGCTCCCAGAGGCCGCTCCACTCAAGTTGGTGTAGACGCATGGCGATATACCGGGCGATGTTATCGTGTCACTTGACGCGACCCCGGTGTCCCCTGCGACAGGCTTGAAGGACATGGCCGAGAGACTCTCGTGCCCTGCAGCTGGCCTTGCAGGACACGTCATCTGGCCTCCCCCTCTTGGTCCTCGAGAGGGTTGGTAGAGCGTTCACACGCAGCTTGATGACGTTTACATAGTGCCGCCCTGGGAGAAGTCGGGTGCCATACGAAATCCAGGACTGCGCGGCTGGAACGTGTCGGGTATCCCGCAGGGCAGCACCATCGTAGTTGCTGTGTAGCTTGTCGGCCCAGTACTTGTGGACCTCAGCCTTCGTAGACAGGGGCACGCCATTGAGGCTCGCCGCTTGCCGAGCTTGGCGAACTTGGTCCATCAGCATCCGGCATCGGAGGGCTGCTTCGCGCCCGGGGTAATCACTGAATCGTAGACCCTTGATCCTGGCCAGTTTCATCCCCGGGATCGCCGTCCGGGATCGCCCACGGGAGTGTCGTGGGGTAGGGCCAGCCATTTACGAATGGCAGCCCTGGTCATCCTGTCCAGCTTTGACAGGGTACCAATCCCCCAGAGGCCCAAGACGAGACTATGGTGCAGCCGGGGTAGCAGGAAGCCACGCAGGATGAACAGCCTTTGTTGCGGCTTGAGTGGCGCCCGGGTAAAGCTCTCCAGGAGTTCTCGAAGGTCTCGGTCCACTCCTCCGCGCCTCCTCCCCTTGGTGGCGAACTGCACCCCGAGGTACCGTTAGATCGTAGCGGTAGTCGCCACTGGCAGTGGCTGGTTTCTGACGCAGAAGGTCAAGTCGGTCTCCACCTTCGACTTCTTCTCTCTTCCGGAGGGCTGCAGGACCAGGGTGAAGGACTTCGCGACATTGACGCGAAGTCCCTGTGGCTCCAGGAACTCCGCCAACTCATCAAGCCTTTCCTGCAGACCCCTCCTGGTGGAAGCGAAGACGAGAAGGTCGTCGGTGAAGTCCATCGCGTCCAGTCGGAACTCGACACTTGTGAAGCCAACGTTGGTGTCAGTCTTGGCCAGGTACTCGTCGAGCACCAGGTTGAACATAGTGGGGGACAATGGGTCCCCCTGGCGCACCCCGGTAGTTGGCTCCACCAGCAGGCTCTCCCCCTTGTAGTTGAGGATTGATTGGGAGGTCCGGTACAGTTCACGAACGTAGCTTACGAAGTTGTCCGCTAGGCCAGCCCGCACAGCTCCTCGAACGATGGCCTCGGTGCTGACCCGATCGAAGGCCTTCGTCAGGTCGATGGAGGCCATGTAGAGGCCGCAGCCGCTGCTTCGCCTCGGCAATGGCGGTGGCCAGCAGGAGCACATTCTCCGCGCACCCGTCCACAGGTTGGAATGCCCGCTGCCGAAAGTTGAGGCCGACAGCAGCGTTAAGACGCCGTGCAAGAACCTTGTGAAGGAGGCGTTGGACCACCGGTGCCATAGTAATCGGGCGGAAGTGGCCCGCCTCCGTTGCAGGGCTCGTTTTGGGGATGAACACCGTACGGTCCGCCTGAAGTGCAGCGGGGACCCGGCCAAGCACCATCAGCAGGTTGAGCAGCACCCTCAAGATGGTGTTGGGCACTGCCCATAGGAGCCGAGCCGTGAAGCCGTCCGGACCTGGAGCCGAGTTGAGTGGGAGCCTCACCTCCCGCAACTCCTTGGCGGTTACGGGGAAGAAGATGTCTATCTCCCCATCGGCTTGGCTAGCTGTTCCACAATTGGAGGTGGGAGTGGGCCAGTCATGATTCCAGAAGTTGCGAGAAACCCCCTGACGTCCTCCACTCCTGCCTCAGCTGGCCCGGCCAAGACCTCCCTTGCACAGTCGGCGGGGCGCTTGTGGAACATCTCCTGTGTCTTCGTATACTCTCTACGCCTCCTCCTCCTCCGGCTCTCCCGAGCTAGTCTTCGTCTGGAACTCTGAGGTGGCGATCTCCTGTGGTCCAGGAAGACGACGTCCCTGATGTAATCGTTAATGGGACGCAGGTAGTCGACACCGGAGATGGCCTCCCTGGCAACGGCCCAGAGTCGCTCCCCCTGGAACGTCTCCGACGGCTCCTCCTCCACCGCCTCCCGCAGCGCCCGGAGCAGTGCCTCTCTTGAAGGCGTCCCGGGCTGTCCCTCACAGTCCTCGCCCTTCTGTAGTTGGACATCTTACTCGAAGCTTGGCTAAGTGTCGCGGCGGAACCTCCCCTACTGGTGGTTTTCGGTAGGGCTCGGGATTGCCGGAGCCGGGAGTGCAAAGTTGCCCTCCCACCACCAGGTCTCCCTTGCCCCAACCTTTCACCAGGCAGGGAGGAGGCCGCAGCCTGTCCCAGAGACTCCCGGGCAGAAGGATGTCCATGTGTTGAGTCCGGGCTCCATGACTTCGAGCTCGAAGAATCGCCAGACGAAGGCGACGCTGGCGGCGAGAGTGTGACCGCCACTGGTCTCCTGCGCAAACGGGAAGACCACGTGGTTCGCCGTGGGTTGGACTCCAGGTCTTGTAGGCTGCCGTGGCCGGGAACTTGGCAGCTACCAGTCGAAGATACCGCAGAAGATCTTGCCGCCGCTGCATCGCCTCTGACCGGAGGTAGTCCCACACTGTCACCAGGACCCTCAGAAAGCAGCCCAAGACCAGCCTGATGAAGGAGCCCGAGGTCCACCTCCAGTGGGTCCCAAGTCGTCACTGGAACTCTGGCCGAAGCAGGAGGCAGGAAGTCACTGGCCGCCAGGGATGATGATGATGATGATGATGATGATGATGAAGCTCGCTGGGGAGATGGCGGATGCACACACACCGGCACGGGACCGTCGACCACTAAGGAAGTGTCGGTTGAGACCGACAAAGCACAACTTCCTACCTCTCTTGTGCAGTCTGGCTCTAGTGGCCTAACGCTAGGCAAGCTACCCCTACCGGCGCGTATCTCCACCACTATCTCCCTATACAACCCTTGTCTTCTATGACTCTTGATACTGTCAAAGCTCCTTTCCGGAAAACTCTCATGAGTTTAAGCTTAATTTGCGCTTGCGACTTAACAGCGCAAGCGCAACCTGCCCGCAACAGAGGAGATAAGCGGCGTGTTCCCCAGCGGCAGTCATTTGGCAGCGGCAGCAGCATTCGGTGCACATCTCTAATCTGTGCACTACGCCTTCGTCTTTCCCCCCCAGGTTGGTATTAACCACCTTCTACAACTTTCAAATAACTTATATTGCTGCGGCTGCTGCCGCTGCCACTGACGTTGCTGTTATACTGAATTTTCGTGCCTTGTAAGAGTGGGCCATGGCTAACACCTGTTTCACGTGTCAGTTGTCCGGCCTCGAAGAGGGAGAGGAGGGATTGGTAGACTGTACCGGGTGTCACCACAGCTATCATTTCGGCAAATGCGCTGGAGTAACTAAGAAATCCTTTTCGGGTAAAACTGAGGCCTCGAAGAAAACTTGGAAGTGTCCAACGTGCAGGAGCAACGCATCGCGCGCTAGTTGCAGTGACGATAAACAGCCCGAACTGGATGTAAAAACTCTTCTTACATCTATTAACCAGAAGCTGGACACGCTACCTTCTCTAACAGAAAAAGTAGACAGTCTGGAGCGGTCCGTACAGTATATGTCAAAAAGGTTCGACGAATTTGAAAAGGAGATGAAACTTCAGAAGACAGAAATCAAAGACCTAAGTAAGAGAGTGAGACAAATGGAGGAGAAAGAGGAACTGAACAGAGTGGTACAGGAGCAGCTCCAGCAGGAGGTGAACAACCTCGAATTTCGGAGTAGGCGTTTAAACCTGGAGATACATGGGATACCTGCAGTGCAGGGTGAAAACCTGCTTACCTCACTCAATTGGCTGGCCGACAAGCTTGAAGTGCCTCACCTGACGGAGTCTGATGTAACATCTGTTCATAGGCTGCCTGCGAAGCAGGGACATGCACCTGAAATAATCGTTCGTTTCACGATTCAACAGAACAGGGACGAGTGGTTGAAGGGAAAAAACAAATTAAAGGGCAGTACCCCGCGTGTTTTCATCCAGGAGAACCTGACCAGGTACAATAGGGAACTGCTTCGAGCGACGAAAGATCAGGCCAAAGAAAACAACTATACCTTTACATGGTACACGAATGGGAAAGTTCTGGTTTGGAGGACTGAAGGCGCACGTGCTATTCATATTAAGAGCAGGGATGACCTCAACCAACTGTAGAAAACGTCATCGCTACTATTGACTTTAAAAAATTCAACATAATATGATCGAACAGTTCTATTATTTGCCGAATGATGTAAATCGGCTTCTGTGTCAGCTCCCACCTACTTTACTAAAATGTATTCATTTAAATACTAGGTCAGTAAGAAACAAAATGTCTTGTTTAGAAGAATTTTTGTATAGAGTTTTCTTTTCAATTCTCTGTAATTATGTTAACCGAGACGTGGAGTACAACTGACTATGATGTTTTCAGGTTACCAAACTATAACACTTACTATTTAAACCGATCTAGCAGCCGAGGCGGTGGAGTTGCGTTGCTGGTCAATGATAACACTTCATGCTATATACTTGATCGTTATACTGTAATTACACCTGACTATGAAATGCTTTCGCTCTGTGTAGACAAGACAGTGTTTTCTGTGTGTTATCGGCCGCCAAATGGAGATATTAATACGTTTTTAAAATTCTACGATGAATTCCTAGATTTTGTCGCTGACAATAAAGATACTTTGATTGCAGGAGGAGACTTCAATATCGATATGAGTAATAATAGCCAAACCGCCAGAAATTTTGACACTGCAATACTTTCAAGTGGGTTTGTTAATGTGATTTTTTCGATTTGCAAAAGTCTAAAAGATACGAATAGCCTTGACTCCCATAATATACAAAGTCGCCCAGTAAAATATGTTTTGCAAATAATTACACCATGTCTGACACATATTTATAATGCAGCGCTTATGACGGGACACTTTCCAACAGCTATGCAGCTAGCTAGAGTAGCCGTAATTTATAAAAAAGGAAATAAGAACGACTTTGGTAACTATAGACCAATCTATACTTCCGTTTTTTTCTATAGGGTTAGAACGTATAATTCATTGCCGCCTCAATAATTTTTTCTTAAAGCATTCTGTAATATCTGATTGCCAGTATGGGTTTACTAAAAATAGATCAACGGAACATGCCTTGCTTGCCCAAAAAGAATATATTTTGAACAGTTTTGAATCACAGCGTCTTACTCTTGGTATTTGTATTGACTTTAGTAAAGCGTTTGGTACTCTAAATCATAAAATACTTTTTGCTAAGCTGGAGCATTACGGCGTACGAGGACACGCCCTCAACCTTATTAAATCATATTTAAGCTCGCGATTACAATATGTTGTTGTAAATCACTCTCGCTCCGATTCCCTTCAAATTTTTAATGGTGTCCCTCAGGGTAGCATTCTTGGACCACACTTGTTTAATATATATATAAATGATATTTCCAATATTAGTACTCTCGCAAAATACGTTATTTACGCTGACGATACGAGCCTTTTCTTTTCCTCCTCCGACGTTGAACAACTAACTGGCACTGCTAACAGAGTATTGACATTATTAGCGCGGTGGTCATTAGTCAACTCATTGAAAATAAACAAAGAGAAAACTAAAGCCGTAATATTTCGCCCTAAAGGAAAACTCGTAATGCACCCACCGCCTTTAGTTTTGAGTGACACCGTCATCGAGTACGTAGAAATGTTTAGATCTCTCGGTGTAAGTTTTACAGCAACGATGACGTGGGACGCCCACATAAACGAGGTTTGTCTTGCCCTTTCCAAGGTTGTTGGAATTACCTCACGTAATAAGCATGCTCTACCTGAAAGAACTAAACTTACTTTGTATTACGCTTTCTTTTATTCGTATTTAAGCTATTGTTTCCTTGTTTGGGGTAATACCACAACATCCAATATTCAGAAGCTTATGATTTTACAAAAGAAAATGTTACGTGCTATTACAAAAGCTCCATATAATTTCCACACCGGGCATGCTTACTCGCAGTTTAAAATTGTGCCTGTATATAATTTATATGAATATAGATTCGCGTGTTGTTACAAAAATATAATAGCAAAAAATGATCATTTTCTTTCACGTATTGTTTCTACTGTGCCCCACAATACGCCTTATGCAACCAGGGAAAAAAACACCTTTGTTTTACCTAGATGTAGAACAAACTATGGCTTTACAATGTTGCGATATATCTTGCCTAAGTTTTTGAATACTCCTCTATGTGATCATTTGAGTGAAATTAATTCTTCTGTCCTTAGGAACGCTTTTTTATAATTTGTCTGTACTTCACAATTTGTCTGTACATTCATTTTATATATATATATATATATATATATATATATATATATATATATATATATATATATATATTATTTTTCATCGCGTTTACACTGCTGACTTGTAAGAGTGGCGAGGCCCGTCAAGCAGTGGACGACACTGCTTTTTTCTCGCCACCCTCAGTTTGTGTTTCAAGCTGAAATAAACGCTGATTGATTGATTGATTGATTAAGGTACCGACTAGGGTCACGACGGAATGCCAATCTACACTTGATCTTTTTATTACAAACTGTTTACAGTCAAGTATTGTGGCGGGAGCTATATCATGTTGTATTAGCGATCATCTACCTATTTGTCTTTGCGTAGAAAGGAGTGAAATCGTAGCAAAGAAAACCCATAAGATCTTTTACCAAAATATAACAGAGTCGTCCCTTAATGCATTCCAAAACGCACTGCTGCACTCGAATTACAGCGACATAAACAATTCAAATGATACGAGTGAGGCCTATAACTCGTTCATTAACATTTTTAAACGTTTATATTCTACTCACTTTCCTATAAAAGTGTGCCGACACCCCCAAAAGGCACGCAAGCCGTGGATTACGCCAGAATTGCGCCAAAAAATGAAAATAAGGGACCAACTATATAACAAATTTTTAAATACTCGTAATCCCGATGATTTGACTACTTTTAAGCAGTATCGAAACAAAGTAACAAAGAAGCTGCGATCTGCTCGGTCTGAGTTCCATTCATCATTTTTAAGCGATAAGAACGGTCGACATGACGTGTTATAGTCTAGATTAAACACACTCCTACATCGCGGTCATCCACATAACCCTCCTTTAAAACTACGAGTTAACGGTGAAGAACTGTCGGGTGCTAAATTAGCTGACGCGTTTAACAATTTTTTTACAAACATGGGAGGCGGCGGTGTCTCGCCTGATACTTAGAGTGATTATCTTTGTAATCGAAATTATAAAACCATGTTTCTGAAACCAGTCATTGCGCAGGAGGTGATATCAATAATCAAAAACGTCAATAACAGCAGTAGTTGTGATATTGATGGATTTCAGATACGACCGGTGAAGCACGTAGCTGATATTATTGCGCCTATTCCAGAGATGGCAAAATTACTTTAAAAAAGTAATTAAATTACATTACTAATTACTTTTCTGAAAACCGCAAAAATGTAATTAAATTACATTACAAATTACCGCAGACTAAAAGTAATGACATTACATCCCAATTACTTTCCAAAAGTAATGAAATTACTTTAAAATTACTTTGCTTTTGAATACCTTGAGGCAGCATTTCGCGCTCATTTTATTTACCGTATACACTGTGGGCAACCTGGAGATTCCAAGCGGTTGGCCCAGGTTGCCCCTCCGACGATCATGAGTGGTCATCTTGACCACGAGGGGGCCAAGGGCAACTGGCCACGCGAGCGGCGCTCCGCCGCTGATAAAGGGCCGTGGCAGCGTATGCGCGGGGGCTGTTGGGATCGCGCCGCAGGCGATAGCGGTCATTAAATGTTTACGTGTTGTTGAACCGGTGTGCTCTGTCATTCCTCGAGACGGGTAGCAGCAAGGGAAATCCCACACTGGCGCCCAGACGTGATATGCTGCTCGTCTGAGAGGATGGCCGCAAACTGGGTTCGTTTTACGTTACGTTTTACATAGCCAATTTTGAGTTCCTGAGTTTGCCCACATTTAAGGGGGCGTTTCTTCGCAAGCCTAAGTTCATTGACCTGCGGAAGCCTCCACTACAACACGATGCCGTCTACAGAGGACGCCGACAAAAACGTGAGTGAGGACGATCTTTTGACGCTCGGTGCACTCGCGGATAACGCCGCCAGCGACATAAAACCAGACGCTAAGCCTACAGTCTCAGTCCCGGCAGGCGCAGCATCAGAGGGTGGTCTAGCAGAACTAAGAGTGGCCATGACCATGCTTCTTCAGATACAACGAGAGCAGATGATGCGCTCAAGCCCCACTCCGGCTGGAAGCACGCCCCCCAGGGACTACCTAAGGCTCTCGCTTAGCGTTCCGGTTTTTTCGGGGTACGCAGATAGAAAGTCAGTCGCAATGTTCGTCTCGGAACTGCGGGACTACCAAGCTGCGTCGGGAATCGACGACGAAACCGTCCTCACCCGCCTTTTGCCGGTTGCACTGACAGACAGTGCAGCACTGTGGAGGCAAAGACAAACTAAATTCACTAGTATGTCGGATTTTGAGGCGCGATTCAGGGCGGAGTTCCTGCCTCCGGATTACAACATGCGGATCAGGGACGAGCTGCGTGCGCGCACACAGCACCCGGACGAGTCACTTATCGAGTTTGTAAGGGCTCTCCAGGGCCTGTACGACATCGCCGACGCCGCGGCACCAGACGCGGAGAAAGTAGAACGCGCCATCCGCCAAAGCCACCCGCGTTTCCACCCCCATCTCAGGGGGCGCACATTTCAGAACTTAGACGAGATGGCACGAGCGGCGATCACCATCCAGGCCGATATCCTCGCGGAACTTACGATACCGCCCCCCTCCTCCACAGAACATGGCCCTGGAACCATCATTTGCGTGGTCTGGAAACACACGGGTACATAGAGTCGGGGGAGAACCAGACTATTCCAACCAGGCGTCTGTCCCCCGAGCCCTAGATCCTCATGCATATGAATCACGAAGGCGCAGCGGGTTTGAGGGCATACATTCACAACGCCACAACCCCTCCATTGGCCAAGATCAGTTATTGGCCTCTGGACCGGTAACGCGGAGCTCAGGAGGGGCAAGTACGAGCGGAACACCGCACGAAGGCGACGGGCGGGCCACGCCCCGTTGTTTTCGAGGCGGCCGGCCAGGACACATACGCCGAGAATGTAGCGAACAGCGGCGGCAGCCTCAGACACAGGGAAACGGCTACGGCCGGCGGTGGTAAGAAATCGCTACTCTCCGCCGGCCGCGCCGAAAACACGATCCACCAGATCGAGCCGCCGCAGCCGCCTCCGGGCCTCCCGGAGGCTCACACGGGCTCCGGGGACTGACGCTTTCCCATCGACTTTCGGTGGCCCTCCATCACTTTTCCTTTCTCATAACACTCTCCGTTGTGAGACTCCCGGCGTGTCCGATCTTGCATGGACACCCGGGCGCCCAGCTCGCACCGCTCGCGGTGTTGAGACTCCCGGCGTGTCTGCTCTCGCATCGACAACCGGGCGGCCAGCTCACAACACTTTCCGTCATGAGACTCCCGGCGTGTCCGCGTTCGCGTCGACACCCGGGCGCCCAGCTCACACCGTTCGCGGTCTTGAGACTCCCGGCGTGCCTGCTGTTGCAGTGACACCCGGGCGGCCAGCTCACAACATTTTCGGTCGTGAGACTCCCGGCGCGTCTGCCTTTGCACTGATCCCCGGGCGAACAGCTTCCACTGTTCCCGGTCCTAAGCTACCCGAAGCAACTGCATTTGAGTTGGACCCTAATGCGATTCCCTTTCAGCCAAAGGTCGGCCCGTCAGATTCCGGCCCGATCCCCAGCGTCAGAGCCGCTTTGAAGTTCTCAACACCAAGGATGGTCGCTCTGGATGGCCGGTCGCTAATGGACTCGCACCAGCCGACGGGGGTAAGAACAACCTCACTAAACGAGAAACCAACAGTGCTCATCCCAGCTGTGAGTAGAATCGAAGCCAAACCCAAGTCTCTTGAACCTCGCATGACCGTGAATGTACTAGGTACACCAGTGGCCGCTCTTTTAGATACTGGTGCAAACATATCGCTTATTGGGGATGCTGTATTTGCGGAATGTAACAAGAAAAAGATACATCTCCGGTCAGCAAACGTGAAATTGCAGGTAGCATCGGGGTCCGTACTGCCTGCTGCCGGTGCAGTCAGGTTACGAATTTCCTTTCATGGCAGAAAACGAAGACAACGGTTCGTATACCTCCCAGAACTGCCAGTGCCCATGATCCTTGGTAGAGATTTTATTGCAGCGGAGCGGGTTTTGCTAGACTTTGCCCAAGCTGGATATTGGTTGGGAGGCGAAACGAAATTAACGCCGTTTACAAGACGGCAGGATTGTATTCGCGGCGAAGCGTTCCCGTTAAACTTTGCCGGGCAGATGTCTTTACTTCCAGACAGCGTGCTCAAAGCCGTGCAAAAGTGTTCCGGTGAGGACAACCAGAAGCAGCTCCAGCAACTGCTGGAACCCTTCTCGCCGATGTTCACGGAAAGACCTGGGAAAACCGATCTCCTACGGCACCGCATCGAAACTAAGGATGCACCCCCGCGGAGGTGTAATCCGAGACCCATAAGTGCTCACAAGCGCGAACTTCTTGATGCGGCGCTATCGGAAATGATCGACACAGGCGCAGTACGTCAGTCAAAAAGCCCATGGGCTTCCCCGGTGGTCCTTGCTCCAAAGAAGGACGGCACAGCAAGGCTTTGTGTTGATTACAGGCGCCTAAATGAAGTGTCAGTCAGAGACAGTTACCCGTTTCCTAGCATTTCCTCGGTAATGTATGCCCTTGGAAACGCGACTGTTTTCACAACCCTCGATTGCAGCCGCGGATTTCTTCAAATCGAAGTTCATCCGGCTGATGTAAAGAAGACCGCATTCATTTGCCACAGGGGGTTGTTCGAATTCACTCGCCTTCCCTTTGGTTTGTCCAACTCTCCCGCCAGCTTTCAACGCCTAATGGACGTTGTCCTCGGTGACGCGAAGTACGAGTTTGCGATGGCGTACATGGATGACGTAGTGGTGTTTTCACGAACATTCGAGGAGCATCTCGTACACCTTCATACCATACTCGAACGAATGCGTCAGGCCGGCCTTACGATTCATCCAGATAAAGTCCAGTTGGCATCGCCTGTAATCAACCTTCTCGGATTTGTTGTAGATAACGGAACGCTGCGCCCGAATGAAGATAAGCTCCGCGCAATAACGGAGTACCCACCACCTCATGACGTCAAAAGCCTACAGAGATATCTCGGGATGATTGCGTTCTATAGAGACTTTATTCCGCAATGTGCTGAGATAACTGAACCTCTGAACCGATTGCTCCGCAAAAAAACGAAATGGTGTTGGGGGCAGGAGCAGCAAACCGCATTCACGTGTCTTTCAAGGGCTGTGACTGAAAACGCGTGTTTAAATCTGCCCGACTTGAATCGTCCGTTCATCTTGCAGACCGACGCAAGCGATTACGGACTAGGAGCAGTTCTTCTGCAGGAACATGACAGCGTTCTTCGTCCCGTAGCTTTCGCCAGTCATACGTTAACCGGAGCGGAGCGAAACTACTCAACAACCGAAAAAGAGTGCCTGGCAATTATTTTTGCGCTTAAGAAGTTTGACATGTACCTTGACGGCGCTTCGTTTAGCATTCAAACTGACCACATGGCTCTCTCGTGGCTCAAAGGGCTTCAAAACCCTGCAGGACGACTCGCTCGATGGGCCCTTTCGCTCCAGCGCTACAAATACACAATCGAGTACAAGCGTGGAGTGGCTAACCACGTTGCAGATGCGTTATCCCGTGCTCCACTTCCCGGGCAGGAAATGCAGGTGGATCCCGACTTGGTGGCACTGGCCATTACGGCGCCCATCACACCAGATTCGCGGTGGGGAACCCTGGTGAGCAGAGAGGAGCTCCGGGCTGCCCAGCTGTCCGATGGACTTTGTCAGAAGGTGATGCACCAGTTGGCAGAAGAAAACTCAGCCGACGCTGGGAATCCCGGAGACTTGGACTCATACCTGCTCAGCAGCGACGGCATCCTGCTGCGATACATCCCCCAGGCGGACGATGGGTCCAGCGGCCCGCCATTCCGGACTGTAATACCACGTAAACTGCGTAAGTCATTTATAAGATATATGCATGATCCCGCCTTGGCAGGCCACAGCAGTGGGAGCAAAACTTACGAAAAGTTGTCCCAAATTGCAACGTGGCCAGGTATGAGGCAGGATGTAATGAGGTATACACGTAGCTGCCCGGTTTGTCAGAAGGCGAAACCCCGAGGTGGCCAACCACCAGGTTTAATGCAGTCAGTCGAAAGCAAGTACCCCTGGGAGTGTGTTGCCTGCGACGTTGTCGGTCCCTTTCCCCGTAGTCCACGCGGCAATCAGTATTTGCTAGTAGTGACCGACCATTTCACGAAGTGGGTCGAAATGTTTCCTTTACGCAAATTAGACTCTAGGAAAATCTGGGACTGTCTTCTCGAGACGTTCGCGCGCTTTGGCTTTGCCGCAACGCTTATTACAGACAACGCTTCTTATTTTGTTAGCAAGGTGTTCGTGGATGCGTGTAAGGCGCTAGGCATACGGCACAAACGGACTTCGCCATACCATCCACAGGCGAATATCACGGAAAGAGTGAACCGTAACCTGAAGCAGATGCTTGTAGCGCATACAGAGCGACACAAAGACTGGGACGCGAAATTGGCGGAAATGGCATTCGCTACCCGCACAACAATCAACCGGTCCACGGGTTTTACTCCGGCTCAACTTAACTTTGGGAAAGAGCTCGTGTTTCCCCTGGGAAACGGCCTTCTTTGCACAGATCCTGCAAGCATGCAGCGCACTACCACGCAGTTCGCAGAAGATCTCCGGAAGCGTTTCACGGAGAACCTGCGTGAAGCTCGAGAGAGCCTCGACGTCTCGAGACTGCAGCAGGCAAACCAGTACAACAAGGGGAGGCGAAATCTGCAGTTCAAGGTGGGAGATCTGGTACTGAAGCGAACTCATCCGCTGAGTGATGCTGCTAGAGGCTTCACGGCCTCTTTAGCAAAGAGGTGGGATGGCCCCTACCGTGTTAGTAGGAAGCTCTCCAACCTGTCTTATGAGCTGGTGCATTGCGAATCTGGTGAAGTGTGCGGGTCTATTCATGTCGCCGACCTAAAAGCTTTCTATGAACCCGAGGAGGTAGATGTGTCGCAGGTTCCAGATGGCGACTATCCGGACCACCTCTCGGAAGATTCCACACCGTCTCTGCCGCGGTACAACTTGAGACGGCGGTGAAGATGATCAGGAGTAGCGCGAGCTCCAAGTGCATTATGTTCATTCCCTCTTCAGTGTTTTGGGAGGGGAGAAGAGAAAGTAGCCGCGCTCCCGTATGCACAGTGGGGCAGGCATCTTTCGTGTGCGCGGCCACTTATTCCTACCGCGCCATGGCTTATGTTGTTTTTAATTTCTAGTTCCTCGTGCCAGCGAGCGGCGACGCAGCTCCCATCATCAGACCCCCCCCCCCCCTTCTGCCGCATCGGTACTGTCCGGAAGTACTGACGTCGGACCCGTGCTCGCCCATCTGAGAAGACCCTGGCTGACCCAGAAGGAAGGCCCCCCAAGACCATCTAAGACGTCCGCGGTTTTCGTTTTTGTAAGAGGGGAGATGTGTGGGCAACCTGGAGATTCCAAGCAGTTGGCCCAGGTTGCCCCTCCGACGATCATGAGTGGTCATCTTGACCACGAGGGGGCCAAGGGCAACTGGCCACGCGAGCGGCGCTCCGCCGCTGATAAAGGGCCGTGGCAGCGTATGCGCGGGGGCTGTTGGGATCGCGCCGCAGGCGATAGCGGTCATTAAAGTTTACGTGTTGTTGAACCGGTGTGCTCTGTCATTCCTCGAGACGGGTAGCAGCAAGGGAAATCCCACAACACCAACACAGTGTTTACAAAACCAGCCCTCGTTTGCCCACACAGCGCGTGTGCAGGAGCCAGATCCGGGAGAGGCAAGGCGCTACGCATGCGCAGTGCCGACAGCAGCACCACTGGAGTTATGTCACGTCAAAGAGCTCCGTTGGTCTATATGTACCAAAACTCAGATCTTCCTATTTACACCGCAACAACCTTATGTGCCTCAAAGTGAACCATACTGAACAGTGGTTTTGCTGGCGCACACGACAGAAGTGTTAAACATGATGAATAGCTTCTTTAGATGTGACTCAGAAAGGCAGTCAACTCACCGGTTTCGCTGTTCATTCGACGGTGGACGTTCTCACTAAAAGGGTGATATGTTTCCGTCTTCCTGATTTAGAAGTTGTAGTCCGCCTCAGTTTGTTAAGTCGGGCAATGGCAGCTCGTTCTTACAAGGAGTCGTCACGTGAAACGTTTCCCTTCCGCCTCGGACGCAATCCAATTCTTTTCTCCCGAAAGCACTATACTCGGCGATAACTTTTCTTGGCAATGCAATGGAGAGACGGAGCTCGCGCACAGCTTTATTCAGCGCTAAAAACGGGAGAGGGAACGCGCGCCTGTACCCTCCACTGCATTGCCAAGAAAAGTTGCCGCCAAGTATAGTTGACCTGTTCTCGGTTATTCCTTTCAAGGAGCAGCATTTTTCCCAAACACCCGAAGAGTCCAAGCTTTTGCGCATTGTCACACAAAGGGCCCGGATAATTGCTAAGCAGAAGCGTCGCCAGTTTTCGAATGGCGCGAGCTTCCTAAATTGTGTACTTTTCCAACAAACGGGGGGCGATGTCTGCTTGTAGGCTTATACCCGTGCCACACGGATCAACTGGAATGCCATTTACAACGAATGACATTTCAACGATCGACCGATCAGCGCGCGACACTCCGAGCGTGGGGCGTTCCACGCGCGACAGATCGCGAGCCGATCCGTCGATCACACGGCTGTAATTCGTTGTAAATGACATTCAAGTTGCCCGTGTGGCACGGGTATTATTCCCAAATAAACTTCCCAAGGGAAGGCAGCGAGGCATACCGCGAGCGGCACCTGCTTTGCTCGAGGACGCACAAAACGTTCTGGGGCTTTGAGAAGGCATTTGAAATGAACTATTTATTCCGGTCGTTTGTTGTTCACAATGGTCGAAGCTATACGGTTTGACCTTGCTTGATGAAAGTATAAGGCTGGGGATCTCTTTGTCCTGTACTCTCAGGTTTTAAATTATGTTTAACTCACTGGTAATGTGCCCGTCGCCTTGTAGCCTATGAGCCGTTCATCCCTAAGCAGATGCACTGTCAGCTTAGGGATGAAGGTTGGGAGCTACGTGTTTCTTGGAGCAGTCCCACGTCTATCGTTCGCCACGTAACCACGCTCTCGTTCATACCCACGCGCGGAGAAAGGGACGGCACACGCGATTAAAGGAAGGTGTTTGATTGGTTCTGGTTAGCTTGCACCTCCCACAGCACTGTCAACTTAGGGATGAACGAAGTATAGTATCGTCGTGATGACGCGACGCCGTGAATCTGTCGTGCCTGGAGTTCGTAAGCCGTTGCCTTCCACCGATGTCTACACGCAAGCTTTTTTCCTTCGCCTTTCCAGCCCTCCTTTGTGCGTCTGTCAAGCTCTTCGTACAAGGCTTTGCGCTCAGGTGGCCGTCGATTATTTCCTCCGATGCTCTTTCACAACATTTCACCATGCAAAACATTTTTTCTCTTCTTTCTTAAAGCTTGCAAACGAATTTTTTAATTTAGGACAAAAGTAGATTCAAAAGTAATGAGTAATTTTCACGCAATTACTGCCTGAATGCAATTCATTACATTACTAAATTACTAGCCTAGAGAAGTAATTCAATACATTATTCATTACTCCAAAAAGTAATTTAATTACTGCAATTTCATTACAGTAATGTCATTACTGCCATCTCTGGCCTATTCTTACTCATATTTTTAATCTATGTTTTGTTGATGCAGTTTTTCCAGTGAATATGCAAGTTGCGAGAGTTACGGTTCTCTATAAAAAGGGTGATCGAAACAATTTAGGAAAATATAGGCCAGTTTCTATTTTACCTGTTTTTTCAAAGATATTTGAAAAAATCTTGCATTCAAGGCTCTCAAACTTTATAGATAAATGCAACTTGTTAACTTCGCAACAATTTGGTTTTCGTAAAAACAAATCAACGGAATTGGCGTTACTCGAACAAAAAGAATATATTCTTACACAATTTGAAAACAAAGCGATTGTAGCTGGTGTATTTGTGGATTTTTCCAAGGCCTTTGATTTAGTGAGTCATGATATTCTGCTGGGGAAACTTTGTTACTATGGTATTTGTGGACAGGCTTTATTACTTTTGAAATCCTATTTATCAAACCGAAAACAGGTTGTTCAAATAAACAACATGTGTTCTAAGGTTCTATCCGTGACTTGTGGTGTACCACAAGGTCGTATATTAGGGCCACTGCTATTTAATATTTATCTTAATGATATTGTAAAAATTAAACCTAGTGCTAAATTCATTATCTATGCTGATGACACTAGTATTTTCTTTGCCAGTACTGATATTCATAAATTGGTAGATACATGTTATCACACAATGAAAGCATTGGAGAACTGGTCAAAATCTAATTCCATGCAAATAAATGAATTAAAAACAAAAGCACTAATATTTAGGCCGAAAAATGAGCCAATTCCAGGTCATAGAGATATTTTCCTTAATTCCCGTCCAATAGAAATTGTGGAGCACTTTAAATGTCTCGGTGTCGTGTTTTCCGCAAGTATGTCGTGGGATAGTCATATAAACTATTTAATAGGCAAAATAGCTCAGATAACTGGAATAATAGGTCGTGTTAGGTACCTTCTTCACACAAGAATCAAGTTACTTCTGTATAATTTACTCTTTTTTTTACATTTGAATTACTGTCAATTAGTGTGGGGGACAACCACATTTTCAAACTTACAACGTGTTTATTTGGTACAAAAAAAATGTCTTCGACATATTTACAACGCGCCCTACAGAGCGTCATGTGCAAACTTTTTTATCGTTCCCAAGTGATCCCAGCATAGAAACTATATAAATATAGATTAAGTGTACGGTATAAATTGGAAACACAGAGGAATATAAATAATATACGTAATCTGGCACAACTACAGATAAGAGAATTGAACTATACTACAAGACATGGAGAGAATTGGATAGTACCTACACCTCGTTTAAACTACTGAAAAGAATGCCTGTGTTATACACTTCCGTCATTATTAAACGCTTATCAGCTTATGCATTTTGATTTATTCGCCTGTAAGTACAGCGAACTGCGTGCAATGTCTGTAACCATGGGAGTATGATTTTTTGTTTTGTATGCCTATATACCTTTGCATTTTCGTTGTAAGTATCCTTTTTATGCATGTTCATTCTTCCCACCGTAGTGCTGCTTAGTTGCCATTAATACAGGGACTGTAGGCTCGTCAAGCTGCTAACCGCTGCTTTTTTTTCACAGCCCCTCCATCTGTATTTTTACAAGGTGGAAATAAACTCATTTGATTTGATTTGATTTGATTTGAATATTAGGGATCTTCCCCAGCTCCACCTCTATCTTCGCGAAGAGTTACGACTCCTCTCTCTCCGATCTAGGCTTCGTTGGTTGGGTAACTATCGTCGCATTATACTCAGCTGCATGCTTAGCTTTCATATGCAAGCTCAAGCCTACCTTACGCCTAAAGGGCCTGAAGCAAATTTCACGCCTATAGAACAAGGTTTCTGATTCCGGGACGCTGGCTACCATGTTGCCATTCCCTGCCCCTACAGTCTGAGCACATCGTCCGCCCTCCTCCGGGTTCCCGGAGGGCGAACCCAACTCATCCATTGAGCCTTCCCCGGCTAACCCCAAATCCAACACTCGTCCAGCCTCAACAGCTTCAAGGTTACCCTTTAAAACTCGGGGTGAAACGATGGCCTCGGGAACGACCAAAGTTGTCCACGAGGCCTCGACTGTACTCCCAGTCTCTCTCCTAGACCGATAGTAGTACCTGTCCTTACGGCGCACCCCCCCCCCCCCCAGTCAGCTGCAACTGTGCCTGCTCCGAACCAACCAAGCCAATCACACCAGCCTGGTCCTGCAGTTCATCAATTTGCCTCAGCGCCTGGCACTAATCTAGTGTACACAGCGCGCACTGCACCAGGGCCAAGGGCCCCATTGAGTCTTTCGCTCCTAATAGCGTCCGGCACCACCGTGTCTGTCGCACAATCCACATGAAAGGCAGAGCCCCGTCCACGTCCTTCGCTCCTATCCGGCGCCACCGCAGAAGGTCCGCCGACACCAGTCACCACGTGCCTCATATGCGAGGCATGCACTCGAAGGGACAGTTGCAAACACCCTTCCACAGGAACAGAGGTGTCCGCCAGTCTCCGAGGTGACCCCAGCGCTCCCGGATGCTCCGCGACCGCCAACGGTACCCGTGTCTTGGGAATTTCTTGGAGCGACAGCCGCCCGGCTGCCACATATATTTTTCCTTTTGATTTCCGGGCCAAGACATTTAAGACGAAGGGGCTGGCAACCCCAACACCCGAGGTGGCCCCCCGAATTACTCGGGGGTCCGATGCCAGTGCCGCACGTCAGCCAGCTGGGCCAGTCAGAACGCACCACCCCACTTCAACAGTGAGCGGACGAACCTTCCAGCCTCGCTGCCCGGAAGGACCACGTGGAGGTCTGCGGTTGGACTTTGCCTTCCCAAAAATTCCGTATAACCAAATTTCGGTAGGAATCGCAGTTAATCCTTGGTGGTGACACTTTTTAAAATATGCGCTACTCGCTGAGGGTGCTCAAAAGCAAACGAAAACAATAGTCCACCGCAAGCATCATACTTCCCCCGGAAGTTGGGCCACTATTTGTTGTTTTCCTCCGCACAACCTGTATAGTGTTACATAGAACCGCCTTTGTACGTCTATACATCATGCGGAGTGTTATGCTTGACTCTCACAATGTAGTTACATGTAGCAATAAAAGGAATTGAACACCCTAGAGAAGAAGACGCATCCACCCGTGCCACGACGTTGCACGAGTGGCTTCAGGACATAAAATGATTGTGGTTTAGTGTTTGCTTCCCCATCTAAAGTCACTGGATCTGGGAAAGCAGCGACATTGCCTTCCCGCCTGCTAGCCGGACACACACAAATGCCAACATACAGACAACAAATTGTCTCAAGTCGATTGACTGATCGGTCCTTCAGAAATCTTTATTGAAATAATTAGCAAAATCACAAAGGTTACATTGCGTCCAACCTAACAATCAAGGGGTAACACTCTAAAATCTGAAGTAGTCATGTACCTTTGCTGCTTGGCTATATTGTAATACTTAACAAAAGTCACTGCAAGTGTATCCACAACGTTTAACAGCACCAATTAGGATGTGCGTCATTGCAACCCAACAATGCGTCGAAGTTTGATTCAGCATAAATACGAAGTTATCGTTAAGGAATATTTTCGCAGCCTTTCTGAAGTTTCGTACCATGATGTTGATCGGAGCTAACGAGCTGTTGAAAAAAGTCGCTGAAAATCTCCTCTTCTAGAGTATTCAGCTACCAATAGCTGTTGTCAGTATTCATCGAATGTTCGCTGGTGCTCGCAGCGACAAATTTCTTTCATAGCACTTCATCGGGATTTGTAAACAGAGAATGCGTGCGTCTCTTTTCCAAAAGGGCGTGGCAACGCTACGCTCCCTCAGAACTTGTTTTCTTGTTTCTACCCACGAGCAGTAGTTACAGTAGCTAGTTCTTGAAAGGCCCCAACGCCTTAGGAATTGTCTTGTATTCAAGATCTTTATTTCTGTACGCCATTGAAGGTCACTTTCAGGTGCGGATAACCAAGAGGAGCACGAGTTCCAACATCTTCGTTGGACTCTTGAAGATAATATCGTACCGAGTCCTGCCTGCAGCTCCGAAATACGAGCTGCTGGTAGCGACAACACGTCGTCCACACACAGCATTCCTTGAATGTAAAGGAAATGCGAGACAACTGCAGCGTAGTGTCGGCTAGAAGTCTTAGCTCTTATAACTGCGTTAAAGTTGGTGAACTCGAAAAGGTGACAGTCAAGTGGTCTGCGTCAGTAGAGCGCAAGAATCCCTGCCTGCTGTTCCTAGTTGGGCGGGACACGCAGCGTTGTACGCAGAGCGAGTTTCTGACCAATCAGAGTAACGTTGTGACTGCTCCATCCGCTGCGGTCCCACGGATTGGCGCAGTACAACCCGTTGGACACGCTCCGCCCTACTCTACGTTCTTAGCCTCCGTCCGCTTCTCCGACGTCTTGCATCCAGCTCCCGGATTTGTGGCTTTCCGCTGCCCGGTCGGGACAAAGTTGTGGTTAGCGCCTACGCAGATGACGTCAGTTTGTTTGTCCGCAACTCTGAAAGTTTTGAGGCTGCTGGACAGCTGTTGGCGGAGTACGGCGCTCTCTCTCTCTCTCTCTCTCTCTCTCTGGAGCGTGTTTAAACACTACCAAGAGACAGGCTTTGGAGTTTGAAGGCTTCCTTCCCGCTCTACCTGCGGACATCCAGGTCGTGAACGAGCCCTGAATTCTCGGCGTGCTTCTCGTCTCTCCTGGAGTGATACCCCGCACGTGGGAGTTTGTGACCTCCGCACTTGAACGTCAGGTTGCTGTTGCGGGGAACTTTACGCTCTCTTTCCGCGACAGAGCTTACCTAGTAAGGGCTGTTTTCTGTGGGGAACTTTTCTATGTTGCTCACGTAGCACTTTCCCCTCCTTGGTTCACCCGGCGCGTCACCTTATATCTCTTCCGGTTTTACTGGAGCTGGGGCACTGATCTAGTGACAAGGTTCGGTGCTTCGCCTTTCCACGTCACTGGGCGGCAGGGGTGTACCCTGCGTTGAAACGGTGTGCCGCCTGCTCTCCCTCCGCACTATTCTCTAAGGTTTTAGATGACCCGGACCACCCACCACGGTCCCTGGCTCTTTAAATTCTAGGGCCTGTTCGAGGCGGGGTTTAGGCCGCACGTCCGGGAGCTTCCTGGCTCGTGACGACGACCATTCCCCGAAGTGAAGAACCCAGGGGTCCAGTGGAGGTGGGAGAATTGGTAACGTAACGAACGGTTTAATTACATGGTAGCGATACAGTCGTCAAATCCAAGAGAACAAATGGAGCTCTCACGCCCCGCCTTATATAGGGGTCCGTTTTCTCCCTCTCTCTCCGCCAGGGCAGCAGGTGCGACAGCCACGTGCCTTGCAGCTGGGTCCGCCGCGTCGCAGTCAGAAATGAGTCATAGCCAAGGTTCTCCGCACGACTCCAATGCTGGGGCATTGTTTCCGTACCTAAGCGCCCCGACTGTGGGCAGATGGAGACGAACACACAAGCTTTCTCCGATTGTCCCTTTGTGACCTCATTTGGGCGCTTGGTGCGCCATGGCTTCTGGGGAATAGGCATCTGGAATTTTGTGCGGGATGGTAGGTGCCTTCGCGTGGGCTTCGCACTGCTCCTGTTGGCAGTCGGCCAACTGGTTCTCTGGCAGAATCGTTGTGCGGCAGTTGGCCAGCAACGACGGTCTCGTGCAATGTGGCCCGTGCACTCTCGACGGCTGGGTACCCTGCTCCGCCACCGAAACTCCGAGCTCTTTTCGTTTGGGCGAGGAAGAATTCCTCAGGCGGTGGTCTTGCCACTACAGTAGGATGGTCGCAGGTCGCATTCACTTGCTTTATGCGCCTGTCGCACAGGTGTGAGAGGCGCGGGGGGGGGGGGGGGGGGCGGGGGGGGGGGGGGGGAGGTGGAGGGGATCGGACGTTGGCCAACCAATTCTATACCTGGTTAGTATTGTCACTTAATAGGTAAAGGAGAGAACCCTCCTTCTGTGTGCTGAAGGGATGTAAGGTGCGGCCATGTTTGGTTCGCTATGTTATGTCTGTTTGTTACTTCCTCCCCTGGATCTTTGTTGCGTACATGTACCTATTGTATACCCGTTTCCCGGTGTGATTTATGTCTTACAGTGTATAGTGTCAATAAAATTTTCTTCGTCAGCCACTCGCCTTGCGAGGTTTTGGTAGTCTGTATCTGTTTGTGTCCGGCTAGCAGACATAAACGGCAATGGCGCTACTTTCCCAGAATCCAGTGACTTTTGCCACCCACATGTAGTTTTAGTGATATTTATGCAGCATATAGTACACCTATACACCTACCCATTTTTTTTTCTCTAAATCTTGACGTTTATAAACCTTTCCAGTGGCAGTCTCGAACGAAGCGATTTACAGCTCGCGCTCCTGGTTTTGAGAGGGTACGTCAGTGTTGCCCGACTGCGCTGGGCTGTGGGTTTTGTCGTCAGTGGGCTGTGGCAGCCTACGTAGACACTTCCGGACGCTGTTGTAGGCTCAATTGCAGCGTTCTATTTTTTTATTTTGTGTTCTATGGCGAATAGAATTTCTTGGTTGTTTTTAAGAATGCACTGTACTATTTTGGGAACAAAAATAAAGAAATGAAAGCTGTTTTGGTGAGTCCGTGCGCGACAGAACAAATGCAACTGAAATGTCTGTTTTATATTATGTTGATCTTTTTACGGCACCATACACTCATCCGTGTAAATCTACAAAGGTCTCAACCGTTGAAAATATTTGTCGGCACAGGATATCCGAACTTAATGGGTATTCCCCGCTCACAACATGAAATTCAACGAGTCACATCAATCGAACAACTTATATTGTACGTACCCCACGGTTCCGCGTTATCCGAACATGATTTGAGAAAGGTCTCAAATAACACAGCATATCCAATATACAGTGTCGACGACAGTCACTTCACGATGATCGGACGGAATCCGGCGTGTTTTTGGGCACATGCAGAAGAGAGCTGCTTCTTTGCACAGCTTCAAAGGAAATGAGCGAGTCTATTCCGTCCTTACACCCCGGACCCGACCATATCAGCTATTTGTACCGCGAACCCGGAACATAGCCGGGAAGGCTTTTTGAAGATTATCTCAACGGAAATGATCCTCCAAGCACGTCGAACTGCCTGCGTCGCGGGCTACTTGACGATCGCTCTCTTCGTTCGTTTCCTGCGAAGGCCGAGCAGGCTACGAGCCCTGGTATTCCCTGGTTCTCACAGTGGAAGATAGCACACTAACGGTAAGCATCCTACACAGGCAGATAAAGTAAAAACTTCCAAGGAAAGCCGGCGAACTCTGAATGCACAATGCAGGTGGGGAGTCACGCTGACTGGGTTTCCACAGCCCAAGCGGGTGACAGAAATAGCTGGCTGATAGGGGTCACTCGATTCGTAAAACGGCGGCGGCCAGAGTGCTCTTTTTGCAAAGGTCTAGAGCTATGGTGTCTTGAGGACGCAAGAAAAAAAAAGAAAAAAAACTGTTTCGTTTCACCGATGGACGCAGAGTAATTTGTTTGATCCTAATCTCGTTGCATTTTTTTAAAAAACAGTTGCAGGTGATTTGATGGTTAAACCGGTGTTTCAAACATATATAGAAACACAGCACAATTTCCCCTTGAAAGACAAACAAGAAAAGTAGCTCGAAAAAAATAGATTATGTTTGCATGCCATAGCCCTGGAAACGTTGACACAGTCGTCACTGTCTTGCCTACGGTTCCCTGCGAGGTTCTCGGCTAGTTCTTCTGGTGGTGTTGCTTCTGGCGCTTGCGCATGTGCCCCCAATGCTTCCCCGTACTGCTCACAGACTTGTCAACAAGGACTGTGCCTTCGTCTCCAAGGTAGCGGTTGCTGATTTCTTTCAGTAAGGCAAGCATTGAGAATAGCCACAAACTTCGATGCGTTTGAGTTCCGATCATCTACCCATCAAAAATGGCTGTTTCCCAATCTTCAGTTGATGGGAGTGGGTCAGGTTTCCTTTGCCGACTCTTGTGGGCTCCCGAACCAGCACGTAGTCACCCACGTTAAACGTCAAAGTTTTTACACTTCGTGTTCGTGTATGTGCTGATTAAACGCTGCTTCGCTTGCATCTGAGGTTGTAGCTCTTCCGCTGCCACGGCCCGCTACTGGAAGCAGTTTCTCGATGGCATCCCAAAGATATCAAGGTGGGTACTGATCTGGCGACCGTCAAGCAGTTCGGCGGGAGACATTCCCGCAGTTGAATGTGAGGTAGACCTGTACACACCCGAGTGGTCCACGATGACTTTTTACAACGGGTGTCCTTGAAGACAAAACTTTGAATGTAGGCACCGGTCGAAACGCTCAAATAACCCGTGAGCCTCCGGGTAATACCCTGACGAAACACGGTTCTTAATACCCTTTTCTTTTAGGAAGTCGTCAAACAGCTGTGACGTGAGCTGTGGTATACACGAACTCAACTCTGTGACGTCACGGCGCGGTGGTGGCGCGTCGGTCGCACTTCCGGTCTGGGGCTGTGAGCAGAAGTCCCCATGCCAGACGTGTATTCCTGCGTTGTTTTGAAAGGAACCAGACAAAAACCTGCCTTCTCGTCAAAACACCGCGACTGGGTCCGTACCAAAAGTGTCGAGAAAGGTTTGAAGGTCAGTTTTCACGTGCTCGGTTCTTCCGAGAATCTGGATATGTGCCGTGAAAAGGGAAAAGAAGACGCCGTCGGACAACGATTGCTTTGGCGGGAAGCACTTTGGGTTAAATTCACGGATACTTGTGGTCATCAAATTTATTTGTTTTGTTCCAACATTAACGCCAGAAAACCGTCAAGTTGTGCGGACCACCTGCGGACTACGTTCAGTGCGTCTTCAAGTACACGCGGCCGCCTGATCGTTCGAGCTGTCGTCTGCTCTTTCAAACGTTTCTGCTTGTCGTCTGCTCTCTTAGACGACGCCGGCCCGTAGACCAAATGTTGGCCCGGTACTTGCGATAAGAAGTAAGTCCAGGCCTCAAAAGACTTAAATTTGAAGGTTGGTAAGCAGGCTCGATGTAAACAGTAGATACAAGGCGATGTTGATCATAGTTACCAGTGACCATCACCGACTTGTTATGCCTAATTCAGTTGGTCCAATTCTGCTTGCAATTTTCAGTATCGACGTCGACCATCTCAGCTACGGTTCACGCTTTTGCAGCCCGAGTGGCGTCGCGACTGAAAATTGCGAGCGAAATCTCATCATGCGAATCAGGCTTTAGCGTACATACTGCGGCGTCCACGCGGAATGTATCGCCGCATGTCACATCATTCACGCGAAGTTTTTCGATGTAACGAGCCTCGGTAATTTCGCTGAGGCCGCTGAGGTAGTCGGACATTGCCAGGAAGACGTAGAATCAACAATTCGAACGCGAAAAAGGGCAGGGGGATTCACACCGACACCGACAACATCGCATTTCAATGGTTTGTTTATGGGCGATGGCGAGCTTCTTGCCCACACCCCCATCGCGCATGCGCGGCGACGGTGGCGTCCGCTAGGGGCGCTCCGGTTTGTTTGTAAACATGAGTTGGTGTATATTGTCCGTGAAGATTTTTTTTTATAGCCTTCTCAGTTGAACACATTACGACAGACAGTTTCAATTTAATATTATGTTGTTACGTTTATTTCAGTGTCGAACCATTATTTTCATTTAGTATTTCATTATATATATATATATATATATATATATATATGAGAATCTGGCTTTTTACTCACTTAAACCAATGTTTCCTTTTTTTATCTTTATCGGTAAGATTAGTCACCTTGCTCCAGATTTACCATCCCGATTTGTTTCCTGAAACTCCTTCATTTAAACAAAAACCGCAAAACGTTTTGACTACCACAAACCTGGCATCAGTGGAGAGTTAATAAAACTTGGCTGCACAATATGCATAAGCAGCAGGTGTTCTTGTAACCCACGCACCTTTTGACTGATGCCGCCTTCGTTTGTGTTCATCTCAATAAAAAGTGTGCATTTCAGAAAGCCAACACAATACGGTCTTGAAAGGTTAAGTACATACTGGAGCAGTCAGTTTGGCCACTTTGGGTGGTAGGTTCTTCTAAAGCCTCTTGATTCATGGCTCTTCAGACACTCACCGCGGGGGCTTCGGTTCTGGCCTTCGTTGTCATGCTCATGAACGGTAATTATTTTTTATTTAGTCCAGATGACAGTTGCAAGATTAGTGCATATTTAGTGAAGAAAGTAGAAAAAACAGGCGAGCTGGTGAATGACATCCATAGTAACCCTGAGACGTAGGAATAATAAAAAAAAAACGGACAGAACAACAAAGTTTCTAAAGACTTCATTCGTCTGTTCGTTTTTTTTTTATTGTTTCTACGTCTTAGGTTTACTATAGATTAGTGTATATGTAACTGGGATTACATCTACCAAGATGTAATCCCAACTATGTGTAGTTGAGATTGTGTATAACCTCATGCAAACACTTACTAGTTATCGTTTTTGTGTTTCACCGTTATCTCTCCACTTGACATCTTCGATGCCGAACGGCCGTTATCGAAGTCTTTGAGCCGCAGGTTGTCACTAAAAAGCTTTAAGCTTCACATTGCCTTCTTGCTGCTCGATCAACGAGCCGCCCCTTTTAGTCATGATTTATATTCATTTTTCAAAAACTAATGATTTTACGTGTGCGTCTGTGTTAGCGTAGCCACACTGCGCGTGCGCGGAGCCTGCAGACTGCTGTCTTGAATGGCCGCATGACGACGACGCGCATGCGCATCATGGAGCACGCAACGCTAACGCAAGAGCACGGCGCTCGGGTTTCCTCCTATACGCGATACTAAAAAGCTCTACTATCTATTTACACGTCTATAGTAAAATTCCACGTCTTGCCGCCCGTCCTCGATTTTTTTTCGTGTCACTCGTGAGGTTTACGACGAATATCAGTCCCAAAGGAAAGTGGTGTTAGTGCTCTTCTAAAAAAAAAACATTCTCGTCTAGGTACCCGGTGCACCTCGTGTTCTTACGCGAAATGCGCCGGGAAGTGTCACTCTTTCTGTCCGGCCTGGTATTTTTTGTTTTTGTTTGTCCACGGGCGGCGCACAAGTATAATGGTTAAACTTTCCTACTCAACTTCGGCGATACCAGAATTACTTTCCAGTACGAGATTCCCACGCCAACCGGGTCGCAAAAGAAACCTTGACCGCCGTCCTTGAGCTCCTTCATTTCGTGGTACGCAACTCTGTCCGCGTGCTCGTGTTGGTGATGGTCGCGCCGTAGCAAGGCCGGGGGAGAAGTGAGTGTAAGCAACGGAGCAGAGCGGTTGGTTTGACGCAGTAGTATACCTGACCAATGGCGTTGCGGTGCGCGTAGTGTGTGTGTGTGTGTGTGTGGGGGGGGGGGGGGAGCTTATTGTGACAGGGACGTACCTTCCTCCCGGCCACGTCCCTGCCACACATGGTTTGTAAGGTAATGTTTCATACTTTCTCCGTGTTCATGGCGGCTCACAAAGGTACAGGGCAAGAGCTATATAATTGTGTCTTGAAGAAGCTAGATCACCCCAATAGATGCATGAAGTCACAGCAGCTGAAAAGGGCCTGGAATATTATTATCATGTTCACGCTCGTAGTGATTCGCTCTCTGGCATTCTTATTGAATATTGCTGCAATCTGATTGAATGTGGAGCGGCAATACAATGCTCAAGACTTGCCGCGCCCTTCGTTTCTTCAGGTCTGGATCTGTACCTAAAAGCAAGACTCAAACTAATCACATTATCTTTAAGCGAGCAATCATTTGTTTGTTTGTTTTTTTTGTTTTTTTTTTATATAAACGTTCCCCGCAGAACAGGGCAAAGGGCAGATACATTGTGCCTGATTTGGCCCAGTCACCCTAAAACATTGTATCAGCTTGCGGGGGAAAACAAAACATGTGTTAAATATTTAAAAAAAGGCATTGGCAGAACCTAGTGGCACAATAATCATATTATAACATTCACAAAGATTCACTACACGTCATATTTATACAGTAGCTACATTGAAGAAAAGCGTTGACAATCCTAAACACAAGGTATGCTCTGTGGTAATAAATTGGCAAGCAATATTTATTATGTCAGACACACCACAACATATCTTTTTACGTGGTTTTGAAGCTATTATGAGAAACATTATTTTGTATTATTTTCAAATATCTTGACCATTGTTCAAAAAATCTTAGGTATTTAATATGCTAAGCTCCAATTACCGTGGGTGTCCTTAACCGTGGTATTTTACAGGATTCATGCTTCAAATTATATTCAGTATTCCTCCGAAGGTTTACCTCAAATTAGGTTGTTTGGTCGCTAATTAAGTATTTCGGTATATGAGTTGAAAGCTTTACATAAAATAATTTGTTAACGTTAAGTAAATTGCATTTTGGAAAATACGGAGCAGTATGGTCCACACGATTAAGATTTTTCATTCAATGCACTGCATTTTTTTTGCACGATAGAGAGCTTTTAAAATCTCAAGAATGTCCAAGAAAAAATACTAACAAAGAAAATTGTTGTGCCAATAACGAGTTACGATCACACTGCGGGATATGTAATGTTGGCTTGAAGCCATAGACTAGATTTTCAGCTTTGCTCAGTTTTGAGCGAAATCAAGAGCTTCCATCCACTGATCGCCTTCTGCATGCTGCCCTCTCACGTGCGAAAATCGTACCTCATCCTCGTGTCCACAGTTTCGACTGCTCGCACTTTGCCAAAGTGATAACAATTGTAAAGGCAATTAAAGAGGGTGAAAACAGGCAAGGTCGAACGCGCGAGCAGCGCGTTCAACATTTGGAGCAGGGCTATACTTGCTTTCAGGTGGGCACAAGCTTTAACTTCAAAGTTTAGAAACTCTAGTAAACAAACGTGAGGCCATGTGAGTTAGTAATTTTTTAAATATCCAGTTTTCGAATGACACCAAATCGCCAACTATATAAAATCAATTTATCAAAATTTAAAATAAAAAATTGCTGATATGTTGGTTTGGAATTTTATAGAATATTCCTTAAAATAGTGCTTGTAAATTTCCTTCAGTTGCGTTGACATTTTGCGATAGAAATGCTATGTACATAATCTAAAAAAAAATCAATTTTATATTTATTTTAATTTCTTGAAATTACACTCCTGTGCCTACAACGGAACGGAATGACAATTCGTGACACACTTATCTTTCGGCCATCTTGAGTACGTGTTCATAAGACTGCACCTAAGATAGAGACGATGCGCATACACCGAGAATTTGCTGGTCAGGTTTTAAAAGTTACAACTCAGCTTTTCACAAGGGCATCTGCTCTCGCTCATAGACTTTCCCCTATTGTTCTATTTGCCACAGGGATTGAGTCCAGCATTTGTAAGTATAAACTGCTTAAAAAAACGCTCCTTAATCTTTGAGTTTCCTTTCCATTGCTTTTCGATGGGTAATGTTGTTTTTACGGTACATCATATTATGATTAATTTGCTTGTATTTAAGATTTTACTACAGGCATCCGACTTCACTAAAAAAGAGGTTAGCCACAGTATCCACCTTACTTTCTTTTTTCCACTTAAATAGGAACCCCCTGAATACTAAACAAAAAGTTAGGAAGAAAAAAAATTTACTGTGGGAATACATATGCAGTGAGAATGCGCATAGTAATCTTTTCCCTAGCCAAACCATAAGAAACGAGTATTTAACAATTCAGATTAAATGTTCGATCAAATATACCTCCTGCGTATGTTGCAATGTTTCATTAATGACCTTCTTCTAAATGACTCTCTAGTAGCACGACACAGTTAGCCCCAACAAGTAATCTCCGTTTTTTTTTTTATTTTTGTCTAGAGTGGCACTTGTGTTATTAAATGGGTGGGCTACTCTGCCGTTTTCTCCATGGTTTCCGCTTTGCCTCAAGATTAACGAAACATTCCAACTAACATCACTAAACTAGTACGCAAATATTAGGCAAAAATATTTTTTTCCGCGAAATATATCTTTTTCGCGAAATATAATATTTCGAGAATTTTAAATTTTGGTGCTTACCGTGTTTTGTAGACAAAAAGAATCTACTGGCAACAATAAAAAAAAAAGTGACGCCAAAGGCAGGCAGAGGTTCACTCTTCAGACTGTAGAACTTGATTGCAACGGATAACAATCGGCTTCATGGTGTCAAATGGATGCTTGGAAGCTCGCTCCAGCTCCCGCGCAGCAGAACGAAACAAGTGATCGGCATATTGTGGTTTTCATACTACCAGTCACGCCAGCAAGCCTGCCTGCTAGTTACGCCACGGCACTAAAAAGAGCGGCTATATTTAAATGTTGATTTTGGCATCACCTCCTTTTTGCAAATTTCACAATAAATATTTTCAATTTCAGAATATTATATAACTTGCAGATATGGGTAAAGGCAGGGGAATCAGAATACTTAGTTTGGGTAGCAAGAAGAAAAACAAAACGCTGGAGTATGATCCCCCTTCAAAGCTTTGTTTTAGCTTTAGTCCAGATGCAGCCGACGCTAGGAGGTAATGGCACCAATAAGGCAGCGTCAAAAGTGAATGTCACTGGGCCTTTCTTATTTATGATTGGTTCAGCCATGAAAGAACACCCCCCCAAGCATGACAGACACCATTCTGGTGCCCTTACGCTGTTTGATTGTTACCATCAGCTCGTATCATAGTGGGATGGGAAGTAATCTTTCGTGGGACCATCTTTAGCTTAAGGGGCGGTGCAACGATTTTCAGACTTGTCAACTAACTATAGAACTTAAAGGCGCCCTGCAATCGTATTTAAGCGTCTACCTTTTTTGCGGTTAACACATCTCTTGTGGTTCGGGCAACCCAGCGGGCACGGAGAAAGTAACTAAATAACAGTGCGTCACATGTTTACCGGACGAGGCGGAAACCTCCTCTACCTACAGGGGCGACCCGTGGCACCGAACGCGCGAAGCATGTGACGACATCGTGAAGTTGTTGGTCCTGGCCAGCTCCTGCCTTACGACTGGTCAGAGCCAGCTTTTTTTTTTTTTTTGTCGAAATACAAAACACAAGTGGCGCGAACCGCTTCAATTATTTATGAAAGTAGTTTTTGTTCAGTATTTTAGATCAGAAAAGAAACAAGCGCAGTTTATAAAGTACGGAAACAAGAAATAACCCGTCGACATAACCACCACCAAGCGGTGGGAAAGGCGGCGCATACTAAAAAGAGGTAGTGGAATCAGGCGCCGACGAGCGGCGAGTGTAGAAAGGTCCCAGATGTACGCGGCGGCACTGCGGTTGTATGGGCTCGAGGATCCGACCGGTTTGGCCAGCTTTAAAGCTTAATTATAGCCTAGCAAAAAGATGGCAAGCCTCGACTTTGAAGTTTCTTGATCCGAGCGTTCCGAAGGTCTTCGGCAAGCAGGTTCGGCTTGCAGTTTGGTCGTTTGGTGGTATGGCAGCGTGAAGTGGCTCCCGTTCCGAACGGATCTTCACCCCGTGTTTGCTGTCGTCTGAGGCCAATGAAGTGTCATGCCGAGTTAGTGTTTAATCGTGCAGCAAATGCAATGCGAGCCACCCTGGCCCCCCGCTTCATTCAGCGTATCCAGCACATGCTTTAGTGGCGCCCTCTCGAGCCGTCCACACGGAGTGCGGCAGCCGTGAGCGCTCGCTGAGCTCACTATCCTTCCTCTAGTTCACAGCTACCCAAGCCAGGACGAGGGACGTCATGAAGGCAGTTGTTTTTTGCTTGTTTTTGTAATTTTAATTTGCCTATAACTTTTTAAATAAAGCGAAATTGGAGAAAAGAAGAGTTCAATTTAGATACTACGTTCAGTGCGCTCAGGTTCGGTGGAAACTAAAAACCAGTCAAAGAGTCGTTGCAGAGCCCCTTTAATCTGTGTCTCCTATGAAACGAAAAAGAGAAAACCGTATTTTCTTGTGCGCGCTAGTTTTTGTTTAACAGATTGAAACAAATCGAAGGTCAAAGCACCTCTCAACTCCCACATCGTCTTTCCAGTGATGTACTCCGGGGAACCAGCTGGTTTACCGTTGGGTTCTCTCTTCAGAGACCCTAGCCGTTTCCTCCGTGATTGTAGACTTTTCATGGTCGAAGGTCGCGGTGAGCGACCGACACAAAAGACGGTTCACCACGGGGCTCACGGCGAGTTTAGCTGCGGAGGGAGACAGGTTTTGTTGACTTCCGCGTGTCCCCCAAAACCGGTTTATGGCTGTTATGTCTCGATGACGGCCGATTACTGGTACGGATAGATCGGGAGACATAGAGGAACGTGGAGATCCTCTATGTCTATGTTCACGAATGGGCGTTCGCCCGTCCGTGAATTTTTTTCTAAATTTAGCGAGGGATGTGGCGTTACGTGACGTCACCTGACGTCACCTGACGTCACGTGACCTGTACACCAACGTTATTAGACTAGCTCAGTTACGGAACTGCTCACAGACGCTGCTTGCACGAGCAGTACCCCCCTCACTCCCCACGACTCGCCTCCCGTCGTTCGACGAGCCGGACATCTTCTATGGTAACTGCAGTGTATTCTATTGCAATACGCACGTTTCGAAGCACAGCGTCTAGATAGCGTTCCACCCTATGGAACACACGGTTATGAAACAAAAATCTAGACGGCGCTTTGAACGACGGGAGGCGGACTGAAGTGAGTTAGGCGGTGCACCCCTTTCCGCGGGAGTTCCACAACTGAGGTAGTCTAGTAACGTTGGCTCCACCGCGACGTGACGTCACGAGGGTGCGCGCCAGTGTTCCTTGACTGAAAGCTAATCCGCTTGCCGCCCGTTAAAGTGCAGCTGGTCGCATCCTTAAAATCGGTTTTAGTGCAGTACGCGGCTTCACTTTGACATAATATTTCGGCTTTGTTCATATTTGGATCCACTAAAGCGATACCAGTCATCAATTTTGGTTTCGTTTTCGACCGGAGTTTCCCTTTAATGTTCAAGTTGGTTCCCCACCATCCTTGCAGCTTCGTCTGTATGTCTAGTCCTGTCTGTGTAATGGTTTAATATTCAAGCTGTTTCACCACCATCATTTACCATGTACCAAATAGCTCGACTCAATCCGATAATTGCTTTGCAGCTTGGGCGCAAATGTGAATGCGTGCGTAGTTCCGCTCCGCGTATGCGCGACGAAGTCAAGGACACGTCTTTGTGCGACGAAGTCATAGGCACGTCTAGAGGACGAAGTCAAAGACGACGTCTACAACGGCTTCTACGGCGACCTCAAGGGCGATCTCAAGGACGACCTCCTAGAAGATGACGTCAAAGACGACATCTGGAAGGACTTCTACGGCCACCTCCTAGAAGAGGGCGTCAAAGACGAAGTCTATAGTGCAACCTCCATGGCGATCTCAAGGACGACCTCTAGGGCGACCTCAAGAACGACGTCTAGGACGATGTTGAGGACCACGTCCATGAGGGCGACGTTAAAAACGATGCTTAGAACGCCCTCTCGGACGACCTCTAAGACAACGTCCGCATACACGCGGCGCCTGCCTCTGTGGACATCGTGCGTATGCGGATGTCCTGCGTATGCGAAGGCGCCGTGCCGCCACGCATACGCACGGCACATTCGGGGCCAGAGAGCCCTCGCAAAAACCAGATGAAGTAACGAAAGAATGCTATCGCATCAAAGACGTTACAAAATACGTTACTCGTTCCTTGAAAAATAAAGCAACGCGTTACCGACCTACGTTACCTCAAAATAAAAGGAACGCGTTAAGCGCGATCCAAACCAATGCGTTTTTGTTCGCGCAAAAGTCGTGCGCTTCCCGGAAATTGCGTATTTCGTGGCGTTTTTGCTGTTTCCGGTGCGCTGTCGAGTTACAAGCGTGCGCGTTAGTTAAGCGTGCGCGTTAGTTAGGACGGTGCGCTTTCGGGCGAGCGGAGAGCATCTGCGCCCGACGGCGAAGAAACGCGGAGCCGGAACTGGTGCTCTCAGCCGATTGGCCGGGAGAGGATATGGGAGAGGGGCGCCCTACTACGTCACAGCGTGTTTTTGTGCGCGTTCAGAAAAAGTTGAAATCATCCAACTTTCTTATGCGCGCCCGGAAGGCGCAAGGAATCAGCCCCACGTCACGAAATACGCAATTTCCAGGAAGCGCACGACCTACGCGCGCACAAAAACGGGTTGGTTTGGACCGCGCTTTACAGTTACCGATAAAAAGTAGGGAGTTTTAGAAACACGTGCGCATTTTTAACGCACGCTAGCGCTAAATATAGCGCTAGCATTAGCGCACGCTGCGTAGGTGTGTTTTAGAATAGTGAGTTTTAGTACTGCGCATAAGAGCGAACGCAAGCCCTGTGCGTTTGCGTTAGCGTTGCGTGTTCCACACTGCGCGTGCGCGGAGCCCAAACTGCAGCCTTGAGTTGGCGCATGGTGACTTCGCGCATGCGCAGCGTGGAGAACGCAACGCAAACGCACATCGCTCAATGGCGTTTGCTCGTATACGCAATACTAAAACTCACTAATAGCGTTTCTTCGCCACGACGGAAAAGCCTAAGCCTCCCACTTGCAACGCCAGAAACATACGGTAACACTTTTTATTTCACACACCAAATGCTGTAGCTTGAGAAAACAAGAAATTTATTGTTTTGCAGAAAGGTATTAGATTTGGTCAAATATGAGAATGCAATGGGAGCGGTCGACCGGTCGTGTCCGCTTGCGTCGCTTCGGCAAGAGGTCTCGAGTACTGACCTTCGTATACCGTACTACCTTTGCCGAGAAACGTTCGCACGTAGCGAGCAGCAAGTTGCCGGCGAGCGTTGCCCACCTTGCTGGGTCTTCCAAAACGTTTCCGACGTGCACCTCCCTTAGGAGTGCAATGTCGTCTTGCGTTGAAGGTCGCAGTCGGGAGGTTGCTGCCGACGCCGCACTCACGACGCCTGCCGCAGCCGCGGTCCGGGGAGCCACCCTTTTTTAACTGTGCTCGTCTTGGCTTTCAGCCAAATTCTCACCACGAATCCGCCTTGGAGGAGCGCGAAGACTCTTTGCGTACGCGCTCAGTTTCCGAAAAATAGCGTACGCTAAAATAACGCACGCAAAGCGCAAAACGTGGTTAGCATTCGGCGCATGCGCAGTGGCGGCAACGTTATTCTTTGCGTACGCAAAACTCGAGGGTACGCTATTCTAAAACTGCCAGGTTACGCACGTTACTTTTGCTTTACATTTTTATCTATAAATTGACGGTAACAGCGATTTTGGGGCGACAGCTTTTTTCAACTCTGGGTCAAAGGGTGTGGGCGTTGGGGTTAAAGTGGGACTTTTTGCGTGGGGAAAAGACAGGCGAAGTCCAAGAAGATGAAGGTACGAGCTAACGGGACCAACCAAGCAGCGCCGAAAACGTAAGTCACTGGGCCTTTTTCTGCTTATGATTTTTTCAGCGATGATAGAACACGTATAGGAACATGACAAGCACCAGGATGGTGCCCTTTTGACGTCGTCTGATTGGTACCTTCAGCTCGTAACGTCGGCCGTTTCCGAACTTCAGGTCAAACGAAATATAGAAAAACAAAAACAAATGTAGGTGTACTTTTTTCAGGTCTTGGGAACATGAAACGAGTAACGTAACTACCCTACGTTACCCGTTACTTGAAACAAGTGACGTAAGCACATTACCCGTTACTGTTTTGAAAATGCAACGAGCACGTTACTACGTTACCGAAAAAAGTAACGCGTTACCAGAAATACCGTTACTTGTAAGGCGTTACTTCCAACACTCTTAAAAAAGGGTCCCGTTAGCACACCTTTCAGGGGGTAAGGCACCAATGGAGTAACTCTGCACCCCTCAATGCGGGATCAACTGTGCACCCTAAGGGAAGTAAGGTTGGGCCCCCAGGCAGGGAACGCTGAGTTCCCTCGGGAAAGTAAAGTTGCCCCCTTCAACCCAGGAGCAACCGCGCACCCACGGGGAAGTAAAGTTGCCATTTCAAAGAGGGAGTAACTACGAACCCTCGGGGAGGCAAGGTTGCCTCTCCAACACGGGAGCAACCGCGCATTTTTGGTGAAGTAAGATTGCCTCTCCAACCAGGGAATAACCGCGCAACCTCGGGGAGGTAACATTAACTACTTTAAGTGAGCAACAGAATTTGTTTTGGGGGTGCAATTTCGCTTCCTTTAGGGGATAATTAAGCTTGTTTTAGGGAGTAAAACTTCCTCTTCGAGGGGGTAATAACATTTGGCAACTTACAACATTTTGGGGCTCATCTTGCTCCAAAAGGTTACCATTAGCATTATATTCACTTTGTATATGCATGCAGCGTGAATATAGGGCTAATTGCACCTTTTTGGAGCGAAATTAGCCCGAAAAGATTGTGGCCGCCTAGCTGTCACCTTTTTGTTTTTTAGAAACCTTTTTTCCATTTAAAATGTCAAAATATCACTGCATGGGGGATGACTCTACTGTTCGTCTCACTAAAGTAGCAAAAATACCTCAATTAGAATATTTTATAACCCTGTTCTCAAAATCACTGGTTCTGAAATCACTGGTCCAGCTTCATTTTGTTTTGGTTAAAAAAATACGTACAAGAGCATGAGAGAGAACCAGAATATTGAAAACCTTTACAAATCTGTTTGCTATAAATAGTGTTATGTTCAAAAAACGCGCTAGTCAATGAGCAGTTAGAACTAATTAAGGACGTGACGTCCATTAACGCTGAGAATGGACACCAAAGAAAGTCAAGATACAAAAACCGAGTTATCACACGAAAGATGGGTTATTTTGAAATGGTTGGAGCTTATAATATGAAGGGACTCTCGCCAGCGGTGAAACAAATCTCTAAAATGGTAAACAAAGACACGCTACACGATCATCGGGTGGGCTAGTTGGTTGATCATTATGTGGAATTAACAGCGTATTTGCGCTGTTAATTCCACATGAAGACACGCTACCTTGACGACAGGATTAGAATTGATGTGAAGGGAAATATACACGGGACGCAAGATGCGGTGACTGCTACCTCCGAGTGGAACATAAAACATTTTTTTTGTATTATGTGACGAAATTATTAAACAAAACATCATAGGCGATGCACACATTTGGCATTTTCTCTCCAGAGATGACATCGACACACAAGAAATAAACTTGTCAGGTCTATTTCTTGTAGCCTGCCTGTCCGTCAGGCAGGCTACAAGGATAGCTAGAGTGCAAGAAGGTCGGAAAGGCATAGTCAAGAAGCTCCAAGAACAACACCAATGCCAAGAGTGCCCTAAAGAGCAAAAACTTCGTTTAATGCGCAGCCCCCCTCTTTAGAAGAGCCTGCGCTTGAAATTATTATTTCGCATTTTTTTCGCTGGTGGCTAGGATTTCGGACACTGATCTATAGGCAACCTGCAATGCTGTTTCGTTTGGCGCAATCTAGCGACTGAAGCAAGAAACATGGCGTATGCCTGGGAGTGGCAGCTGCATTGTTCAAACGTGAGCTATTACTCTGGTGGCGCCGCTATAGCCAAGTGTCTGAAGCAAGATATACTGGGTAGGCCAGGAAGCCGTGATCGCATAGCATGCAAGTAGGGCGGAAGCTGCGGCCTGGCGGCACAATCAAAAAGTGACTACGTATCACCGGAGTGCGCTTTTACTCAGAAGTATCAGGCTTATCGCTGCGTCATGCTCCAATATGTGTGCGTTGCGCCGTTCGTATACGTAGCGGATATCGAAGGATTCTGAGTCAAGAGGTCCAACGAGTCAAAAGATCCAACGCGTCAAAAGATCCATTATTGGACCTTCTGACTCGTTGGACCTTTTGACTCGTTGGATCTCTTGACTCGCCGTGGATCTTTTGACTCGTTGGATCTCTTGACTCGTTGAACCTCCTGACCCACATTGGATCTCTTGACTCGTGTTTGACAAGTCAAAAGATCCAACGAGTCAAAAGATCCATTATTGGACCTTTTGACTCGTTGGACGTCTTGACTCTCTGCCGCGATTACTGGGAAATGGGTGGAAGGGCTTTCAAGATGAGCAGGAAAATAAAGAGAAGCAAAACTACGATGAACAACTGCTTTCGGGTGGCAAGGAGGGGCGTAACGGTCACTGCACTGCAGCGGGGTGATATCCCGCGTCTAATAACAAAGCAACAAAAAAGAGGGACATGAGAGATAAGAGGATACAGTGGCCTCGGGGACGAGAGGTTTTGGGATCCTGAATGGCTGGCTGTGCCACGGCGTTGTGCGTTTTCAATTTTAATCGGCTGGTGATCAACGCCATCTCTTCGTGCGGTATGCTTGACTAACGCAGGAATTTCCCGAGAGTTGTGCACGCTGCGCAGTCGCGGGGACGTAGGTTTTTTTTCTCGAATTTAGAAATCACCGAACGGTCAATCGGTGACTGAATTACGACACGTATAGACCAACACGCGGTGCTGACGTCCAGCCCCTGCGGTGGTGCTGCTATTGGCATTGCGCACGCCCAGACGGTCCACTTGACGCGCTCCCTGCGCACGTGCAGGGCCCACACCTCGTGCGGAAACTGCGCCTTTTCCCGCACCTCGTGAGGGCTGGTATGGGACCAGCGCGTTGGTCTTATACGCAGCATGAGCTCAACTGGGAGGAAGGGTTGTGTGGATCATTTGGACAGTGTAATGTTTTGCTGTCATTCTGGGGGTCAAGATGTCGCAGTATCTTGCCGGCCAGTGCAGCATGACAGCTGACTGGCACCACGCTGTACGGAGAACCAGCATCGGCGTGCATTCGTGTAATCACTACTCCGTGGTGCACCCAAAAACCCCAGGCTTTAATCCGTTTCACCTAAGGGTCGATCGCAGCCTATGCTAGAAGACGAGAGCGTCAAGGGCCGTCTCGACCCGCGCGACGCTTTGAACACCTTTGTATTCGAGGCATTTTAGAGCTGGAGAAGGACCCTATGTACCCCTTATCTCGCTGTGCACGCACATGCTTCACTGGCTCGTGTTCAGGTTGAGCAGCATTTATCAAAAGCCACGTACACTTTTATTCGTCTTTCCATGTATCGAATAGTACGTATATATATTTTTTTTTTCTTTTTTTCGTTTGCATAAACACGGAAATCAGATATTACTTCTCCTTTTAATGTACGGCACCTAGTCAATTTGTCCGTGCAAACTGAATTATTTTATTCGCACGTAATAAAGCCGAGAAAAAAACACATTGTACCTTCCACATTTTTGCGACATATTTGGAACCTTGCATCCCATGTCCCATTACAGCAACCACTTATCAAATTATAATTTAAATTTCAATTTAAATTATATCGAACCTCAAAGTTTATTACAAAAAAAAGTTAACCCTAATATCAACCCGCCTTAAAAAAAAATATGTTTTAAGTTATTGTTTTGAATTGATTTTCGTCATATTGCCTTCTGACTGGCCAAGTTTGATATCTTACCGGCACAAAAAGAACCGATGAATTATCGGGAGTTCCTCTTTTCGAAGTGGCCATCTAAGGCGCATCCTAAAGGAGCCTTGAAACGATTTTTATACTTTTGCCAAAAACTAATTATAATCACTTCATAACTTTAATAACTGAATAAACTTGCCTTAGTTGTTCTTTCTAGGCAATGGCAGTTGCCAATAAAATTCAAGAAATATGAGCATCCTTCATCCCCTCAACTCGGAGCCAGAACAAGCGGCCACATGGCCTGGTGCCTATTCTATGCCGCCGACTTTAATTATAGCCAGGTGCTGCGGTTGACAAAGTAGAGAACGCGTGCTGAGCTCAGACATTGTTAGAGTTCGTCTATTCTCATCACCGCAGTGGTTGGACACGAGCCACTACCCGAGTGTCCGCCGAGGCATTGATTGTTACGAGCCCAAGTCGAGTGCCCACGTACTTCTCGTGTCCAATCCATGCATGAGCTGAGCTCGACTGTCGTGAGTTGGGTGATTTCGATTCCACAATCACGTAATCCAGCTTTGTAAAGGCAAGAGTGAAAGAAATAGTCCCCTTTTTTCTTCGAGATTTCACAATTTCACCGCGACAAAAAAGTTTCTGAATCAGTGGTGGTCTGTGCCAGGGGCGGATTTAGAGGGGGAATCCGGATGTCCTGACCCCCCTCTTGATTTTTGCATGTGTAAAATTTAGGGCGTAAAACGAAGGAGAGGGGGAGGGGGTTCCTAAACATATGGTACGCTGACCAACACCAGACCCCCCCCTCAGGAAATTCCTGCAGCCGCCCCTGGTCTGTGCGAGTATACATGTGTCAGGCTGGGACCAGTACGAACCGGCAAGGTCATGAACCTTCCAACCCGGTAACGTTTCATGACCCCTTTAAACGGACCGTGAAATAATTTTAATGTTCAAAGAATCTGGCAGGGTTGGGCAGTATCGCGATACAAATGTATCGCGATAGTATTTCAGAAATACATTTCGTATCTGTATTTCTGTATCGCGATACATTTTTTTCACCAGTATCTGTATTCCTGTATCGAAATACATTTTGGAATGTTTCTTTGTATCGCGATACAATCAGGATGAAATGTATTTCGTTACATTTCTTGAGAAATATTCCTCCCCCCCCCCCCAAAAAAAAAAAAAAAAAAAAAGTCCGAACGCATTTTTTTTTATTTCTTAGCGCATCAGGGTTGAGAGATGCTGGGGCATTGTTGCTATGCTGACCAAGGTTCCTTCCGATTCTCCAAACTATTTTTCTATGCGTCCTCCTCTCTCTTCTGAGAAGTGTTGCGTAGTCGGGGACTCGAACCAGGTGGCGTGCCAGGATTGGAGTCGGAGCATCTTCTGCCGCAGGTCCTTAGGTAGGAATTTCTTGAGTCATTGTTTGCTGGTATTCACACCCAGTCACACCCAGTCCGTTGAAGCACGAGCCTGGCGGTGGTTGACTTGAAATAGTAGGATGACTCACGCAGTGAAGTTTACACATATTCAAATCACCGTGATTCGAATGCGTCTGCGGCTGCGCCCGTAATACCGCACGGCTCAAGGATACGTCATCAGGAGACGTGAACGTGACCCACTGCTCTGGGGATCCGAAACCCAAGAAGGAGGCCAGACGTGGCCTCGCTGTGCCGACCCAGCCTTCGTACACCTGCTACTCGTCTCGAGCGCGCTGTTTCTCGGAGAGCTCGCACCTGTGCCGGCAAAACCAGGTCGCAATCCACGAGGTCTCTGTTTGGGTGATGCTAGGCGAGACTTAATGACTGAAATCCATGCGTCGGTGGCGGAGGGTTTGCAGGAAGGACGTTCACAACAGGGGTGCCATCGTATCGTTTTTTCAACCGTAACAGAATATGAGACACGTGTTCCAGGATGCTTCAGGTGGTCCACTATTCTCGAAAATTTCAAATGACACTGCCTGCATGATCTTCAACGATGTAACCTACAACGAAAATACCTATTGCACTTTGATACACCAGCGTGGTAAAGTTTCATGTTCAAGGCCACACCTACAGATAAAGAATACCAGTTCATTCCACCGTGACGTCATGTGATCAATGTTGGCAGAAACGTCCTTATTGGACAGGGGCGTGGTGATGTTTTGATGGGAATCAGGGTGACAGAATTTATTTAGAAGTCGAAGTCTTTTCGCATTCCTCGTCAGGCAGACAGGATTGTTAGGGAAGGGACCGCAGTCAGTCCTTGATGGAACGTTTTTTTGAGCCCATCGAAGATTCCTCGTCGTCCGAAACCACTACCTTCAAGGCAAAGTGCCAAGCCTGTATACGGGAAAGTAATTTCGGGATCAAAAACTTCCACTTCAAGCTTCATCTCAGTTGGCGTCTCTAACAAATGTGAAAAATGTATTGCAGTATCAGTATTTCTGTATTTGTATTTCTGCTCTCCCTAAAATGTATTCCTGTATTTGTATTTCCAAATACTTTTTGCCTCTATTTAAAAAGTATTTCCGATACGTATCGCGATACATTTTTACAGATGTATTTTAGTATCAGTATTTTGGCTACTATTTTAATGTATCCCAGTATTTGTATTTCCAAATACATTTTCGAGTATTTCTGCCCAACCCTGGTTGAGATAGATGACAGCTGTATGAAGGGCGAAAATGCCTTGTGAAATCACCAAAAAAGAAAACTTGGGAATGCTGCTCGGCTTCAGCAACTGCAAATTGTTTAGGAGCTACATGTTTGACGGCATGTGCTTCAAAGCACTTGTAATGCACGCAATTAAAAACTTTCGGCATTTCTCAAGGAGTGCAGTCTTGTCACTTTTTCAAAGTGAGGAGCTTTCAAGAGCGTCAAGAAACACACTTCTCACGCCACATGCACACTCGTGAATCATGTGATCTTCCCAATTTGCTCACTATAAGGAAGCATAAGCAAGCATGGTCCAGTGATGTGATTGCTGCGCCAATTGCGCCAAACTGCGCCAAAGGGCTAACCCTGCTACATCCAGCTACATTTTGCCAAAATATGTGTAATCTGCGCCTAGCCTGCTCCAAAAAACCAATTTCGGTCTCCTTTCAAAATTGAAATGCCTGTGTTATATGGCGCAAGCGGCCGCCCGACACAAAGTACCCTGCATCAATTGTCCATCCCGTCTTGCATGGTTTTTCCGCGTCTCGCGTTGCATTGTCTCGTGGGTCTCGTCTCGCATCTTTTTTTTTTTTAAAATATTTCAATGATAGACGCGGGTGTGTGCGGACACTCTGACGCTACGTGCCGGGTGCCATGCATGTCGTCATGCTGTGAAACGAAACCACGTACGTTTTGCGCGGCGGGACTTACTTTGTGAGCTTAAGCACGCGTTCCTGAAAGCAACGGCCATGGGAAAACTATGTTTGGTCCCTGCCTTCCAGTCACCGTGGTCGCGCGACGTCGGGTGTTGCCGTCCCAAGTCGCTGCAGATATGGCGCTTTCTAAAATGAAACTATATGTACCGCTGCATGTTAATCAACATTCCTGTTCTTGTTTAAATCATGTTACTACAAAAATCCCTCTTTAACTCAAGGACTGCTGTGTCGAAGTATTGATTACCTACGTTTCTCTCAGTGGGCTTTCTTTTGAGAGGGACCCTGGTCCGTGAAAAATCTGCCGCGAAAGAAAGTTGGTGAAGAGAAGTGAGCTAAAGCAAAGAAGGCAATATCTGCACGCTGAACCCGCACAGCGCGCTTGTTTTTCTGGAGTTCAGTCGTTGCACAAAGCGCTCCAAGAACTTTTTGACCCTGGCTCGCGATGTCTTGTATCGATGCGCTCAGGTTCTTTTTTTCTTGTGTGTGTGTTTAGCCTGTACCTTGTTTGCCAGCCTGGCAAGCACGCGCCGCTGGACTGTTTTTTGTCGTACGCTCGACAGTTATATTTTGCATACAATTTTGGGAATCAGTTGGCGACGGAGCGGAGTAGCATTTTCGGTTTCGATCGAACAGCCGTTGTCTCCGCTTGCGCGACGAATCACGCGCAACTGCAAGCCTGCCGAAGTAGCCCTCACGTGCATGCGAACACGATTGCACGACAGGCACCAGGCGGGACGCTTGCAATTCATTGTTTTACGTTTGCTTACTTTTGACGAAAATCTGGCACGGCGGGAACCAGTAAAACATCGTCAAGCGTTTTTTCGGAATTGCTCGGCAATGCATACAGCACTCTACACTCGTAGGATGTCTCAGCAGTAAAAATACAAGCAGCGAGTTCCGTCACAACACGTCACATCAGAACACAACACAACACAAAGTGCCCTTCGTTTGTACAGCACTTAAAAAAAATACTTTTATTTTTCTAAGAGTATTTGCTCCAAAAGCCGCTTTTGCTGCTCCGAAACACTGTCCTGGCTGTTCCAAAAGCCACTTTTGCTGCTCCAAAACACTGTTTTGGTTGCTCCAAAGGCCACATTTGCTGCTCCAAAACACTGTTTTGGCTGCTCCGAAAGGTGCTCCAAAAGGGCTTAGGCCAATCACATCACTGCATGGTCACTCTGTTCATGAAACGTTACAGGTGAGGACAAATCTTTGTGTAGCATTAGGGGTCAGGGTTTTCGGATTGACAGATCTTATTGATCCGGTTGAACTCACCAATGACAGGGCTTAGAAATGTTGCAAGTAACAAGTTCTGTACGTCGCGATACATCTCGCTGAGTACTTGGCAGAGTAGCATCGTTCCAAACGCTTTGCTCTATCAAAGTGCATTTTCAGCTCAAGCCACTGATCAACAATAATTTTCATTGCGCCAGAAATGCTTAGTCACCGCATCGTTGACATTTTGACAAGCTTCTTGGGTGCGTCACCGCAATTTATGGCCTCTTAGATTGCCGTGTACATTGGCGGCCACTTTGGAGAGTGTGCAAACCATTTAAACGTCTCCTGTACAAGATAGTTCATGTTAGTAAATAGAACATTGACGGCCTCATCCCACGCGAGATGAAGGGAGTGGTGTGGTTTCCTCTGGTGGACTCGGCAGGTTGGGAATGTGCGACTGAACATTGCGGTGGGACTGCTTTTACTGTTGAGTAAAGATGACGAGAAAGAAGATAGGAAACTTGGCATAAAAGAAGAGAAAGTACTAATAAAATAATTAGTCAGGATACAACATTTTTCCCCTCCCATTGTGAGGAAGTCAGTGTAATATAAAACAAGGTAAAAAGAAGAAAAATGAAAGTATAGCAGAAGAGAAAGACGATAAATAACCAAATAAAAATAATGAAGGAAAAGGATTACAAGTACAGAGATAGCTACAGTTTATATCAGAGTCGCACAGTCAACACAGTCGTTCATAAAAGAGTTCAAGATTGGAAGCACACCGTTAATGCACTCATAACGCAGTTCAACTTGTTTAACTGGCAACATCATAGCCGAAACGCTCCGGTGGTCGTTGTTTTCGGCAAGGTCGCTTTGGCCTGTCTCCAAGAGTGTCCAGCCTGGACGGCATAAATTGCGCAGCTGCCGATCCCACGACAGGATGATCATGTTGGCGTGATGGCCCAGATGGTGGTTGCCGGCTGTGGTAGTCAGATCCCGTGTCAGCTTTTCCAACCGTCATATGGACATCTGAAGCTTGATTAGTGATATGGCCGGAAGACGAAGGCTGCGGGACAGCGGCGAACTTGGAAGCATTTTACACTTGCCCATCTTCAAGTCTGAATGTCCTGCGACCCACACATTTTAATATTCGAAGAGGGCTGCTGAACGCCCTCGATCCTTTTCGAATGTGCCCTGGCTTCTTCACTCGAACCAGCTCTCCAACTTTGAACTTAGGAGTTTTTGCTCGTCTTCTCTTGTCTGTATATTTTATGGTCTTCTCTTGTGTTTGTTGGACTCGCTGTTGAAGTAGCTGAACCTCTTCGAAGGGGTTGCGAAGGAATTGGGATGTCGACAGCCCTAAGATATTTAGTCTAGTCCGGGGCTTGCGACCATGGAGAAGCAGTGCGGGGGACAGTACAGTTCTGGCATGAGGCGTGCATCTGTAGGTGCCTAGGTAGTCCACCACCGCTGATCTAATTTTTTATCTTTCTCCAGATGCGCACTGGATAAAACCCTTAGAGGGGTAGGGAAACAAAATTCCAGCGCTCATTTTCTAGCTTGAATGTGTTGCATGTTGCAGCCTAACCTCAAAAACACCAGTCTTCCGTTGAAAGGCACAAGAAAACTAATTTTAAAGCTAAATAAACAATCTTTCAATGTGCACCTGGTGGATGCATGCGGAACCTATTTGGGAGGTAATCTAGCAACGTTGGGGAACTTGCTACGTAGTCGTGACGTAGCAGATTCCTTCGGAGCAGCACCGCCCTTTGGAATTTCAACATTTTCCTTCTTAGCTTTCCTCCTAGCTCAACTCACAAATCGCTCATTGTACCAAACGGTCCAAGAAGACGGAAAGGAAGGACTCCCCTCTTTCTCGGACCCTCAATCGTGCAACCGGAAACAGCCATTCTCCCCCTAGAAGATTAGCCCGTCGCTCAAAAAACGAACAATGGTTGCTTTCCCCACCCCGGTCAGCCCTAAGCTGACAGTGTTGTGGAAGCTACGTGCTCCTTGGGCCAGCCACATGCTCGTCACCCCACGGGTACTTCGAACGGCTCAGTTGTAACGTGCTGACGCTATTGACACCACCACAACGCTGACAACGCCACCAAGGGCAAAGCTCATAACCATGCCAGCCTTGCTATGTCACGAATGTGGGGAATCTTTTCTTTCTGTTTTTGTTTGCGCTGGATATCCCATGACACATCGCGCTCCATTTGCTTCTCTTCGAGCACTTGCTCGAGTGCACCGTTTGGAACGAAAAATATAGCCAGTCGTTCAAAATACAAACGTGCGATTATCATTTACGGTTATTATCCGTCATGTTTGACTCATTTCCGAACGAAATTTGAATATTTCAATTTTTGTTTCCGTACCCCTTTAAGAAAGTCCAAACAGTTCTTCAGTCGTCGCTACACCGACGACAAGAACTGGCAGGAGAACTGGCTGCCATTGACCTTGTTGCTTGCGACGGGACAGCGACAGCACGGGAGGAAGGCAGGGTGTCAAGGGACCCGTTGACCCTTCAATCCCAGGCAGTGTCGGAGCAGGTATCGGCGGCGTTTCGAGGGCAGTTGAAGGGCACCAGACGCTTCCATAAAGCATTCGAAGAGCGAAGTCCATCACTCCCAGGGGATTTCCGGGGCCCCTGGTTTGCTCAGGAACTCTGGAGGTGGTTTGATGCCGAATCTGCCATCCCATCCTCGTCGCCAAAAAGGTTTGGGGTGTCCTCAGTGGACCTGGCAGGTCGAGAATGTGTGACTGAACGCTGCGGTGGCCGATACCAGATTGCTTTTATTCTTGAGTAAAGATGATGAGGAAGAAGAGAGGAAACTTGGCATAAAGGAAGTATTAATAAAATCACCAGTCAGGATACAACAAGTTGCACATGCATCTTACAAGGACAAGGTGTGGGTTCACCTCCTTCATCGTAGTAAAAAACTTGTTGGTCTTCCCACACATCACACTTGCATGATCCGTGCCAACACCAACACAGTTAGCGAGATCCAAATCATTGCTTTCTAGAAAACGCCTCAAGTGTGATAAGAGACCACTGGACGAGGCCTCAAAGACTGGAATATACAAAGGAATGCAGTGCCAAACTTGTTCAATTTCTGCGAGAAATACCTTGCTACTACAGCCAGTTCTTTTGTGCTTGCCACGTTGGTGCTTTCATCAAGAATCTGTGAATACGGCACATTTTGCAACTTCCTTGAAGGTCGGTCCAAGTACTTGCGTTACAAGAGCAGTGCACTTGAGGCAGTCTTTCACAAGAGGCGTCAGATAGTCTGCTGTGAGAAAGGACCCATGGATGGCAAGGTGAGCAACCAAACGTAGTTCGGCGGCTTTGACTTCCTTGGGAAGAGTGGAGATGGGGTCCCTTGACCATGCCGTTGCAAAGGAGTCTATCCGTCCAGAAGCCGAGGGGGCGAGTAGCAGGAGCTCCGTTTTGCATGCTTTGCAATACGCCATTTCTCCAGTTGGGGATGGAGGAAACCAGTCTGGGCAAAAAGAAAGAATTTTAGACAAGGTATCTGTACAATCATATTACTGCTTACCAAATGTTCAGTGACAAGATGAGGTTCATTTACGAACAGTGTTGGAATACAGTGAAACTGAAACAAAGGAAACAAGAAAATGTAGGGATAAATTTTATTTTATTTTATTTATTGACCCTTAAAGGCCCCATTGGGGCATTACATAAGGGGGGGGACAGCACCGGGAGGCATACATGCAGAACTTTTATACATAAAAAAAATAAAACAGGAATAAGAAGTGGCCTAACGGTGGCCACACAAGAAAACATGTCGCTGGTTAGGCATTATATATGGATGACATGGCATTTCTAAAAGATCGGAGTCACTGATGTGCACAATATGATCCGGCAGATTATTCCACTCTATTATGGCAAGAGGAAGAAATGAGTGGTTGAAGCTGACAGTGGAACCAGGGATGCGACGTACACTAAGGAGGTTAAAAAGGCGTCGGGATGAACGATGGGAATCTAATAGCAGTGACTGTCTGAGTTGAGGGTGGTGATAGATCTTATGGAAGAGACAGATGCGTGAAATTCTGCGGCGAGTAATGAGGGAGACAAGAGATAGAGCAGCCTTCATGGCTGATACACTGCAGAACGTTCATAATTAGATAGGATGAATCGGGCGGCACGATTTTGAATAGATTCTAAGGTGTTAGTAAGGTAGAGTTGATGAGGAGACCAAATAGAAGCAGCATATTCAATCTTCGGGCGGACAAATGTCTCGTAGGCCAGCTGTCATAGGGCAGGAGGGGCAGAGTGCAGGCATCGTCTGATATAGCCAAGGGTTCTAGAAGCTTCAGCATATATAGTGTTAATGTGTAGAGACCATGACATATTAGGAGAAAAATGAACACCAAGATATTTGTATGATTTACACACTCGATTTGTTCAGTGCCTAGAGAAGTACTGAAAGAGAGATGGGAGTTCTTGCGGGAGAAGCAGACAAAGTTTACACTTAGAGTGGTTTAGTAACATAAGCCATTGATCACACCATTTGGTTATGCTTTCGAGGTCATTCTGAAGGAGGAGATGATCGTCAGTACAGTTTATTTGGCGGTATATTACACAATCGTCGGCGAATAGACGTATATTAGAGGTGATTGAATTTGGAAGGTCATTAATAAAGATCAAGAAAAGGAGGGGACCTAGTACACTGCCTTGTGGGACACCTGACATGACACTAGTAAGGTTAGATTCTAACGAGTTTACAACCGTGTATTGGACTCTGAATGAAAGAAAGCTGCGAATCCAAGACACAATTAAAGGATCAATATTGAGACAGGAAAGTTTGAAAGGAGTTGGAGGTGAGGAACATGATCAAAAGCTTTTGAGAAATCTAGAAGGATGGTGTTCGTTTGGGAATGTGAATCAAGGTTAGCGTGCAGATCGTGAGAAAATTCAAACAGTTGGGTGTCACAGGAATAGTCCTTGCGAAAACCGTGCTGCTTATGAAAGAAGAAGTTGTTATCAGTTAAGTGATTCATAATGTTCGAATGGATGATGTGCTCTAGAAGTTTTGATGCAATACACGTTAGCGATATTGGGCGATAGTTACTGGGATGGGATCGATCGCCGCTTTTGTAGACCGGAATGACCCGGCCAATCTTCCAATCTGTCGGAATGCAGCCGTTAGACAGTGACTGGTTAAATATTAGCTGAAGAAATGAACTGGAAATACATTTTGTATTTTTCAGTATCTTTGAGCAGATAGTATCAGGGCCAGGGGCGGAAGAAATCTCCAGCTTATCTATAAGCTTCGAAATACCAGCTGCAGTGACAGTGATTGGTGGCATGCGAGGAAGTTGAAGGGGAGAGAGGGGAAGGGATGTTATCTGATGACTCAGTTGTGAAGACAGAGAAAAAATAAGCATTCATTAAATCCGGGGCAAGTTCGTCAGGCACGACGACAACGACGTCAGGCACGATGATGAAATCATGATACTATGCCATGAAAAAGATACGTTATGGGAAATATGTAAGGCGAACCCCGATAATACTCGAATAAGAGCAGAAATTCTAAAGTTACGCAATAAGGTAACCGCGAAAATAAGACTAGCAAAAAAGTATTATTACACAAATAGATTTCAGAAGTGCCGGGGAAACCTAAAGAAGACTTGGGACCTGTTCAACCATATCCCCGACTAAAAAAGGAAGCAAAAAATTGATGATACATTATCTCATTGTGTAATTTATTTAATGATTCTTTTGCTCAAAAGGTCACTGATCTGAGAAAAATGATATGATATCAAGGGGGGGACCAGGTGATTACGACAGTAGTTTGCATTTTGCATACTTACCACAGATGACAGAAATAGACCTTGAAAGTGCATAAAAAAATGTCACTGGCAAAACCTGCGGAGAATGATAACATATGCGTAAGGTATATTCAACATAATTTTTTTAAACTAAAATAAGTTTTATTAAAAATAATAAAGGACTGTTTTATAATGGGGCAAGTCCTGGCAGGGTTAAAAACCGCTATAGTTTGACTGTTATACAAAAATGGTGATAGGACGTTTCAAATTACAGACCTATTTCTGTACTTCGAGTTGAATACGCACGCGTACGGTTAATTTACGAGGTGCGAATGTGCCCTATGCTTGGTGCTGCTCGACTTCAAGCCGGGAGTGTATGTATTGAAGGGAAATCGGGAAATCGGCAGCAAACTTCCGACATACAGTCTACCCGCTGCATAACTACGCATGAGAGAGTTCCTTCAGTAGCTCAGTGGAAAGACGTCCGCTTCACACGCAGAGGGCACGGGTTCGATACCTGGTGTGGGTGTACATTTTATTTTTTATTTTGTCAAGCATTCTGCGCTGTTTACATTTCTTATTTTACAATTATCACAGAAAAAAAATTTTGTGGACGATACGCCGCTGCACTAAATGGTATGGATTCCATTTTTGACACCTGCGAACTCAATGTATATCACTTTCCAAAAAATGCAAGGAGCATATGAATTGGGTAGCGTCCGCTTTCCGAGCTTCGCGTAATGGTTCTACAGGAATTGCAGCCAGCCATTGATCCCGACCCGTTGATCTTTTGGAAACTTGTGCACTCTGGCATAACTCTAGCCACTTTCACATGCAGGACATGTGAGGCAACTCTTCACGCAACATCTTGGGAGTATTCTTTTCGGAGCTGATCACGGGAATTCACCACGGCACTCGGGCACTCACTACTAATTGCCAATTAAATGTACAAAGCAACTCATCTTGAAATACAGAACAGCGAGCGGAACAAACATAACTGCAAAGGAATACCACGGCGAGCGAACGCATTTCGTCCGCTACGGTGCTACGTGCGGAAAGAGGAGAAAAAAAAACCAAAAAAAACCCCGCACGGTCGGGTGTAGCCACGTGACTTCCGCCACTCACGCTATCCTCTCCACTTCTCCGTTTCGGTTTCGGTTTCGCGCAGTTGCGTTTTTTGGCTTTATTGAAAAAATATGTGACTCTGTAGCAAAATATTAATTGGGTAGTATTCCGACACCATAATGAATCGCCTGACAAAAAAGGAAAAAAAAAATTTGGGGGGTGTCAGTGTCCCTTTAAAAAGGACACCTCTTTTTCACTCCGGCCTTCGTTCTGCTTCCTCCTCTCGAGCTCACTTTTTTCTTAACCTATCACTGACTACGTCTCAAAGAAAACAAAAACGAGAATAGGGACCACTCAATGTCACATTAGTTTGCACGAGGAGTTTAGTTCAAAACGGTCAGAAGGTATTGTGGTCAGAAGGTATATTCCTAACCTGCAACAGACCCGATTTTTTCGCTTTTGTCCCCATTGTAAACTGTCCTATGACCTCATGTTCGTATAAAAAAGTCAGGGAAAACTGAAAATAGCCCTAAAGTGCCCGAAGGTAGCCACATAGCCAACCACAAATTATGACCCCAAATGCTACAAAAAGTAGCCCAATTTGGCTATTAATAGCCCAATCTGGTCACCCTGGCCGCTATGCGGTGCCTGCAGGCCCAAGTGGAGCAGACAATGTGCGGGCAGTAGTGCATAGCGTTGTACACCGCTAGGTCAGCATGAGCGACATACAGTGTGCTGAAAAATGTGCCAGATTTATACCAAAGTGCAGTAGCATTATCACATGCTGAGTTGGCCTTGTTATGTGCCTATTCTGGCCCCAAGTTTGACCATTTTAGCTCTCCACCGGTTTTTATTTTAATCCGGAGCAGACGCACCATGCTAGCAATCGCTTGCTGTATACTTTGTTTCTGCTTGATAACGGAGCATGATGTCCTCGGGCCTTTTTGGGATTTAGCCGGAGCGCCCTTCGGACCAGCATCCGGTGCACTTCTGCCTTTGAATGTAAACCTAGTCATTATATATTTTCTACTTTTCACTTTCGTATGGTAGAGCCTGCATGGCTTATTAGATTAAATTTATGTTTGACAGTTTAAAGCAACAAACACTTTGAAGAACTTCCTGTGTTATTGTAATCCAAAAGGAAAATGCAATTATGCTAGAATTTACCTGAATTTATTGTCAGGAAAGGTACAGCAAAGTGCACACTACAGGTTTGTTCAGTTCTAGAGATTTCTGAGATAGTGTTTTTGAAAAGAATGCCTTAGCAAAGTCATTTTTGTCCGTGACAGACAAAGCGTAATTGGTGAGCAGAGGTCTGATGTACTTGGTGCAGACAAGCTGACAAAACCTTTAGAGGTTTTGTCAGAACCCTCTTCTTGCTCACAATAACTTCGATGTACTTCATTAAAGCATACAGCACATCTACCAGCTCACTTCAGGTGTATAGGAGACCTCTGTCTTGGTGCTGAATGAGGCTGTCACTTGGGGCTGAGGAAGTGGGTTTCACGATGAGTGAAATGTAGTACTGCAGTCAATTTTTTCTTGGATGACACGAGCCAGATAGTCACCTACCATGACAAGTGCAGCCATGTTCGCCGTGGGAAGGAAGCTTGTCCGGTTTCTTAGGTGACCTTCAAGGAGGCC